>JAGIQG010000011.1:19552239-20044739 GCA_024679065.1 Sphyrna mokarran
GAACACATCAAAACCTACCCAGCCACACACCTATCTATAACCCCCAATCCCATTGGATCCCATATACTCATCCAGAAGTCTTTTAAAAGACCCCAGCGAGTTCGCCTCGACCACCACCGACGGCAGCCGATTCCATTCACTCACCACCCTCTGAGTGAAAAACTTTCCCCTAGCATCCCCTCTGTACTTGCTTCCCTGCACCGTAAATCTGTGCCCTCTCGTCGCGACCATTTCAGCCCTGGGAAATAGTCTCTGAGAGTCCACCCTATCTATTCCTCTCAACATCTTGTAAACCTCTATCAGGTCGCCTCTCAACCTTCGTCTCTCCAGGGAGAACAGTCCCAGCTCCCTCAACCTGTCTTCATAAGGCATGCCTCCCAATCCAGGCAACATCCTTGTAAATCTCCTCTGCACCCTTTCAATAGCTTCCACGTCCTTCCTATAGTGAGGCGACCAGAACTGCGCACAGTACTCCAAGTGTGGTCTGACAAGGGTCCTATAAAGCTGCAGCATTACCTCCTGACTCCTGAACTCAATCCCTCGATGAATGAAGGCCAGTACACCGTAAGCTTTCTTAACCACATCCTCCACCTGGGAGGCCGATTTGAGAGTCTTATGGACCTGGAAATTATTTGGGATCTCATGAAGACTTGTAAAATTCTAACAGGACTAGACAGGGTAAATGCAAGAAGGATGTTCTCGATGGTGAGGGGAGTCCAGAACCAGGGGTCACGTTCTGAGGATTCAGGATTGACCATTTAGGACAGAGATGAGGAGACATTTTTTTCCACCCAGAGAGTGTTGAGCCTGTGGAATTCATTACCAGAAGAAGTAGTTAATGCCAATACATTGAATGTATTCAAGAGGTGGCTGGATATAGTGCTTGCAACAAATGGGATCAAAGGTTATGGGGAGAAAGCAGGATAAGACTATTGAGTTGGATGATCAGTCTGGATCATGATCAATGGGAAAGCAGGCTAGATGGGGCAAATGGTCTTCTCCTGTGCCTATCTTCTATGTTGATGGATTGAACATATTGGAAATACCCAACAGGACTGCTGAAAGTAAAAGGTTTATGTCGAATTGAACGTGACTTCTTCAGAGCAGATGCTGCCAGATCTGCTGAGCATTTTATGCACTTTCTGTTTCTATTTCCAATTTCTAACATACACAGTATTTCGCTTTTGCTGATGAATTTGGGCAAGGGGTGACCTATCACTCAAAGAGACTACAGAGTGCCTGAAGTGGGAACTGCAACATGCTATATATCCTTCCACGAGTTGGAACAAACAAGGGGAGCATTGTGCTGTACCTGACCTGCAAGTGATTGACAGGTAAATGTAAAGGGAGCTTTAAGCGATATGTAACCCATGATATATTCAGTGAGCAGGAATTGGTTAGGTGCATTAGCCCAAATAGGCGCTGGCATGTGGCAACTAGGGGATTTTCATTGCAGTGTTAATATAAGCCTTAAGTAATGTAAGACTAATAAATTAATTTTAACTTTTTACTTTAAAAATTATTGCGGCGGATGGAGTTCAATATTGGGAAGTATGAGGCCACTCTAGACCCAAAACAAATATACATTTGATTTCCAAATGGTGAAGAGCAAAGAGATTTATTCATTTATTTATTAGTGTCAGAAGAAGGCTTACATCAACAGTTAGCAGTGCTGCCTCACAGTGTCAGGGCCCCGATCAATTCTGGCTTCGGGTCATCGTCTGTGTGGAGTCTGCACGTTCTCCCCGTGTCTGCGTGGGTTTCCTCTGGGAGCTCCAATTTCCTCACAAACTCCACAGAGTTAGCTTAGGTTGATTGGCCATGTAAAATGAGTAAGTTGCCTTTTAGTTTCAGAGGGACTGGCAGGGTAAATGAGTGGGGTTGTAGGAATAGAGCCTGGGTAGGATTGTTGTTGATGCAGACTTGATGAGCCAAATGGTCTCTTTCTGCACTGTAGGGATTCTATAACTCTAAGCAATGAAGTTTCTGTGAAAATCCCTTAATTACCACACTCCGGTGTACATTGAGAGAGAATTTAGCATGGCCAATATGCCTAATCAGCATGTCTTCCGGACTCTGGGAGGAAACAGGAGCACCCAGAGGAAACCTATGAGGAAGAACATGCAAACCCCACACAGACAGTGATCCAAGCCAGGGATCAAACCCGGGTCCCTGGCGCTGTGAAGCAGCTAAAGAGTCAAAACAATCTCAGCTGCAAAGTGTTAAAATAACAGAGCTCTGACTTCCTGGTACAATTTAGGCGGGTGGGGACGTGAGAGATCATTCTCCTCACCTGAATCCACGGTGTACCTGTAAAGAGACATCTCTGGTTGTTATGGTGGACTTGACTTCCATGTACACATCAACTGGCTCAGGGAGTTTCTTCATCTCTGTCCTGTCTGTGGCCTGGAACCGACCTGTGGAAGAAATGTGCAACATGTTACAATAAGGCAGAAGAACTCACTAATCTGAAGATCATAGGGCAAAGCAGGCAAATGAAAGACTGGTTTACTCCACTGACTCCCGCAAATGTTTGATGCCTGGTTGTCCCGTTACCATCTGACGTATAGAACATAGAACAATAGAACAATACAGCACAAACAGGCCCTTTGGCTCACGAGTTGCGCCGATCACATCTACCAATCCACAGACCTATCTATAATCCCCTATCCTATTCTCTTCTATATACTCATCCAGAAGTCTTTTAAAAGACCCCAGTGAGTTTGCCTCGACAACCTCCGACGGCAGTCGGTTCCATTCACTCACCACCCTCTGAGTGAAAAACCTACCGCTGACATCTCCTTTGTATTTGCTTCCCTGCACCTTAAATCTGTGTCCTCTCGTAGTGACCATTTCAGCTCGGGGAAATAGTCTCTGAGAGTCCACCCTATCTAGTCCTCTCAACATTTTATAAACCTCTATCAGGTCGCCTCTCAACCTACGTCTCTCCAGTGAGAAGAGTCCCAGCTCCCTCAACCTATCTTCATAAGGCCTGCCTCTCAATCCAGGCAGCATCCTTGTAAATCTCCTCTGCACTCTCTCAATAGCCTCTATAGATGTGAACAGCAAACAACAAAGACTTGCGCAGCATCTTTAACATAGTAAACTGTCCCAAAGCATTTCACAGAAGTGTTCTCGAATATAAATTAACACCAGGGAGTCAGGACGGTGATTAAAAGTTTGGTCAAAGTAGTAAGTCTTAAAGGAGAAAAAGGAGAAATTGAGGAAAGGTAATTCCAAAGCTTAGATGCTGGTGTTGCAAAGTTGAGTTTGTGAAATTGAAATCTGATGTTAATAAAGATGTAAGAAATTATTAAAATATGTGATGAACAAAACATTGCATGTCCCTTTAACAGTTGGTGTTTTGTTTCAATGCTTGGAGAGTTAAAATGCGAAGTACATTCAGAGTCCCAGACTGAAACATTTGTACCAAAAAGTCAGGTAGTAGTCTTGGCAAGATAACCTGTTCTTGTCTGAATTTTGCCTAATCAATTTAAAACTGGCTACCAAGAACGACAGCTCAGTGACTATCGCTGTGCTGTGCAGATACATGGATTTGGGCCTGTGTCTGTGGGAGTTTGCGCATTCTCCCTGTGCTTGCTCCGGTTTCCTCCCACATCCCAAAAAATGTGCTCTTAGGCTAATTAGCAGAACAAATTCTCCCTAAATTGTTTCAAATTTGGTTTCAATCCATAGATCTATAAACATAAACAGGGATCACGGATAGAGGTGGGAACATCGGGGTGGCAGTGCGGGCTCGTTGGGCCAAAGGGCTTGTTTCCTATGCTGTTTTGTTCTTTGTTAATCTATAAGATTTAAATTTGATGATGTTGACACCATTAGACCAATCCTATTGTAGGAAAAGTGATAGGTCATCACAGGTATAAGAGAGTGTGCAGAGGGAAAAAACAGCAGAGCAATGAAAAACTGCCACCTCTCAAGCTTTGAGAGGGAAATAGCAGCTCTCAACTCAGCCAGCTTCAGATATCTTTGAAGAGAACACACCATCTAATTAATGAAAGATGCCAAATCAGAAATAATTTACAGACAGAGAAATCAACAAAAGAACTCCAAAAGTTTCCGAAAGCCACAAAACCTGTTTTTTTTTGAGAGTGACTGAATTCTATTATTATATTTCTTGGTCAATGAACGAGTATTGTATTTATTTGAACAGCATTCCAGTAGAATCTTATTTTATTTGGTGTTACTTATTTAGTTAAAGCTCCCAATTAGTTAAATAAATAAATTGTTAAGTGTTCATTTTAAAGTGAGTGGAGGGTATTTCTGTTAGTTACCTATTAAATATTACTGAAGGACACTTCATACCTTCCCAAGCACTTTTTACAGATTACAAGATGAAGTAATCCTCTTTAGGGGATTTGGTATTATGTCTTAAAGGGGAACAAACTCTGCATTATAACGTAAGACGACAGAAGCCATGAATATACAATATAGGAGGTCAGTATTGGAGGAATGCAAAGGATGAAAGGAGGTTAAAAGTAGGGAATAATTAGGCTATTGAGAGACTTAAACATGAGGATGGGATTAAATTCTCTTCCCTGGACAAGGACATTGCTACTTAAAACAATCTTATATAAAGCCGGTGGTCTCTTGAATTCTTTTCACTAGGTTTGCTCTTCTCAACGATGATACTGCTGAATTACTCCCTCACTGGATCTGCTGCCCTGTGTATTGCTGTTTTCAAAATGGCAATCTTATACATCTCTATAGTGCAAATCACAAAAATCACACAGAAGATGACAAAAGTGTCTGCAAAAAAGGATACACAGAGTCAAAAATTAATCAGAAGGGAAGGAGAAATTATGAAAACAAGTTTTGCATTCCTTAAAACAAGGAATTTAAGGAGGAACAGCAAAGCACGGAAGTGGAGGGCAGTTTATACTTAACAGGATAGGTTTAACAGAAAGGGACTCAAGAAGAATGAAGGATGGCTGGTAGAGATTTTGAAGATTATAAAAGGGTTTGAAGGGTAAGCTTAACGAAGATGGTTCCATGAGTGGGTCAGACCAGAACCAGGGGCCATTAAGATTCACCAATAAATCCAACTGGGAATTGAAGAAAGTGGAAAGAATGTGGAAGTTGCTGCCATGAGGAGTGGTTCAGAGGACGTGCACAGATCCATTCAAGGGATAGTTTGATTTTGATTTGATTTCACTCACATGTTAGTATACAGTGAAAAGTATTGTTTCTTGTGTGTTTTACAAACAAAGCATACCGTTCATAGAGAAGGAAAGGAGACAGTGCAGAATGTAGTGCTACAGTCATAGCTAGGGTGTAGCAAAAGAGCAACTTAATGCAAGGTAGCATATGCGTGGAGGAGAAAGGAATATAAAAATTGAAAACCAGAAGTTTATTTATTAGTGTCACAAGTAGGCCTATATTAACGCTGCAATGAAGTTACTGTGAAAATCCCTAAGTCGCCACATTCCGGCGCCTGTTCAGGTACACAGAGGGAGGATTTAGCATGGCTAATACATCTAACCGGCGTGTCTTTCGGAGTGTGAGAGGGAATGGGAGCAGCCGGAGGAAACTCATGCAGACACAGGGAGAACGTGCAGATGCCATACAGACAGTGACCCAAGCCAGGAATTGAACCCGGGTCCCTGACGTTGTGAGACAACAGAACTAACCATTGTGCCACCTGATGTAAGATTACGCCAGTGAGATAGACGAGTAAGAGGAGGTTTCTATAGAGCATAAAAAATATGGACCAGTCAGATGGAATGGTCTGTTTCTGTGTTTAAATACGATGTCATACCATGAAGGTCTAGTCTATTCTGATTCCTTAACTCCTCCAGCAAACACCCACTCTCCTTGAGAACCAGTGCAATTACTTACGGCTTCGTTCGAGAAACAGTTTGTCCACTGGCTGGCTGGAGCCAGCCGATATGGAGAAAATAGAACCCTGGGGTCGGGGAGCCTGCCCATCCCCGATAATGTCCTCTTCCTCCACCTCAAGCTCATTGCTGTGATCTGCATGCCGAGTTCTCCTGTTTTTTTTGAAACAAAAGCAGTGTTACAACCATTCTCTGAGCATGCCCATTTTATTAAGGAAATTTACAGGGGAAGATCATAGGAGGGTTTTCAACTTCTCGCTCGCTTGTGAGATTAAGTGAATTGATTAACAAAGAGCCAAGAACATTGATCAGAAAGTTAAATGCAAAATACTGCGGATGCTGGAATCTGAAACAAAAATAGGAAAATGCTGGAAAATCTCAGCAGGTCTGACAGCATCTGTGGAGAGAGAATAGAACCAACATTTCAAGCCTAGATGCATGGAAACATAGAAGATAGGAGCAGGAGGAGGCCATTCGGCCCTTCAAGCCTATTCTGTCATTTAAGATCATGGCTGATCATCCAACTCAATAACCTAATCCTGCTTTCTCCCCATAACCTTTGATCCCATTCGCTCCAAGTGCGATATCCAGTCACCTCTTGAATACATTCAATGTTTAGCATCAATGGCTTCCTGTGGTATGAATTCCACAGGCTAACCACTGTGTGTGTGAAAAACTGTCACCTCCACTCCATACTAAATGGTCCACCCTGAATCCTCAGACTGTGATCCCTGACGAAGGGTCATCTAGGCTCGAAATATTCGCTCTATTCTCTCACCACAGATGCTGTCAGGCCTGTTAAGATTTTCCAGCATTTTTCTGTTTCTGATCGAAAAGTGATGACCCACCTCTGGTCTGCACTAATTGCCGATCTTATCTCAACTGCGACTTGGCAGCTACACTCATGCGCAGGAGATGAAGAGAACTGGGTAGTCAAGTGTCAGACTAGAATATGTGCTCAGGTTTCTGAAACAGGGTTTGAAATCCACAGCCTTCTTACTCAGAGACTGGACCATCACCATAAGAGACCACAGCAGTCCCACTCCAAGCTGCCACAGTTCCTGCTTTTGCTCAGTGATCATTATCCATTCACTCCTGTTGGAAAGTACATGGGTGGTCATTCCAGCAACAACAACATGGACTTGGCAGTGAAGCTCTCCATGGTGAATAGCCTGATTGAAGGAAAACAAGTCTGGCTATTGATGGTCTACAAATGATGTAGACCATCATTTGAACTGTGAATCAATGGAAGACCATTGTTGTGAAATTAATATGTGTAAAACTATTTTAAAAGATGGTAAAGGTGCTAAGAGTTGTAAACTTGTCTGTTTTTTTGTTTCTTCTGAAGTTAAAAAAAAATTGCAGGTACATGTGCAAGTACACAGAGAGCACAGAGTGAAACATTATCACGAAGCTAGACAGTGGTGCTGCCAAGACAACAGGTTTTTAAAAAAATTTAACCAATTTGAAATAGGCTGCTGCTATTTAAATGCTGATCAGATTTCAATTTGATATTTTGATAACCTGTAAACCAATCCTACCAAAAACCATTTTGATATGACATCAGGGATATAAAACAGCTTCCACCTCCGACTGTAAGAAGATAGCCTGTCAATGACTGACACAAAGAGAAGGAGACATACACGCTTCTTTGCTAGTATGACAGCTACATTTATGTCTTAAGAGAAAGCCTCATCTCAATTGTAAAGATACCAAAAGAAGATAGTTGTAATGAATATGAACTCCTTGATTAAGGACCAAATTGATGGACCAATCAGGGACCCTCTTGTTTTGTGTCAGTTCTTCTGGGTCTCCGAATGTAGACACAGTAAGAAGTCTCACTGCACCAGGTTAAAGTCCAACAGGTTTAACCAGGTGTTGTGAGACTCCTTACTGTGTTTACCCCAGTCCAATGCCAGCATCTCCACATCATGACTCCTAGTGTAGACAGCTAACTGATAGCACTCTGTATGCTGTTCTCAGACTTCTAAATAAAAGGATTCCTGTGAAGGGACTTCTGCCTCCAAGGACTTATTACAATAGTGAAGGCAGAAGAAATCAACTAAGAAGATAGAAGATCCTGGGAGATGACAAACCTGATTGCATTTTGAGTGTGACTAAAAATTATACACAGTTTTAAAAAGCTCTTAAGTACAGAAAAAACAATACCACCTTTGAAACAGTTTTACAATTCTTAGCATTTTTACCACTTTTTAAAATAATTTTACAAACACTAGCTTCACAAATCATGTAACAAGAAATAGGAGCAACCGGTCATGCAGCCCCTTGAGTCTGCTCTGCCATTCTATGCCATCATTGGTGATCTTCAGAAATGACACTCATTCAAAATGTTGCTACTGGACTAAATGTTACTTCAAAGGGGTTGTAGAGAACCCCTGAGCTGAGGGAGAGAGATTCGGATCCTGACAAACCTTTGAAGTTAAGTAAACGTTAAATTTTACTTATTAGTCATGAGTAAGTTTACATTCACACAGCAATGAAATTACTATGAAAATCCGCCACACATTGTGCCTGTTTGGCACTCTGAAGAAGCACTTAACATGGCCAATTCAGCTAACCTGCACATCTTTCAGACTGTGGGAGGAACCTAGAACATCCGGAGGAAACCCATGCAGATATAGGGAGAATGCGCAGACTCCACACAGTGACCCAAGCCAGGAATCGAACCGAGCTCTCTGGAGCTGTAAGGCAGTAGTGCTAACCACAGCGTCATCGTCCTGGCCATAAACCAGACCGCTTTAAGCAAAAGGAAGCTAGTTATGAGATAAGATTGCAGCACAGAAGGCCACTAGCCATACCCATTTTTGCTAAATCTTGAGCTGATGCTATCCACTTTAATTCATTTCATAGAATCATAATATCCTTACAGTACAGAAGGAGGCTACTGAGTCTGCACCAACAACAATCCAATCCAGGTCCCATCTCCGGAACTCCACATACTTACCCCACTAAACCCTCCAATCTACACATCCTGGACACTAAGGGGCAATTTAGCATGGTAATTCACCGAAATTGCACATCTTTGGAACGAGAGGGGAAACCAGAGTATGTGGAGGAAACCCACGCAGACACAAGGAGAACATGCAAACTTCACACAGATAGCGGCCCAAGCCGAGAATCGAATCTGGGTCCCTGGAGCTGTGAGGCAGACGTGCTAACCAGTGTTTCTCCAGCAACTCTTTCCCCTTCAAGAAAAGCATTGTGGGACTGTGCATGTTTAAAGGAGCATTTTTTGAAGAGATGAAGGGGCTGCAGTCTTTGGTAGATTTGCAGTAATACTAGGGAAGTCTGGATGTCCTGGGATATTAAGTAATGTCATTTCATGCCAGAGGGCCAACCAATACCCACTGTGCCAAGCAGGACCTACTGCATATGGATACTGCTTGAGGTGTCTGATCAAATTATACTCAGAGGAGAGCAGGTTGTTAGTTTAGTTGATGGGCCTGGGATACTGCACACTGTTACCTGTGAGCAGATTAAACTTAAAGAAGAAAGCTTTATAAGGAGCTGTGAGGTGCAGGTCTATGATTGGAGCTAAAAACTAAGAAACAAGACGCCAGTTTCTTTGACAATCATTAGTTGCCGGCAAGACGTATCAGCTGCGACCCTCACCAATCTTTACAGATGCACCATAGAAAGCACATTCTATCTGGCTGTATCACAGCTTGGTATACTCCTGTTCTGTCCAAGACCACAAGGAACAAAAAAAATTGTGAATCCATCATGCAAGCCAGCCTCCTCCTATCCACTGACTCTGTCTACATTTCCTGCTGCCTCGGCAAAGCAGTCAGCATAATCAAAGACCCCATGCACACCGGACGTTCTCTCTTCCGTCTTCTTCCGCTGGGAAAAAGATACAAAAGTCTGAGGCCACATACCAACCAACTCAAAAACAGCTTCTTTCCTGCTGTCATCAGACTTTTGAATGGACCTACCTCACATTAAGTTGATCTTTCTCTACACCCTAGCTATGACTGTAACACAAATTCTGTACTCTCTCCTCCCTTTCTCTATGAACAGTATGCTTTGACTGTATAATGTGCAAGAGACAATACTCTTCACTGTATGTTAATACAGGTGGCGATAATAAATCAAATCAAATCAAAAAGGGGACATCAAACTAAATCAGCCCATATCAGTGCTCCTGGTTTCTGAAGCAAAAACTGAATAAAGAATGAGGGAATTAACTCACCTGTGCATGAAATACAGCATTTTCTAAACGATGGAAGAACTTTTTTTCTGATCATACACAATTAGTTTAATCACAGGGATTTTAGATGGCCACAGCTCAGGATTAAACTGCCGATTTATCAAATCCTGAGCAATACCATATCATGCTGAACCACAAGATACTCGGAGCGCTTACAGCTTTTGTAACCAGCACTGCTGTATTCTCATGGAATCTGCTGTGCCCTCTGCTGCTCGATCCATTTACCAACAGGAAAGGTTTTCCCCAATTTATCCTATCCAGACCCCTCATTATTTTGAATATTAATATCAAACCTCCTCTCGACCTTCCCTTCTCTAAGGAAATCAGTCCAGACATCTCCAATCCATCTACACAGCTAAAGTTCATAGAATCAGAGTGCAGAAGGGGGCTATTCAACCCTTCAAGTCTGCACTGACCATAATCCCACTCATGCCCCACTCCTGTAACCCTGATACTAAGATTAATTTATCATGGCCAATGAACGTAACACACATCTTTGGACTGTGGAAGGAAACTGGAGCACCCGGAGGAAACCCATGCAGACCCAGGGAGAATGTGCAAACCCTGCACAGACAGTGGCTCAAGGCCAAAATTGAACGTGGGTCCCTGAAGCTGAGAGGCAGCAGTGCTAACCACTGTGCCACCATGCTGCTCTGGAACCACTCTTGAGTCTTTTTTGTGCTTTCTCAAATGTCTTCACATTCTACCTATTCAGAACTGGACACAATATTCCAGCTGAGGCCAAACAATTGTGTTACACAAGTTTAATATAACCACCTGGCTATTGTACACCATGGCTCTATTAATAAAGTCTCCAACGCTCAAGAGAATATTAATGACAGGCCAAAACGCACTAGCAGGACCCGCTATGGTTATCAAAACTCACTTGGCTTTCTTCTTTATTTTCCGGGGTATTTCATCATCTGGTCCATTGTATAAATTGCACACGTCAAAGGTGTTATATTGGTTAAAGGACGTCTCCAATTCTATAACAAATGCAAAGTTTACAGTCAGACATTGCCAGAAACTTTATTTGATTTTATAACACTTAAGCTGAAACTGTTCCAGTCCAGCAGAAGACCAAGTGGAGGAAGACACTGACTGTAGCAACACCAATAAACATATCACAGGTTTTGGGTTCAGAATAGTCATCGGGGTGGCACGGTGGCACAGTGGTTAGCACTGTTGCCTCAGAAAGCTAGGGATCCAGATTTGATTCTTGACTTGGATCACTATCTATGTGAAGTCTGCATGTTCTCCCCATGTCTGTGTGGGTTTCCTCTGAGTTCTCGGGTTTCCTCCCAGTCTGAAAGACGTGCTAGTGAGGTGCATCAGCCATGCTAAGTTCTCCCTCAATGTACCCAAACAGATGCCGGAGTGTGGTGATGAGTGGATTTTCACATATAAGCCTAATTGTGTCTAATAAATAAACTTCACTTTATCAGAACCCATACCTGGTACACATGTGGAGAAGCATGTGCAAACTATTGAGAACGGGCAGGAATGTGGCAATGGGCATGGGCACAGACACAGGGGTACAGCAACCTACACCTGGCAGAGACACATGTGGTCGAGTGAGGGAACCATGGTGTACTAGGGAAGTTGCATCTCTGGTGAAGAGGAAGAAGGAGGCTTATATAATGATGAGACGTGAAGGCTCAGTTAGGGCAATAGAGAGCTATAAATCAGCCAGGAAGGAGCTAAAGAGAGAGTTGAGAAGAGCTAGAAGAAGACACGAGGAGACTTTGGCGGATAGGATTAAGGAGAATCCTAAAGCTTTTTACAGATATATAAATAATAAAAGATTGGTTAGGGCAAGATTAGAGCCAGTCAGAGATAGCAGTGGGAAGTTGTGCGTGGAGCCTGAGGAGATAGGAGAGACACTGAATGAGTATTTTTTGTCAGTATTCACGCAGGAGAAAGACAATGTTGTCGGGGAGAATACTGCGATACCAGGTTGTAGACTGGGCAGGATTGAGGTTCATAAGGAGGAGGTGTTAGCGAATCTTGAGGGTATGAAAATTGATAAGTCCCTGGGCCAGATGGGATTTACCCCAGGATTCTCTGGGAGGCTAGAGAGGAGATTGCAGAGCCTTTGGCTTTGATCTTCATGTTGTCGTTAGCTACAGGTATAGTGCCGGAAGACTGGAGGATGGCAAATGTTGTCCTTTGTTCAAAAAGGGGAGTAGGGACCATCCTGGAAATTATAGACCGGTGAGCCTGACTTCTGTCGTGGGCAAGGTCTTGGAAAGAATTATAAGGGATAGGATTTATAAGCATCTAGAGAGGAATAAATTGATTCGGGATAGTCAGCACGGTTTTGTGAAAGGTAGGTCGTGCCTCACAAACCTTATTGAGTTTTTTGAGGAGGTGACCAAAGAGGTAGATAAGGGTAAGGCAGTTGAGGTAGTGTATATGGATTTTAGCAAAGCGTTTGATAAGGTTCCCCATGGTAGGCTACTGCAGAAAGTGCAGATGCATGGGATTGAAGGTGATTTAGCAGTTTGGATTAGGAATTGGCTAGCTGATAGAAGACAGAGGATGGTGGTTGATGGGAAATATTCAAACTGGAGTGCAGTTACAAGTGGTGTACATCAAGGATCTGTTTTAGGGCCACTGCTGTTTGTCATTTTTATAAATGACCTAGATGAGGGTGTAGAGGGTTGGATTAGTAAATTTGCTGACGATACCAAAGTGGGGGGAGTTGTAGACAGCGAGGATGATGTTACAGTTTGCAGAGGGACATAGATAGGTTGCAGAGCTGGGCCGTGAGGTGGCAAATGGAATTCAATACGGATAAGTGTGAGGTGATTCACTTTGGTAGGAATAACAGGCATATGAAATATAGGGCTAATGGAAGGACCCTTAACAGTGTTGTCGAGCAGAGGGATCTTGGGGGTACAAGTACATAGCTCTTTGAAAGTTGGCACCCAGGTTGATAAAGTTGTTAAGAAGGAGTACGGTGTGTTAGCTTTTATTGGTAGAGGGATTGAATTTAGGAGCCGTGAGGTTATGTTACAACTGTACAAAACTCTGGTGCGGCCGCACTTGGAGTATTGCGTACAGTTCTGGTCGCCGCATTATAAGAAAGATGTGGAAGCATTGGAAAGGGTGCAGAGGACGTTTACCAGGATGTTGCCTGGTATGGTGGGAAGGCCTTATGAGGAAAGGCTGAGGGACCTGAGGTTATTTTCATTAGAGAGAAGGAGGTTACGCGGTGACCTAATTGAGGCGTATAAGATGATCAAGGGATTGGATAGGGTGGATAGTGAGAGCCTTTTTCCTCGGATGGTGATGACCAACACGAGGGGACATAACTTTAAATTAAGAGGTGGTAGTTATAGGACGGATGTCAGAGGCAGGTTCTTTACACAGAGGGTGGTGAGAGCCTGGAATGCCCTGCCTGCAGCAGTTGTGGACTCGCCTACTTTGGGGGCATTCAAATGTTCGGTGGATAGGCATATGGATGATATTGGAATAGTTTACGTTAGAGGATCCACTGGCCGGCGCAACATCGAGGGCCGAAGGGCCTGTACTGCACTGTAATGTTCTATGTTCTAAAATGCAGGCCTAGTAGTGATCCCTATATCCATGAGCGAAAGAAGAACTGATCTGGAAATGAAGGAAATTCTGGAAATATTGCATTTATCGCTCATCACATGTTGGCCCCCAGCAATCACATCGTCTGGGACACAAGCCACATATCTGCCAAATTGGTTGGTGATGCCAGCTTCCTGCCTGAAGGACATCCCCTCTCTGAAAGAGATGCTGAGTAACACAATGATATTCAGAGCCACTCGCCCCGGGGAGGGCGAGAGGCCGGACTGACTCGCCCCGGGGAGGGCGAGAGGCCGGACTGACTCGCCCCGGGGAGGGCGAGAGGCCGGACTGACTCGCCCCGGGGAGGGCGAGAGGCCAGACTGACACTTCCCCCGGGAGGGGAAAGGTCTGAGTGACTCCTCTCGGGGAGGGGGGAAGTCAGAGCCACTCCCCTCAGGGGAGAAGTCAGAATCACTCCCCTCAGAGAGGGGAGAAGTCAGAGTGACTCCTCTCGGGAGGGAGAGGTTGGGAGGGGAGAAGTCAGACTGATGCCCTTTTGGGAGCGGAAAGGTCAGAGTGAAGGGAAGTTAGAGGGATTCCCTTCAGGAGGGGAGAGGTCAGAGTGATCCTTTATATTTTTAAAATATTGATCCATAAGTCAACACAACATAGAACATAGAACATAGAACAATACAGCACAGAACAGGCCCTTCGGCCTTCGATGTTGTGCCGACCAAAATAAAAAGCAATGCACCTCCAAACTAAACCATTACCTTCTCTTCCATATACTTATCAATTAACCTCTTAAACGCCACCAAACTTGGCGCATCTACAACAGCTGCAGGCCGGGCATTCCACTCCCTAATCACTCTTTGAGTAAAGAACCTACCTCTGATATCCGTCCTATAACTCATACCCCTTAAATTTAAAGCTGTGTCCCCTCGTGCTAGCTTTCTCCATCCTAGGAAAAAGGCTATCACTGTCCACCCTATCTAAACCTCTAATCATCTTATATGCTTCAATAAGATCCCCTCTTAGCCGCTTCCTTTCTAACGAAAACAACCTCAAATCCTTCAACCTCTCTTCATAGGACCTGCCAAAGCCAGTATTTTGATGTATCTGTAGTTTGGTTTGGGAAACCATTAATTACTCAATACTCACCTTGTCTTAGATCCAAGACCAGAATAACCTCACTGACAACAGCAGCGTTATTGATAACAAATAAAGAAGGCATAGATCCTATCAGCCATGAACTTATTGAATGGTGTAGCAGGCTCAAAGGGGCAAATGGCCTCATCTTTATCCCGGTCCTATGTTCCCATTGTTATGTTGCGAAGGTTGTCCCTATTTTGAGATATAACATCAAGCTCCTCAAAGTGGAATCCCTTGCCTCATAATCTGTTAAAAGTGCGTGGGAAGGTGTGAACTGTCCTTCTGCCATGTTTAGTGGGTAACTAACAGGAATACCCTACATTCACTTTAAAATGACCTCTTAATTTATTCATTTAACTAACCAGGAACTTTAATTAAAACTAGTAACATACCGAATAAAATAAAATTCTACTGCAATGCTGTTCAAATAAATACAAGGACAATTCATTAAGAAAATAACTGATAATAGTATTTAGTCACTTTCAAAAAGATATATACAATCAGGTTTTGTGTCTTTCAGAACCTTCTGAGTTTCTCAGTTGTTTTCTTGGTCTGTAAGTTCTTTCTGATTTTGTTTCTTTTACTCGCTAGATGGTGCATCCTCTTAAGAGATATCTGAAGCTGGCAGGATGGAGAGCTGCTCTCTCCCACTCGAGACTTGAGCAGTGACAGTAGCTATCTATTGTTTCTCCCCCTTTCATTCTCTTTTATATTTGTGATGTCTGATTGCTTTTCCCACATTAGGATTGGTCTAATGTTGTCAACAACATCAAATTTAAATCTTATAGGTTTTTGGTAGCTGAGTGTCTGCTTTAAACTGATTGAGCAAAATTCAAACACAAACAGGTTGCCTTGTTAAGCCTATAGCTTGTCTTTTTGGATACAAATATTTCAGTCTGAGACTCTGTGTGTACTTTGAATTTTAAATCTCCAAACACTGAAACCAAACACCAGATTTTAAAGAGACCACACAATGTTTTGTCCCTCTAGTGTTTTTACAATTTTTTTTACATTTTTATCAACATTACATTCCAACTTTACAAACTCAATGCAAAGTAAAGTTTATTTATTAGTCACAAGTAGACTTACATGAACACTGCAATGAAGTTACTGTGAAAATACTGTGAAAAAATGGTTGCCATACTCTTTGGCCTATTCAGGTACATTGAGGGAGAATTTAGCACAGCCAATGCGCCTAGCCAGCATATCTTTTGGAGTATAGGAGGAAACCGGAGCACCTGGGGGAAAGCTGTGCAGACACGGGGAGAACGTATGAACTCCACACAGACAGTGATGCAAGCAGGAATTGAACCCAGATTCCTGGCGCTGAGAGGCAGCAGTGCTAACCACTGTGCCGCTCCATCCCAACACTATAATGTTAGACACCCAGATGAACAAACCCGAGCACTTTGAAACAATAAAGAACAAAATATCCACACAAGGAAATGCATTTTGGAATAATATAAGTGATGATCTGCATAGTGCTGAATTTAAGCAGTCTAAATGTACGACAGGAGGCAGGCATTACGCTCAGAATATTACCCTACAGTGTTACAGCAGGTTAATCCAACACTTGTTTATGATTACCAAATTCTTGGTGGGCACATCCGCAGTGGCTACTTGGAAAGATTTTGTTTGGGTGAGATAGCACAATAGGCCAATCGGATTCTGAAAATAAATCGATGTTTATTTAAAGCTCGAGTGAATTTAATAAGAACATAAGAAATAGGAGCAGGAGTAGGCCATCTAGCCCCTCGAGCCTGCCCCGCCATTCAATCAGATCATGGCTGATCTGAAGTGGATCAGTTCCACTTTCCTGCTTTCTCCCCATAACCCTTAATTCCCTTGTCTATCAGAAATCTTTCCACCTGTGACTTAAATATATACAATGAGGTAGTCTTCATACTTCAATGGGTAAAAAATTCCAGAGATTCACCACCCTTTGAGTGAAGAAGTTCCTCCTCAACTCTGTTCTAAAATGCGCCCCCCCTCATTTTGAGACTGTGCCCTTTAGTTCTGTTTTCCTTTCTAAGCGAGAAGAATCTCTCTACCTCTGAGATCAGTTACAGGCAAATTCTGGAAAACTGCACATGAATGTGCAGCATTATGCTGAGCTCAAAGCTTGTTGTTTTGGGTGTCTCAACATGTCAGGTTTGTTTCAATACTAACCAAGCTCTTTGCTCCAAGAAATGCACATACCGCAGTTCAAAGAAGTCTCACTCTACTTACCAGCTTCTGGCAGTTGTTTTTTCTTCTTCTTTTTCTTCTGAGGAGCAGTATCCTGAAGATCTGGAGTAAGGGGCTCTATGCTGTCAGACTGGCGCCGCTCTCTTGTGCTCACCAATGTCTCTGAGGGATAAGAAGAAACAGGTAAGGGTCAAGGAAGACCCAAGAGATCTATTCCCTAACCCGAGGACTCTGTTTGTAACGGCAGTGTGTACCTGAGCTGTAGAGATCGGAAATGCCCAGACTGGATTGCAGAATGTACTGAATTAAAGTGAAGTTAAAGTTTATTTATTATGTCACAAGTAGGTTTACATTAACATTACAATGAAGTTACTGTGAAATTCCCCTATTCACTACATGCCAGTGCCTGATCAGGTCAATGCACCTAACCAGCAATCCTTCAGACTGTGGGAGGAAACCGGAATACTCAGAACAAACCTACTCAGACAGTAGGGGAACATGCAAACTCCACACAGACACTGACCCAAACCAGGAATCACATCCGGGTTCCCGACACTGTGAAGCAGCAGTGCTAACCACTGTGCTAAAGGAAGTCCAATCAGCTGGGGCCCTTGCTCCTGTCAGCAGAATTAAGCTTGGTTCTCTATAGCTGAGCACCTACATTCACTGGCTGACAATGGAGTGGCAGTGGTGGGTACGGGTGGCATTCAGGTATCTATGAAATTGCAATTCCTGAAAGATTCAGAGCACCAGAGCAGGAAGATTTCAAAGACAAGGTGACGGATGTAATCACCATTACAGCCAGTCCTGTCGAACCTCTGGAATATTCAGCCCAAAATTCCTTTTGTGGTGCCCCACAAACCCATGGAAACACTTTAGTGGCTCATCTGTTACTAACCAAATCAAACAGGGCGGCACAGTGGTCAGCACTGCTGCCTCACAGCACCATGGAGCCAAGTTTGGTTCTAGCTTTGGGTGTCTATCTGTGTGAAGTTTGCATGGTCACTCCACATTCTCTCCTGTGTGGGTTTCCTCCAGGTACTCTGGTTTCCTTCCAGTCCAAAGATGAGCCGGTTAGGTGGATTGGCCATATTAAATTGTCCTTTAGTGTCTGACGATGTATAAGTTAGGTGGATTGATCATGCTAAATTGCTCCTTAGTATCCAAAGACATTCAGGTTAGATGGATTGGCCATGTTAATTGCCCCTTCATTTCCAAAGATGTGCAGGTTATGTAGATAGGCCATGATCAATGCATAGGGTTACGGAGACCAGGGGGTTGGGCGGGGGGGGGAGATGGTGTTGGTAGAGTATTCTTTTGGAGGTTTGGTGCTGACTTGATGGGCCAAGTGGCCTCCTTCTGTACTGTAGGGATTCTCTGATTCCAAAATATTCCTCCAGAGGCATTTGTGCAACAACCCTGAGTGCCAGTAGTCTGAGCAAAAGACAGTCAAATCAGATGTGTGGATTTTGAGAGCAAGACACTCTTCAGTCAGCACATGGAACTGACTCCAAATGGAGTCACTCCAAGCAGGATACCCACTTTTTCCAGGTAGGATCTGGAAAACTGCAAATGGGTGCAGTTCCACAGGGACTGATTTCACTGGGAACTGGTACTAAACACTATAGTCGTAATAGGGAAAGGCAACGGGAATCTGAACTTAGCAACATTGCATTGCAGGCGACAGGAATAAAGGTCAGATCAAAGTAAAAGAAAAGGCTAATATAAACTCTTCAAAACATATAAAATCGAAGACAGAAATTATAAAATAGCTGCTTCATTCGTGGGACATGGGTATCGCTGGCAGGCCAGCATTTATTGCCCATCCTTAGTTGTCCGAGGGCAGTTGAAAGTCAACCGCATTGCTGTGGCTCTGGAGTCACAGGTAGGCCAGACCAGGTAAGGACAGCAAATTTCCTTCCCTAAAGAACATCAGTGAATCAGATGGGTTTTTCCAACAATTGACAATGGTTTCACGGTCATCAGTAGATTCTTAATTCCAGATACTTTTTGTTGAATTCAAATTCTGCCATCTGCCATTTGAACCCAGGTTTCTGGATTAATAACCTAGCAATAATACCACTAGGCCATCGCCTCCCCATAAAGTTAAAGCTGAAGTAAGAGTAGCAATTAATAAAAAAAGTTAAACTGATGTGCAGCGCATATAACAAAATGGGGGAAATGGAAAACAATACTGATGCCAAAACATCAAATGTATTCAAGAGGGGGCTGGATGTAGCACTTGGGGCAAATGGGGTCAAAGATTATGAGGAGAAAGCAGGATTTGGCTAGTGAGTTGGACAATTAGCCATGATTGTAATGAATGGTGGAGCAGGCTCGCAGGGCCAAATGGTCTCCTCCTGCTCTACCTTCTATGTTTCTTTTTAACAGTTTGTAGCTGTGAGCCCGATGCAGTGGGGAAACTGAAACATAGCAGGCAGACATATATTGCAAGATATAACATACTGAGAAAGCACAGGAAAGAAATAATGGGCTGTGAGGTGGCTGTACTAATTAGAAATAGCACAATGATTGTAGCAAAAAGGATATAACCAACATTAAGAATAAAACAGCACCCATGTGGACTAGATAAAAGTTGAGGGACAAGAATGGATCAGTCATGTTCACTTGGCTACTCTACAGAACACATAATAGTGACAGGAGTAAAGAATATATTAGCAAGTCAATGAAATTAGTCTTGACACAATGTGATACTCAGGAGAGATTTCAACTATTCTAAAATAAGCTAACAAGATGGCACTGAGAGAGAGGAAAGGTCATTGGAGTCTCTGTAGCATATATAGAATGCATGGGGTCTCAGCCAGTATGTAAGCCCAACAAGCCAGGAATTGCTACTGATCTAATCATGGAAAATTAACCAAATAGGAGAACAGCTCAGCAACAGATTTAAAACAATGATTGAGAGAGACAGGCGTAATAAACTGGAAAAAATGAATAATAAAGGAAAAAGAGGTGGAAATTTGGGAATAAAAACTGGAACAACCAATAACACAGTTGTTTCTGTGATATGGGCAGACCAGACATAAATGGGCATTTGATGCAGCTTACCTACTCCATTGCTTGTTCTGGATTTTTTCTTTCTAGATTTGTTTATAGGTACATCTGTAATGGACACAAAGACAAGGCAGCTTGTTACTAAATACAAAAGGTACAATTCAACTCCACCCAATTAAACATGAACAATGAGTACAACAACCGAGGATACAAGTACAATATTCATACAATTCAATATTAGAATAAAGTTTTCCACACCACTCTCCCCCCTCATTGCACCATCATAGCTAATGATTATTTCTAAAGCAACTTTCTTTAAAATTAAATTTTAAAACATAGTCAAATTGTGCTCGATCATGATAGATTTTGTCTTAGATATTACATAAATAAGCATAACCAGAAAAATCAGAGGGAAGAAAATAAATTATTTAAAATGGGTGCAATTTGTGTCACAATTCTCAACTGGACCAAAGAGAATCTCTAATTTAAACCACTAATGTTTTTAACTGGCCAATTTGTTGCCCCCTTTTCCCAAGCAGATCTCCAGCTGGTGTATAGGGACACAGATACTAACTGATCTGAGGTAGTTTGAAGTACAAACAATGGCAAAGAGCATGAGTAAAAAATTCAATTGTAAAAGCTGTGTCCAATGCTGTTCTTAGTTGGTGCGCATGCACAAGCAATGTTCCATGTTAGAAAGTGGACTGCAAATGGAAGCAGCAGTTCCAGTCAATAACAAACCCCTTCTGTTAGGAGGTCCCATCTCCTACTTAGGTAATTAAAATAATTAATTCATCCAACAGGGACTGAAAATACAATACAACAAGTAGTGATATTGCTGAGAAGGATTCGACATAACAAAGGCCTACCTTTGGTTGTGGTGTTTCTTTCCAATCAGGCCAGAAAAGGAAAAATGAACAAGGTAAACATATATTATAAAACACTGTTTAACAGAAGAACCAACAAGCCTCCCCCCACCGACCATAAGTCTTCTCATAGAATTCCTCCACCGCAGAAAGAAGCCAGTCAGTCCATCAAGTCTGCACTGACAACAATCCCACCTTGCCCTATCCCCATAACCCCACATATTTACACTGCTAATCCCCCTTACACTAAGGCCAATCAACCTAGCCTGCACATTCTAGGAGTAAGGGAGGAATTTGGAGCACCTAGAGAAAACCTACGCAAAATGTGCAATCTCCATGCAGTCACCCAAGGCTGGAATTGAACCTGGGTCCCTGGTACAATAAGGCAGCCGTGCTAATCATTGCGCCACTTCCTCCATGATCATTCTCAATGCTGGTGCCCCATGAGGCTGTGTCCTCAGCCTCTTACTATATTCCTTATTGTGACATTAGTGTACCTTAAAGAAATTTTTTTTAAAAAAATCATGTTCTCTGTATCTCTCAGCACTGCCAAGTTGTCCATGGAAGCCCTTTTTTTGCTCCTTCAATGGTTTAAATATGGTTTGTTTATTTTTATCTTGGATTGTGTTATAAGGAAGGTCATATGTTCTGCACAGTTTTTGTTTCTTCCTAGTGAATTTAAGGTTTAATTTTCTATTTGGCTGCAGAGTTATTTTTTAGAAGGGACATCAGAGTTGTGTGTGTCTCTCTCTTTCTCTCACCTTAGGAAGAAGTCCAACAGGTTTATGTGGAATCAAGTTTTTGGAGCACTGATTCTTCATCAGGTGATGAAGAGTTGGGTTCACAAACACAGCATATATAGACAGAAACACAATTGCAAGATAATGATTGGAATGTGAGTCTTTACAGGTAATCAAGTTTTTACCCAACCAACTCTCCACTCACCTGTTGAAGGAGCAGTTCTCCAAAAGCTTGTGATACCAAATAAACTTGTTGGACTTTAACCTGATGTTGTGAGACTTTTAACCATAATTAAGAAAGCCCACCAACACCTCTACTTCCTCAGAAGACTAAGGAAATTTGGCATGTCAGCTACGACTCTCACCAATTTTTACAGATGCGCCATACCATAGAAAGCAGCCTTTCTGGTTGTATCACAGCTTGGTATAGCTCCTGCTCTGCCCAAGACCACAATAAACTCCAAAGGCTCATGAACAATGCCCAGTCCATCGCGCAAACCAGCCTCCCATCCATTGATTCTGTCTATACTTTCTGCTGTCTTGGGAAAGCAGCCAGCATAATCAAAGACTCCATGCACTCTGGACATTCTCTCTACGACCTTCTTTCAAAAAGATACAAAGGTCTGAGAGTACATGCCAACCAACTGAAAAATAGCTTCTTCCCCGCTGTTTGTCAGACTTTTGAATGGACTTACCTTGCATTAAGTTGATCTTTCTCTACACCCCAGCTTTAACTGTAACACTACATTCTGCACTCTCTCCTTTCCTTCTCTTGTATTGTGTGCAAAAAAAATACTTTTCATTGCATGCTAATATGTGACAATAATAATTTAAATCAAATTTTTATAGATGCACTATAGAAAGTATCACAGCTTGATATGGCTCCAGCTCTGCCCAAGACTGCAAGAAACTACAAAGGGATGTGAATGGAGCCCAGTCCATCACATAAACCAGTCTTCCATCCACTGACTCGGACTACACTTCCCACTGCCTCAGGAAAGCAGCCAGCATTGGGGAGGCAACAGCCTAGTGGTCTTATTGCTAGACTGTTAGTCCAGAAACTTAGCTAATGTTCTGGGGGCACAGGTTCGAATCCTGCCAGGCAGATGGTAGAATTTGAATTCAATAAAAAATATCTGAAATTGGCCCAAAACCCAGTCCCACCAAGCACATCAAGCCCTTGCCCCACTGCACACTGACCTAACAACCAACTGCATTAACCAAACACTACCAACACAACCACTGACCCATGCTCAAACCCCAGCCCCACAGCCAAGCCGCTGCTTCAATGCCCACCAATCCAACAACCAACTGCATTAAACAAATGCCACTAACACAGCCCACACTACCCAAAGGCCCAGTACCCAGCCACACCAACCCAAGCCCAGTTCCAACCAATCGGATAACCAGTCACATTAACCCAATGCCACCAACTGAGCATGCGCTCCTCCCCACTTGACCACTCATTGGCCCAGCATCCAATTCCACAATTCAAAGTCCTCTCAAATTAGTCACTGGTCATTAATCCATGAGTTTCCAAACATTTGCCATCATAGCCCCAGATATTGTTTGTTCCTCTCCAATAACACAGTGCAGTTAATATACTACTGTGCCTTCTCACCTATTTACAGCTTCAGATTCATCAGTCTTACCTTGGCACTGGCGGAAGGGCGCGTGGCGGTCGCTGAAAAAAAATGAAGAGAATCATTAACAAAAGGGTAACACAGTCACGCTGTAGGCACACCACTCGCAGTTCCTGATACAAACCATCATTATAGCACGCTGAAGCTTCCAGGGACATAATGTCACATATATGACAAGATTTTATTATGTTATTCAGGTTGACATTGTGCTGTTTGCAGACACAACCTTAAACCATTTCTCCATTAAAATAATCCTGTGAAACTGTCTGAATAAGAATAGGGAGTACCTGATCTTCCGGCCAAAATTTATCCCTCAATCAAACTCCAAAAACATTTTAAATGATCGGTTATTGCATCACTGTTGTCGGATCTTGGTGGATGATTGTTCAAAAATACAATAGTCAGTCAGTTGTTTGAGATTATGGAAGAATTATGTAAATGCTTTCATTTTTTTCAAAATTGGTTTGGATCTCCATGAAATGGGTGATTCATTAAGTGGGAAACCAAGAAAATAATGGATGGATTTGAAAGAAATTTTAAAAAAGCAATATTGGTCATTGCTACATCACAAGAGCAAGTCCCTCTAATGCTGTCCTCAGATATACTGTGGCAGACCTGTACCTGCTAATACTGCACTCATGCAACAGTCTGTACCCGCTAACACTGTACCCCAGTTCATACAGTGTCTGACTTGTAATAAATCTCTCGAACTACTGAGACCATTGACTGTGCAATTCCTCTAAGCAATGACTGACTAATCTTATGAACCAGTTATCGCACTAGATGGTTTTGGTTCCAGCAATGTGCTGGCAATGTTTGGTGTTTCTAGCGTGAGAAGGATTGGTTATAGTCTCTTGGTCACAGTGAACCCTCTGGTTTCTGCTATATAGAATCATAGAATCCCGATTGAGCAAATGTCTCCTTCTGCACTTTGAGCAGAGACAACAATCCCACCCAGACTGTATCCCCGCAACCCCACATATTTACCCTGCTACTCCCCATGATACTAATCTGCAAATTAGCACACCCAATCCACCTAAACCGCACATCTCTTGCAGTGTGGGAGGAAACCCACACAGACACAGAGAGAATGTGCAAACTCCACATAGACAGCAACCCAAGCTGGGAAATGAACCTGAGTCCCTGGTGCTGTGAGACAGCAGTGCCAACAACTGTGCTGTCCATTGGTATTGAAACATTAACCTGCTTTTCCCTTTCCAGGTACTGCTTATTCCCAGTTCCCATTCCTTCTAGCAGATCCAATTTAAATTCAAGCTCCTCACCACTTGTTTCTTCTTCATGGTGTCTGCGATCCTCGAGTCTCGCTAAGTGGGTCAGCAGCTACTGTATCTCAAGCTAATCCTCCACTAAATCCACCTTTAGAAAGATTCTGACCTGCAGGATTAGCTGGGTGACTATCCATGTGACAGCTGTGACAGAAGGGATTTGGGAATCTTGTGACTCAAGAAAACGCTGCACATTCTCCCCCTTTTCCCTCCCACTTCACTGCCCACTGAAAGATATCATAGAAACCCTACCGTGTAGAAGGAAGCCATTTGGCCATCCAGTCTGCACCAAAAACAATCCCACCTTGGCTCAATGCCCCATAATCCCACATATTTACCCCATGAATCCCTCTAACCTATGCATCCTGGGACATTAAGAAGCAATTCAGCGTGGCCAATCTATCTAACGCACACATCTTTGAAGACTGACTTTGGTTACACATCCTGCTGCCTTGGCAAAGCAGCCAACATAATTAAGGACCCCATGCAGCCCAGACATTCTCTCTTCTGCCTTCTTCCTTTGGGAAAAAGATATAATGTACCAATCGACTCAAGAACAGCTTCTTCCTTGCTGCTGTCAAACTTTTGCGTGGACCTACCTCGCATTAAGTTGATCTTACTCTACACCCTAGTTATAACTATAACTCTACACTCTGCACTTTTGTTTCCTTCTCTATGAACAGTATGAATTATCTGTATAGCATGCAAGAACAATACTTTTCACTGTTTGTTGATAATAATTAGAACATAGAACATTACAGTGCAGAACAGGCCCTTCGGCCTTCGATGTTGCGCCGACCATTATAAAAATAATTTTATCAATTAATTAAAAATAATTAATCAAATAATAGATCAAATCAAATCCCCTGAATTCAATTTTCCACTGCAATGCAAGAGTGTTCACAGTACAGTTATAGCCAAGATCTCCTGAATACATTTTCTCCTGCTCTCCCTGTACCTCAAGTCACAGTCTCACTACTTGGAGACGTTGACAAGAGTTGGGTTTCAATACTGTTCTTTGTCAAGGATAAAATATTACAGGAATATGGGGAAAGAGCAGGGGATGGAACTAACCAGATTGTTCTCCAAAATACATGATATAAAACCCAAGGGCTGAATGGTCACTTGCTCTGTTGCATTATTCTATAATTTAAAACCCTGGTTAAAAACCTCATTTTTCTGACTAAGGGAGTCTGTCTTTTGCCCGACTATGGTACTGCTTTGTGTGTGTGTGGGTGTGTGGGTGCGAGGGTGTGTGGGTGTGAGTGTGCGTGCACGTGAGGGGGGGTCTGTGTGTGGGGGGGAGGGGGATGCACCTGTCCAATCAGCTAAAAGGTGTTAGCACAGACACTTTTAGGAGAGACAAGGTGGCACAGTGGTTAGCACTGCTGCTTCACAGTGCCAGGGACCTGGCTTTGATTCCCGGCTTGGCTCACTGTCTATGCAGAGTCTGCACATTCTCCTCGTGTCTGTGTAGGTTTCCTCCAAGTGCTCCGGTTTCCTCCCACAGTTCAAAAGACATGTTGTTGAAGTGCACTGGCCATGCTAAATTCTCCCTCACTGTACCTGAACAGGCACCAGAGTGTGGCAACTCGGGGATTTTCACAGTAACTTCATTGCAAGAAAATGTAAGCCTGCTTGTGAACAGCAGCAGTAATTCAACTCATGACATTGTGAATTGTGCACTGCCCTAGAGGTTAGCCCAGGACAATGATGTGCACAAATCTTGATGGAAGTTATAATACTGGAATATTTAAAGTGCAGCCAGGTTATGAGAGATGAAAGTGCAGAAAGATCTAAAAATATTGGTAATCAGAACTTAATTAGAACTGAATGTAGGGGCATATTTTCCTTTACATTTCCTGAAGTCGATGACAATCTCCTTTGTTTTGTTGACAGAGAGGGTGAGGTTACTGTTGTCGCATCATTTCACTGGATTCTCTATCTCATTCCTGTACTGTCTTGTCATTGTTTGAGATCTAACCCACTATGGTGGTGTCATTAGCAATTGTATTGCTAAACGAAAATCGAATTGTAAGGGAATTTGGCCACACAGTTATGGGTGTATAAGGAATTTACTTGTATACTTGTACACTATAAGGAGTGTATACTTATACACTAGGGGCTGAGAACACAGCCTTGTGGAACACCAGTGTTAAAATGATCATTTTACTGATTTGATCCTTACTTTTGGCTTGTGAGTTAGGAAATTCAGGTTCCAGTCACAAAGGGAAGTGCAGAGACACAGGCCATGGAGTTTGGAGATAAGTTTCATAGGAATAAAGGCTGAGCTCTATTCAATAAAAAGGAGTCTGACATAGGTGTCCTTATTGTCTACACGTTCCAGGGTTGAGCGCAGGCCCAGGGAGATGGCACTTGCTGTGGACTTGTTGCAGCGATAGGCAAACTATAGTGGATCCAGGTACTCTGGAAGGTTGGAATTGATTTGTGTCACGACTAGCCTTTCAAAGCACTTCGTAATGATGGACGCCAGAACCACTAGCCAATAGTCTTTAAGACACGCTGCTTGGTTTTTCTTAGGTACCGGGATGATGTCCGTCTTCTTGAAGAAGATAGGTACCTCAGATTGTTGCAAAGTGAGGTTGAAGATGTCTGCGAATATTCCTGCCAGTTGATCCGTACAGGATCTGAGTGCTCGTCTGGGTTACTCCATCCAGTACTATATACCCACGTTGTTTGCCTTTACCCTATCCTTGACAAGCTTACTCTTGTTTGAGTGCTGTTCTGCAGACTGTAACAGAACCATCTGGTAGATTACTTGGCTCCCCATCCTTCACACATAAACCAGAGGCAATTAATACTGGTTTGGTAGCTCAGGTGGTTGAATGTCAGAACAGAGAAGTATTGGATTCAAGAAGCCTTGGAGGAAGGTGTTTCCCCCATAACAATGTTATTATATTGATGAGTGCAAAGGTTGCACGGGTTAGGCAACTGGCTATGCTAAATTGACCCTAGTGTCAGGGACATTAGCAGGATAAAGGTGCAGGGTTATAGTAATAGGGCCTGGGTGGGATTGTGGTTTTTGATTGTGGGAGGATAACATGTTGGAAGCTTTACTATTAATAGGGTGACACGGTGGCACAGCGGTTAGCACTATTGCCCCACAGCACCAGAGAGTTGAGTTTGATTCCAGCCTTGGATGATTGTCCCTGTGGAGCCTGCACATCTTCCCCATAGCTGCGTGGGTTTCCTCCTGTTTCCTCCTACACTCCAAAGATGTGCAGGTTAAGTGGATTAACCACACTAAATTGCCCCTTGGTGTCAGGGAAACCAGCAGGGTAAATGCTTGGGGATAGAGGCTGGGTGGGATTGTTGTGGGCATGGACTCCATGGGCCTCCTTCTGCACTACAGGGATTCTCTGACTAAGTACTTTTGAAGTGTAGACATTGTCGCAATGCTGGTAGTCAAATTTACATACATTAAATTCCGATAGAGAGCATGGATATAAATGCTGGTGGTACCTTATCAAAGAGATTCCCACCCTCTGAAACACAAATTCACAGTGACCATGCCAGGATTTGGATAAGTTGATGTACGATAGTAACAGTGAGGGAGTGCCCCACTATCAAATATATTGTCTTTCAGATCAAATAAGTTTATTTATCAGTGCCACAAGTAGGTTTACATTAACACCACAATGAAGTTACTGTGAAAATCCTCTGAAGGCAGATCTGCTTTCAAGTGAATGTGAAAGGCTTCATGAAAATAGCCTATTTAAGGCCAACAGCAGCCCCCTACTCCAGGGTACTGAGGTCAACAGCAGCGAGCCCCTACCCAGGGCATTGAGGCCAACAGCAGCCTGCTATTCCAGGGTACTGAGGCCAATAACAGCGACCCCCAACCCCAGGGCACTGAGGCCAACAGCAGTCCCTTACCCCAGGGCACTGAGGCCAACAGCAGTCCCTTACCCCAGGGCACCCTGAGGCCAACAGCAGTCCCTTACCCCAGGGCACCCTGAGGCCAACAGCAGTCCCTTACCCCAGGGCACTGAGGCCAACAGCAGTCCCTTACCCCAGGGCACTGAGGCCAACAGCAGTCCCTTACCCCAGGGCACTGAGGCCAATAGCAGCCCCTTACCCCAGGATACTGAGGCCAACAGCAGCCCGTTACTCCAGGATACTGAGGCCAACAGCAGCCCCTATCGCACTGTGAAACACTCACCGCCTCCTCTCCGCTCGCCATCCCGCTTTCCCGTTGCCTTGGCAGCCCCGGTTCCCGGGGTCAGCGCCGCCAGCTGTCCACTTCCGGGTCACCGATCCCGCCAATCAGAGGGCAGGAGGTGGAACCCAGACAGCTGATTGGTTCCCGGTAACGTCAATCACTGTGAGGGCGTGGCCTGACTCTGAGGTAAAATCACTGAAAGGAATTTTCTGTGATGGCTGGTAATGTCCTGTAATCACTGAGATTGTGTTCTTTAATGACTGGTAATGTCCTGTAATCACTGAGATTGTGTTCTTTAATGACTGGTAATGTCCTGTAATCACTGAGATTGTGTTCTTTAATGACTGGTAATGTCCTGTAATCACTGAGATTATGTCCTGTAATGGCTGGGTAATGTACTGTGTTCTCAGAGATATTGTACTGTAATAGCTGGGTAATGTACTGTATTCTCAGATATATTGTTCTGTGATGGCTGGTAATGACCTGTAATGTAATAATAGAACATAGAACATATAGCACAAACAGGCCCTTCAGCCCACAAGTTGCACAGATCATATCCATACCTACCAGGCCTATCTATAACGCTCAATCCCATTAAATCCTATGTATTCATCCAGGAGTCTCTTAAAAGACCCCAGTGAGTTTGCCTCTGATGGCAGCTGATTCCACTCACCCACCACCTCTGAGTGAAAAACTTAACCCTGACATCTCCCCTGTACCTACTCCCCAGCACATTAAATCTGTGTCCTCTCATAGCGACCATTTCAGCCCTGGGAAATAGCCTCCGAGAATCCATCCTATCTATACCTCTCAACATTTTGTAAACCTCTATCAGGTCACCTATCAATCTTCATTTTTCCAAGAAGAGACCTAGCTCCCTCAACCTATCCTCATAAGGCGTGCCTCCCAATCCAGGCAACATCCTTGTAAATTTCCTGTACACCCTCTCAATAGCTTCCACGTCCTTCTTGTAGTGAGGCGACCAGAACTGTGCACAGTACTCCAAGTGGGGGTCTAACAAGGGTCTTATAAAGTTGCAGCATTACCTCCCGACTCTTAAACTCAATCCCTTGATTAATGAAGGCTTGCACACCATACACCTTCTTGACCACATCCTCCACCTGCAAGGCCGATTTAAGCGTCCTATGGACCTGGACCTCGAGGTCCTTCTGCTTCTCATCACTGCTAAGAGTTCTACCCTTGATATTGTACTCCTTCATTCCATTGGACCTGCCAAAATGGACTACTACATATTTATCCGCGCTTAAGTCCATCTCCACTTCTCCGCCTAGCCTTGCATCCTATCTATGTCTCGCTGCAATTTCTGACATCCCTCCAGACTATCCACAGCACCATCAACCTTTGTGTCATCAGCAAACTTACTAACCCACCCCTCCACTTCCTCATCCAGTTCATTTATGAAAATGACAAACAGCAAGGATCCTAGAACAGATCCCTGGAGCACTCCATTGGTGACCCATCTCTATGCAGAAAAAGACTCATCCACAACTACTCTCTGCCTTCTGCAGCCCATTAGATCCCATGCCCTCTCACCTTTTCAAGAAGCCTTGCATCGGGGACCTTATCTAACGCTTTGCTGAAGTCCATGTAAACCTTTCTTCATCAAAGAACTCAACTAAGCTCGTCCCTTGACAAAGCCGTGCTATTTCTGATCATATTAAAATTCTCTAATGTCCTGTAATCCCTGAGGTATGTCCTGTAATGGCTGAGTAATGTACCATAATTGCTGGTAATGTCTTGTAAGAGCTGGTTATCTACTGTAATTTCAGAGATACTGTCCTGTAATAGCTGAGTTATAGAACATAGAACATAAAACATTACAGCGCAGTACAGGCCCTTCGGCCCTCGATGTTGCACTGGCCAGTGGACCCTCTAACCTAAACTATTCCAATATCATCCATATGCCTATCCACCGAACATTTGAATGCCCCCAAAGTAGGCGAGTCCACAACTGCTGCAGGCAGGGCATTCCACGCCCTCACCACCCTCTGTGTAAAGAACCTGCCTCTGACATCCGTCCTATAACTACCACCTCTTAATTTAAAGTTATGTCCCCTCGTGTTGGTCATCACCATCCGAGGAAAAAGGCTCTCACTATCCACCCTATCCAATCCCTTGATCATCTTATACGCCTCAATTAGGTCACAGCGTAACCTTCTTCTCTCTAATGAAAATAACCTCAGGTCCCTCAGCCTTTCCTCATAAGGCCTTCCCACCATACCAGGCAACATCCTGGTAAACCTCCTCTGCACCCTTTCCAATGCTTCCACATCTTTCTTATAATGCGGCGACCAGAACTGTACGCAATACTCCAAGTGCGGCCGCACCAGAGTTTTGTACAGTTGTAACATAACCTCACGGCTCCTAAATTCAATCCCTCTACCAATAAAAGCTAACACACCGTACGCCTTCTTAACAACTTTATCAACCTGGGTGCCAACTTTCAAAGAGCTATGTACTTGTACCCCAAGATCCCTCTGCTCGACAACACTATTAAGGGTCCTTCCATTAGCCCTATATTTCATATGCCTGTTATTCCTACCAAAGTGAATCACCTCACACTTATCCGTATTGAATTCCATTTGCCACCTCACGGCCCAGCTCTGCAACCTATCTATGTCCCTCTGCAAACTGTAACATCCATCCTCGCTGTCTACAACTCCCCCCACTTTGGTATTGTCAGCAAATTTACTAATCCAACCCTCTACACCCTCATCTAGGTCATTTATAAAAATGACAAACAGCAGTGGCCCTAAAACAGATCCTTGAGGTACACCACTTGTAACTGCACTCCAGGTTATGTACTGTAATAGCTAATAATGTCCAGTATTGCTGAGCATTATCTTGTAATCCCTGCAGTAATGTCCTGTAATGTCTGAAATAATGTATTGTAGTGGTTAGGTAATGACCTGTAATGGCTGGTAATGTGCTGTGTTGGCTGGTAGACTCCAGTATTGCTGAGTAATGTCTGAGGTATTGTCCTGTAATGACTGGGACTAATGTCCTGAAATCACTGAGATATTGTTCTGTAGTGGCTGAGTAATGCTCTTAGGTTGATTGGCAAAACAAATTCTCCCTAACTTGTCTCGCAAATTTGGTTCCAATGCATAGATCTATAAATATAGACAGGGATCAGGGGTATAAATGGGGACATTGAGGTGGTGGCGTGGGCTCATTGGGCCAAAGGGCCTGTTTCCCGTGCTGTTTGTTCTTTTATTCTAATGTACTGTATTGTCTGGAATAATATATTTAAATGATTAAAGTAATGCACTGTTGTTATTGTGGTACTGTACCACAATCACTTGGGTATTGTATTGTAATGGCTAATTAATGTACTGCAATCATTGAGGCATTATACTGTAATGATTGTGGCAATTTACTGCAGTCTCTGGAAAGAATATACTTTAAATGATTAGGATAATATACTGTAAATATTGGAATAATTTACTGTAATGTTTGGGATACAGTACTACAATGGTTGGAAGTGATGGTTGGGGTACTATGCTATAATCTATTGGAGTAATGCATTGTCTAATGTAGTGTAAGTGCTGGAAATATTTTACTTTAATGTCTGGAATGTAATGCACTGTAATGTCTAGGGAGGGGTTAACATGGTGTAATCTCTGAAGGTTAATGCATTGTAATGAATGGGAGATAATGTACCCTCTGCAATTGCGGAAAGATCAGGTCATTTCGGATTTTTTTTTTATGTCTCACTCAGTACATATGTTGCCTGTCACTGCTGCCTAAGGCAAGTCAGTCAACCACAAAACAAGGGAACAAACCCAGACATTTATCTCCAATTGCCTTTGTAACTGTATCAATCACAGTGAAGCTCAGCATCATCTGAACCTGGCCTGCGGTGAGTGAAATCTCTCTTTGTTACAATGGTGTCATTTCCCCTTTGTTAGATGTGAGGTTGAGGGAGACATTATGCTGCTATTAGTGCTGGGAATGGGCTACTCAGCATCATAGGCCATGCGGTATTAGACCAGGCAGGAGTGTCTTCAGTAGTCAAAGGCATTCAGCCTCCAATCTTGGGGTAAACATTCTCCAAGGCAGCCTTCAAGAAACTTGACAATGTAGAATCGCCGAGAAGAAACTGATAGCCGAGTTCCGCACACAGGAGGACAGCTTCAACTGGGATGCTGGGTTCATGTCACATTATCTGTAACCCTCATCATCTGGCCTGGGCTTGCAAAATCCTACTAACTGTCTTAGCTTGAAACAATTCACACTTCTTTAACCTGTGATTATTTCTCTCTCCACTCACTGTGTCTGTACCCGTAAAGATTTGATTACCTGTAAATTCCAATTTGTAATTATCTTGCAGTTGTGTCTTTGCCTATGTATGCTGTGTTTGTGAACCCACCTCTCCTGATGAAGGAGCAGTGCTCCAAAAGCTCATGATTCCAAATAAACTCGTTGGACTTTAACCTAGTGCTGTGAGACTTTTTACTGTGCCCACATTTACCTCCCAATTCCTGTAACCCACAGGATGGGTGATACAGGGATGATAGTGCCACTGTGATGGGAGTTGCAAGGATTTTGACCCAGCTACAGTGAAGGAACGGTGACATGGTTCCAACCTTGGGGCTTGTGCAACTTGAAGGTGAGTGTGTTGCCAATGATATTACCACAGTCAAATATATAAAGTAAAGATACATGGCATTAGAGGGGGTGCAGAAAGATTCACTAGTTTGATTCTGGAGTTGACAGGGTTGGCTTATGAGGAGGGACTGGGTAGGCTGGGGCTATTATTGAAATTCAGAAGGATGAGGGGAGATCTTATAGAAAGAGATACGATTATGAAGGGAATAGGTAAGATAGAAGCAGGGAAGTTTTCTCTGGTGGCTGAAACTAAAACTAGGGGGCACGGCCTCAAAAGAAGGGGGAAGCAGATTTAGGACTGAGTTGAGGAGGAATTTCTTCACCCAAAGATTTGTGAATATGTGGAATTCCCTGCCCAGTGAAGCAGTTGAATGGTTTTAAGGCAAGGATATATAGGTTCTTGAACAGCAAAGAAATTACAGGTTATGTGAGTAGATGGGTAAGTGGAGCTGAGTCCACAAAAAGATCAGCCATATTGAATTATTATTGAATGGCAGAGCATGCTCAAGGGGCCAAATGCCCTATCCTGCTTCTAGTTCTTATATAGTCACGGCTGTCAGTGAGGGAAGACGCAGTTATAGTAACCTTGTCAATTTATGCAATGTTGTCCTGGAAGTTGCATAAATTCTGTGGACATTGTGTTTGGGGAAGCTGGGGAGTATAGTTCCCCATGCATCACAGAAGGAAAATACTGCAGATGCAGGGAACTTGAAATAAATCTGTAGATCTGACCATATCTCTGGAGGGTTATTGTTTCAAGATGAACACAAGTTTTCAGAATGTTAATTTAGTTCTTTCCTCCACAATGCGGAGTGTTTACAGAACTTTGTTTTTCTTTCAGTCTTGTGTTGTTGTTGTGACTGGCATCCTCACAACCTATTTGTTTCAACTGCAAAAACATGTCTGTGACTTTGGGAAAGGAAAGTATCAGGAAAAGCATTGAAACTGAAACAGCAAAGATTGGTGGAAGTGAAGGAAAGGGGGAAGAACAAGGATTTATAGTCCCACAGCTCATCATAAGGGGTGGCACAGTGGTTAGCACTGCTGCTTCAGTGCCACAGACCCAGGTTCAATTCCAACCTTGTTCATTATTTCTGCATAGGTTTCCTTCCACAGTCCATAGATGTGCTGGTAAGGTGAATTGGCCTTGCTAAATTGCCCTTGCTAAATTGCCCCTTAGTGTCATGGAGACTAGCAGAGGGAATGTGTGTGGAGCCAAGGGGGTAGGGTATGGGTGGGGTTGTTGTCAGTGCAGGCTCAATGGGCCAGATGGCCTCTGTGTGCTGTAAGGATTCTGTGATTCTAAATAGAACTGACAATTAACAGTGTGGCTTTGTCATTTACTATGCAACTTTGTACAACATCTTTGACATATACAGGGTAATTTTCCCTATGTCTCCCTGTAACAAAGTTCTACATCTAGGTTTCTACATTTCATTTTGGGTCAAAATATTTTTATTCATCAAGGAAAGTCACTCAGCTCTGAAAAATTTCCATTTAATCAAATAATGCCACCATCAAAAAATACAGAATAAAGCTTCCTGTACACTGTTCCCTATCAAACACTTCCAGGATAAGTACAGCACTGGGTTAGATAGAGTAAAGCTCCCTCTACACTATCCCCAAACACTTCCAGAACAGGTATAGCATGGGATCAGATACAGAGTAAAGTTCCCTCTACACCGTCCCCCATCAAACACCCCTCGGACAGGTACAGCGTGGTTAGATACAGAGTAAAGCTTCCTCCACACTGCCCCCATCAAACATTCCCAGGACAGGTAATAGCAGGTGTCTAGATACAGATAAAACTCACACTTCACTGTCCCCCATCAAAACACTCCCAGGATCAGGGACAGCACAGGGTTAGATACAGAGTAAAGCTCCCTCTATACTGTCCCCATCAAACACTCCCAGTACAGGTATAGCATGGGGTTAGATACAGAATAAAGCTCTCTCGACACTGTTCCCTATCAAACATCCCTCAGACAGGTACAGCATAGTTAGATACAGAGTAAAGCTTCCTCCACACTGCCCCCATCAAACATACCCAGGACAGGTATAGCAGGTGTTTAGATACAGATAAAACTCACACTACACTGTCCCCCATCAAACACTCCCAGGATCAGGGACAGCATGGGGTTAGGTACAGAGCAAAACTCCCTCTATACTGTCCCCATCAAAACACTCCAAAGGCAGGTACAGTCTATTTTCTACAAATTAATGCAGAGACAGCACAGGGTTAGGTACAGAGTAAAGCTCCCTCTACACTTTCCCCCATCAAACACTCCCAGGACAGGTACAACATGGGATTAGAGACAGAGTAAAGCTTCCACTACACTGTCCCCATCAAACACTTCCAGGACAGGTACAGCACAGCATTAGATGCAGATTAAAATTCCCTCTACATTGTCACCACTAAACACTCCCAGAATAGTACATTTAGGTTTAGATACAAATAAAGCTCCCTCTACATTGACCCCATCAAGCATTCCCAGGACAGATACAGCATGTGATTAGATACAGAGTAAAGCTCCCTCCACACTGTGCCCAATAAACACTCTAGGACAGGCAAGCACAGCATTAGATGCAGAGTAAAATTCCTTCTACATTGTCCCCAAACATTCCTAGAAGAGTACATTTGGGTTTACATACAGAATAAAGCTCTTGCTACATTGTCTCTCAAACACTCCAGGACAGGTAAGCACAGGAGTTTAGATACATAGTAAATCTTCCTCTACACTGTCCCCTATCAAACACTCCCAGGTCAGGTACAGCAAGGGTTAGATAGAAAGTAAAGCTCCCTCTACACTGTCTCCCATTAAACACTCCAAAGGCAGGTATAGTCTATTTTCTACAAAATTACTTATCCACCCCTGACATCTGATTGAGAAGGAGTTAAGCACCCGTGTCTGTATCGAGCCAAGCTGCTGGTACCCAATGTGGTTCAGTCTGGGCTCGCTGTACAGCGCACAGCAGCTGCGTGTGTGTCTCTGGGAGCTCATCATTCACAATCACACAGTCAAACAAGTGTCCAAAATACTCCAGCATCTTCTCAGAAACCTCCTCCATCTCTTGTAATTCTTCTTCCTGTGAACACAAAGTAAGAGCTTTTACCTCCATAAAAAATAGAGAGAGCACATGACAATGGCACACAGAGGAGTGAGAGGGAAAGATACAAGGAAAGCAAGACTGAGGGTAGGGAAGGTGAGATCTATTGAGTTGGGTAATCAATTATGATCATAATGAATTTTGCCCTAATTTGCCCCTTAATCAGGGGCATCTTTTGATCCCAATCAAATAAACAGAATCAAATTAACTTAAGGACAACTCAAAAAAAAAAGGGGCAGCTCCCTAAAAGGAGGGGAACAGCCTCAAAAGACAAAGTGGAAAGGAAACTTAAAACATCAAATTAAAATGCAATTAAAAGGTCAATACACTCCAGTCTCTACAGTGCCCAGCAGGCATGGAAGATATCAAAAGTGCCCTCAGACACCACATGCTCCCTCTCCAGGGATACCCCACCACAAATATAGCTGCAGTAGAGAGCAGACAGTCAGGCTGGACAACCCCCTCAATTACCTGCTATCTGAGCCATTAGATGGCACATCTTGCCAGATCCAGGAAAAGGTCCTCCTCCTTCCCCACCCCACACCAGGTGGCCCTTAATAAGAACAGAAAAAATAGGAGCAGGAATAGGCCATCTAGCCCTTCAAGCCTGCCCCACCATTCAGTAAGATCATGGCTGATCTGAAGTGGATCAGTTCCACTTATCCACCTGCTCCCCATAACCTTTAATTCTCTTATCAATCAGAAATTTATCTACCTATGACTTAACATATTCAATGAGATAGCCTCCACCATTTCAGTGGGCAGAGAATTCCAGAGATTCACCACCCTTTGAGTGAAGAAGTTCCTCCTCAACTCTGTTCTAAACTGCACACCCCACTTATTTTGAGGCTGTGCTCTCTAGTTTTGGTTTCCTTCTAAGTGGAAAGAATGTCTTCTGCCTCTACCCTATCTAGCCCTTCATTTTCTTGTAAGCCTCTATCAGATCCCCCCTCAGCTTTCTAAACTCCAATCAGTACAGGTCCAATCTACTTAATTTCTCCTCATAAGCTAACCCTCTCATCTCTGGTATCAGCTTGGTGAACCTTCTCTGTACTCCCTCCAAGGCCAATGTATCCTTTCACAAATAAGGGGACCAAAATGCACACAATACTCCAGTTACAGCAAGGCCTCCCTGCTTTTATATTTTATCCTCCTCGCTATAAAGGCCAATATTTCATTCACTTTCTTGATCACCTGCTGCACCTATAGATAGGAAATCAGAGAGCCCTATTCAAACAGGCCAACCTCAATTGCCTGTTTAAAACCATTACACCCATTCACCCTTAATCATTAGGGTTAATTAGACTTGCAACATGGAAAGGTTATTTTTATGTTGCTATGGTGGCAGGACCAGAGATACTAGGAGGACTCACCTTGAAAGACCTGTTTACATAATAGTCAGTGATGATATGGCTTTTTGCTCGGGTTTGCTGCAGGCGCCAGATGCTTGGGGGTTTGATAAATATGATGAAGGGCTTTAATTCCTTTGTCCGTGCCTCTGGGATTCTCTGTGAAAGAAGAAGTGAAAGCACTTATCAGTGCACGGGTCCATCTACCCTGTAGCAGCAAACCCCCCAGAACAGATAAATCTACACTCCCAACCAATCAGCCCAGCAATGACCAGCTCACCACTCACTCACACTGTGCTCTACGTGGAAACGTTAGTGAGGTTTGTGTACTATAAAGCCTCACTGTAACCTCTGTAAATTATACTGCACTAAGCACAGCACAGTGGTTAGCAGTGCTGCCTCACAGACCAGGAATTCCAGTTCAATTCCAGACTTGGGTCACTGTCTGTCTGGAGTCTGCACATTCTCCCCATGTCTGTATAGGTTTCCCCAGGAGCTCCAATTTCCTTCCATACTCCAAAGATATGCAGGTTTGATTGATTGGCACACTAAATTAAATCTAGTGTCGGGGGGGGGGGGGGGGGGGCGGTTGGTGAGGTAAATGTATGGGGTTATGGGAATAGGGCCTGGGTGGGATTATAGTTGGTGTGGAGTCAATGGGCTGAATGTCTCCTTCTGCACTGTAGGATTCTATGATTCTATACAAACTCATATAACTCAGAAGGAGGCCATTCAGCCATTGTGTCTGAGCTAGCTCTTTGGAAGTGCCATCCAGTTAGATGCACTTGTCTGCTGCTTTCCACAGCCCTGATTTTTTTTTTAACCCATTTTTTAAATATTTTTCTGAATCCCTTCAGGCCAGCAAGGTGGCACAGTGATTAGTACAGCTGCCTCACAATGCCAGGGACCCAGATTTGATTCCTTGCTTGGGTCACTGTATGGAGTTTGCACATTCTCCCTGTGCCTGTGTGGGTTTCCTCTGAGTGCTCCGGTTTCCTCCCACAGTCCAAAGATGTGCAGGTTAGGTGGATTGGCCATGTTAAATTGCCCCTTAGTATCAGGAGGACTAGCTAGGTAAAGGCATGAGGTTGAGGGGGAATAGAACCTGGGTGGGATTGTGGTCAGTGTAGATTCAACGGGCCGAATGGCCTCCTTCTGCACTGTAGAGATTCTATGAAAGTAACGACTGGATCTGCTCCCATCACCTTTTCTCCCTTCCGGTTCGAATACTGACTGCATGAAAAATAATTCTCCTCAGATCCTGAGATCTTATTTGCCTTTCCAATCATCTTCACATTGGGCTGCACACCCTGAATGCTCCATTTTCTTAAATGTTTTCTCATTTTTCAACAACCAGGATGTTTGAATGCAGTAAACAGTCTCAGAGCAGCGGGTTGAGCAGATGGCAAATGGGAATGGCGGTAGAGACCATGTGTAATGAGTGGCTAAAAAGCTGGCTATCGTGAAGTTTTTGTGAGGCACCAGGCTGTGGCGACTAGGGGATTTTCACAGTAACTTCATTGCAGTGTTTTGTCAGCCTACTTGTGACAGTAATGAATAAATTTACCTGTGCTTCCAGGTCAATGACACAAATCAAGCCCAAATCCAGAATCAAACGCACAGCCTCCCTGCTGGTGCCATAGAGATGACCTTTGTACTCGCCATACTCCAGAAACCTGCGAGCAGGAGATCCTTCGTGAACTAAAATGATGTCAATTACAGCTTTTATCCACCTTTCACAATCAATGTCTGACGACCAGAATTTCATTTGGTTTATTATTGTCACATGTATTAGTATACAATGAAAAGTATTGTTTCTTACGCGCTCTACAGATAAAGCATACCATTCACAGAGAAGGAAAGGAGAGATTGCAGAACGTAGTGTTACAGTCATAGCTAGGGTGTGGAGAAAGATCAACTTAATGCAAGGTAGTCCATTCAGAAGTCTGATGGCAGCAAGGAAAAAGCTGCTCTTGAGCACGTGACCTCAGACTTCTATCTTTTTCCTGATGGAAGAAGGTAGGAGAGAGAATGGCTGGGCTGTATGCCCTCCACCTCTGCCAAAACAGTGGAGTGACACAATGATTAGCACTGCTGCCTCACAGCTCAGGGACCTGGATTTGATTCCACCTGTACTGCCACTCTATTCTATAACTTAAAACCCTGGTTAAAAACCTCACTATTCTGACTGAGGGGGTCCATTCCTCCTCTGACTCTTATGTTGTTATTGGAGGGGACCAGATTGTCCACTCTGAACTCCAAAGCTGTCAGCACAAACACATATTAGGGGTAGCACGGTGACACGGTGATTAGCACTGCTGCTCACAGCGCCAGGGAGCCGGGTTCAATTCTTGTCTTGGGTCACTGTCTGTCAACCTAACCAGCACGTCTTTTGGACTGTGAGAGGAAACCAGAGCATCTGGAGGAAACCCACGCCGACACGGGGAGAATGTGCAGACTCCACATAGACAGTGACCCAAGCCGGGAATTGAACCCATGTCTTTGGCACTGTGAGGCAGCAGTGCTAACTACTGTGCCACCATGCTGACCTAAGGTACTGAAGCTCAATTATTAGAGAATAATGAGGTTGGCAAGGTTTGCTGTTGTCCTGTGCAGAATGACTGATTTACAGGCTGATAATCAAGCTGTTTGGCTATGATATTACATGCCTTCCATGGGCAGCAGAGTGGCACAATGTTTAGCACTGCTGCTTCACAACACCAGAGAGTCAAATTCAATTCCTGGCTTGGGTTGCTGTCTGTGTGGAGTTTTCATGTTCTCCCCGTGTCTGCGTGGGTTTCCTCCGGGTGCTCCAGTTTCCTCCCGCAGTCTGAAAGACGTGCTGGTTAGGTGCATTGGCCATGCTAAAATCTCTCTCAGTGTACCTGCACAGGCACCAGAGTGTGACAACTAAGGGATTTTCACAGTAACTTTATTGCAGTGTCGATGTAAGCCGACTTGTGACACTAATAAATAAATAAAATATTCAAGCATATGGGACAAGTGAAGGAAAATGGGATTAGTGCCCCTTGAGTGATAGATATTGTCCACGCAGATTCAGTAGGCTGAAGAGCCTTTTCTGCACTGTGATTTTATGGCTATTAAGTCCTAAAGTGGGACTTAAACCCAGAGTCTGTGGCCCAAAGGCTGGGATGCCAGTGTGAAGCAACTCAAAGATAGATTTTAGGGATTTGTATTGAGATAAGTAAAACATTCGAAGTAAGGTATAGTTTTAGGTAGGTTTAATTTCATATCTCTGTGACTGGAGAGGTTAAAAACCCCAGAGCTCCAAAGATAACAAAGAACAACACAGCACGGGAAACAGGCCCTTCGGCCCAACGAGCCCGCGCCGCCATCCTAACGTCTTAATGACATATAGAGACCAATATAGGGACAATTTGTTACCCAATCAGCCTAAGAGCACATTTTTGGGATGTGGGAGGAAACCGGAGCACCCGGAGAAAACCCACGCAACCACGGGGAGAACGCGCAAACTCCCGCAGACACAGGCCCAAATCCATGTGTCTGCACAGCAACAGCGATAGTCTCTGAGCTGTCATGTTGCCCATCTGATGGTCCAGTTTAAGCATACACTAATGACGTGAAGCACTAGGCCACTCCTGAAGTAACCTCCAGGAGCAGCCCTCGCACGACCTGCCGAATGCATGCACCTTGTTGGTCAACAAGGTGGACCGAATAGCCTGTGGAAACAATTAAAGTATTTAAACAGTCCTCATATATCCCTCTATCTGCAGACCGCTCATGTGGCTGTCCAAGAGACCCTTAAACACCCTAGCGTGCCTGCTCCCACCACCTTACTCGGTAGTGCATTCCACACCCCCACTACCCTTTGTGTGAAAAAATGCCCTCTAATATTAGTCTTATACATAGCCCCCCTCACCCTAAGGCTGTGACCCCTCGTTCTATCCGAATCTAATGGTGGAAAAAGCTTACCACCATTTACTCTATCTATACCCCTCATAATCTTATATACCTCTAATAGATCCCCTCTCAGCCGACATCTTTCAAGGGAAAACAACCCCAGTACGTTCAACCTTTCCTCGTAAGACAGCCCTTCCATACCAGGCAGCATCCTGGTAAATCTCCTCTGCACTCTCTCCAGGGACTCCACATCCTTCCGGTAGTACGGCGACCAGAACTGGACGCAGTACTCCAAGTGAGGCCTAACCAACGTTCTATACACTTGCAACATCAAACTCCTACTCTTGTATTCTATACCCCTTCCTATGAAGGCTAACATACCATACGCTTTCTTTATCACCTTTTCCACCTGTACTGACACCTTCAGAGACTTGTGAACCTGCACCCCCAGGTCTCTCTGTGTCTCTATACTCCGGATAGTTTTACGTTTTATCCTATAACTCCCCTCTACAGTATTCAGGCCATGTTTGGGTTAGGTTGATTAGCCATGCTTAATTGACCCCAGCATCAGGGGAATTAGCAGGGTAAATATGATGGGTTGTGGGGATAGGGCCTGGGTTGGGTTGTTGTCGGCACAGACTCGATGGGCCAAATGGCATCCTTCTGCACTGGAGGGATTCTATGATTTTATGAAAAAAAAGTTCTTTTTGAAATCCAAAGCAAGCTATGCAGGCAACAAGTTTAGAAATCAGGGAGGAAGTGTGGGGTCAAAAAATTCTGTGATGCTAATGTGTGACAGGGTGTTTGTTTTAGTGAGGTCTGAGGAAGCTGGGGGAGAGCTCTCCCTCTGAGTTCTGCTCAAGGCTGAGAAAGGCTATAGAAGTGGATTAAACATAAGCCAGCTAAAAAGACCCAGAGAATGGTGAATAGAAAATAGACTTCAGAATACTGAAGCTGAGTTAATAGAGAATAATGAGAGGGATATGTTGGCACAGTAGTTAGCATCGCTGACTCACAGCGTTAGAGAGTTGGGTTCAATTTCCACCTTGGGTCATTGTCTATGTGAAGTCTGCACATTCTCCCCATGTCTGTGTGGGTTTCCCCGGGAGCTGCAGTTTCCTCCCACAGTCCAAAGATGTGCAGGGTTGATTGGCCATACTAAATTGACCATTAGTATCAGAGGGGTTTCATAAAATCATAGAATAGTTTGCACAAGATGTGCATGTTAGTGATGTTTTTCTCTTTTAATCCACAGATGCTTCGGTCTGCCTTGTTGTCCAACAAGGGGTATACATGCAATGGGTCGTGCGACGGTTGCTCTTGAATGTTTTGAGAGTAGCCTAGTACTTCACATCGTTGGTGTACGCTTAAACTGGACCAGTTGATGGGCAACACGACAGCTCGGTGACGATCATTGTTTGCTGTGCAGATACATGGATTTGAGACAGTATCTGTGGGAGTTTGCGCATTCTCCCCATGATTGCAGGGATTTTCTCCAGGTGCTCCAGTTTCCTCCCACAACCCCAAAGATGTGCTCTTTGGCTGATTGGTGTAACAAATTGTCCCTAAATTGTCTCCCCTCAATCTGGTCTCCAATGTGGATTTCCATAAGCATAGACAAGGGTCATGGGTGGAAGAGGGAACTCACATTGTTAAAATGGCGGTGCGGGCTCATTGGGTTGAAGAGCCTGTTTCCTGTGCTGTTTTGTTCTTTGTTAATCCTACAGGAGGACATTCAGCCCATTGTGTCTGTAGCATCCACAATCTCACCCGTGTCGAAACCCCATAACCCCATTCATTTATTCTAGCTAATCCCCCTAAGGAGCAATTTACCATAGCCAATCCACCTAACCCGCACATCTTTGGACTGTGGGAAGAAACTGGAGCACCCGGAGGAAACCTACACAGGCATGGGGGAGAACATGCAGACTCCGCACAGTTTCTCAAGTAGGGAATTGAACCCAGGTCCCTGGCGCTGTGAGGCAGCAGTGCTAACCACTGTGCTATAGTGCTGTGGGGTAAATATGTTGATTACGGAGATAGGGCATGGGTGGGATTGTTGGTGCAGACTTGATGATTGAATGGCTTCCTTCTGTGGTGTCAGGATTCCATGATTGTATGAAGGTATGCTCCAGAGAAATCAAGGAAGAGAGAAACAAGAGCTTTAAGTTAAATTTAACTAGAGTTAAAGTTGGGGGAAGAGTTTCGGAGGCAACTGAAAGTTAGGGTTAAAATTAGAACTCTAACGAAAGGTTATCCTGACTCAAAATGTTGGTTCTATTCTCTCTCCACAGTTGCTATCAGACCCGCTGCCATTTTCCAGCATTATTGCAATAGGCCTCACTGGTTGTTAGCCTACAAGATGGCTAAAGTTTTATTTGAACCAACACTGTATCTATTCCTCTGCCCCACCAGCACCGTCCAGCCTCTAATAAGCCCAACCCCCAGTCACTTGAAATGCCTCCTCACCTGTGGCTGAGCGCCATGGCTTCAAACGTTTCCCGGGAAACAAAGTAATACTCTCGCCCATCTTCCTCGTAGCTGTTTGGTGGCCGGGTGGTATCTGCAAGGACAGAGCAAGGCGAGTCACTAGGCTGAACCCAGCTAAGCATGTGTACGCACAGAGTGTGGACTAGTAAGTCCAACATCTGTTTGAGGATCATTCTCCCCCAATCTCATCCTCTTACTCACTCTTTACACAGAGCTGGAGTATTAGAACATAAGAAATAGGAGCAGGAGCAGGCCATCTAGCCCTTTGAGCCTGCCCCGCCATTCAATCAGATCATGGCTGGTCTGAAGTGGATCAGTTCCACTTTCCCACTTTCTCCCCATAACCCTTAATTCCCTTGTCTATCAGAAATCTATCTACCCGTGACTTAAATATATTCAGCAAGGTAGCCTCCACCACTTCAGTGGGCAGAGAATTCCAAAGATTCACCACCCTTTGAGTGAAGAAGTTCCTTCTCAATTCTGTTCTAAACTGACCCCCACCTTATTTTGAGGCTGTGCCCTCTAGTTCTGTTTTCCTTTCTAAGCGGAAAGAATCTCTCTACCTCTATCTAGTCCCTTCATTATCTTGCAAGTCTCTATAAGATCCCCTCTCAGCCTTCTAAACTCCAATGACTACAGTGCCTTTTTACAGTTGCAGCAAAACCTCCCTGCTTTTATATTCTATCCCCCTCACTATAAAGGCCAACATTCCATTCGCCTTCTTGATCGCCTGCTGCACCTCCAGACTCAGTTTTTGCAACTCGTGCACAAGGACCCCCAGGTTCCTCTGCATAGTAGCATGCTGCAACTTTTCACCCTTTAAATAATGTTCCTTCCTATTATTACTTCTACCAAAGTGGATAACCTCACATTTACTAATGGTGTACTCCATCTGCCAGGTCCTTGCCCACTGATTCAGCGTATACAGATCCCTCTGCAGACTTTCTGTGTCCTCCACGCAATTTGCTTTTCCACTCATCTTTGTGTCATCAGCAAATTTTGTTACCCTACACTCAGCCCCCTCCTCCAGATCGTCTATATATATGGTAAACAGTTGAGGCCCCAGCACCGATCCCTGTGGCACTCCACTAGTCACCAACTGCCAACCAGAAAAGCATTCATTGATTCCAACTCTCTACTTCCTGTTAGATAACCAATCTTCAATCCACACTAACACCTTATCCCCAACTCCATGTATCCTAACTTTCTGCAGCAACCTTTTGTGAGGCACCTTATCGAACGCCTTCTGGAAATCTAAAAAACACCACATCCACTGGTTCCCCTCTCTCTACTGCACAAGTCACATCTTCATAAAAATCAAATAAATTCGTTAAACATGACTTCCCTTTCACGAATCTATGCTCATCACTGGCATGAGTCGCTGACCCTAACTAACTAGCCAAATTTGGGTGTTTACCCAAATTAAATCTCACTTCCCCCAGCATGCACCAAACAGCATCCCAGCCAGTTGTGCAGAGGCTCAGATTGTGCTGCAGCACCAGATATCCTGACTTACGTGGCACTGGACTTTGGAAGCGACGTGGATTAGACTCGATCAGTCTTCTTCTCAGTTCATTCACCCCGACTCCTGAGGGACCTGGATTGTCAGGAAAATAAGGAAACCAGGCTGGTCTCTGGATCTTAAATTCTTGTCACAATTATCTCAGGACATTTTTCCCAGTTGCATGCATTGACTGAGCAAAGTAAATGTGAAAGTTTATTTATTAGACAAAAGTAGGCTTACATTAACACTGCAATGAAGTTACTGTGAAATTCCCCTAGTTGCCATTCTTCAGTGCCTGTTCAGATACACTGAAGGAGAATTTGGCATGGCCAAATCACTTAATTGTCACTTCTTTAGACTGTGGGAGAAAACCGGAGCACCCAGAGGAAACTCACGCAGACACGAGGAGAAAGTGTAAACTCTGTACAGAAAGTGACTGGAAATCGATCCCAGATCCCTGGGGCTGTGAGGCAGCAGTGCTAACTACTGTGCCACCCATGTAATACTGTTAACACTGTTCCCCAGCTACCTTTGGAAATTCAGAAGCATAAACATTCAAACTCCTACTCATCATCATAACTTTGAAGGATCACAAAAACTCTTGGGAAATAAAGCCTCTTTTCTTGTTTCACTGAAAAATGAGACATGCTGTCGAATCTTTTCACCATACACTGAACAGGACAGACATAAGAATGCCAAATTTCAAAGAGAGCAACAATTTCTGCTACATAAGGGAAGATTTGTTGGCAAGTTGATTGGTCAAGGCATTGGCATGGAGACTGCACCAGAGAATTATTGTCCCCCTTGCTTTTGTTTAATGCAAAGAAAATGAAATGCTCGATCATGTTCTTTCTGCTAAAAATTACACTAACAACCAATTTAAGATTATCAGCCGGGCTTGTAATGTGACTCATTACCAAGAGGGATGGAGTTAAAAAACAGGGAGGTTATGTTGCAGCTGTATAAGATGCAGGAGTACTGTGTACAGTTTTAGTCTCCTTACTTGAGAAAAGATACACTGGCATAGTAGATGGTGCAGAGGAGATTCACTGGGTTGATTTCAAAGTTGAGAGAGTTAGATTATGAGGACAGACTGAGTAGGCTGGAACTATATTCATTGGTACTCAGAAGAGTGAGGGGAGATCTTATAGAAACATTTAAAATTATGAAGGGAGTAGATAAGATAAAAGCAGGAAGGTTGCGTCCACTGGTGGGTGAAACTAGAACTAGGGGACATGGCCTCAAAATAAGGGGCAGCAGATTTAGGACTGAGTTGAGGAGGAACTTCTTCACCCAAAGAGTTGTGAATCCGTGAAATTCTCTGCCAGTGAAGCAGTTGAGGCTACCTCATTGAATGTTCTCTTGAACAGTAAAGAAATTAAGGGTTTTGGTGAGCAGGCAGGTAAGTGGAGCTGAGTCCATGAAAAGATCAGCTATGATATTATTGTTTGGAGGAGCAGGTTCGAGGGACTAGGTGACCTACTCCTACTCCTAGTTCTTATGTTCTTATTAAGATGTGCAGGTTGGGTGAATTGGCCCTATTAAATTGCTCTTTAGAGTCCAAAGATATGTAAGTTAGGGGGATTAATCTTGATAAATTTACAGGATTGCGGGGATAGGATGGAGTTGCTGCAGACCCAATGGGCTGAATGGCCTTTTCCTGCACTGTAGAGAATCTGCAATTCTATGCTTTATGGTTCCCAGCTGTAAGTGACTGTTACATATAGGATTCATATATGCATGTGTTAGTACCTGTCCTCTGCAGGCAAAAGGAACACGTTCAGGCATTGCACCTTTTTTGAATTAAACAAAAGATTCCCTGATCCATTCTCTAGGGCAATATCTTAGCCAATTAGAGCCCACTTGCCAATCAATCGTACCCATAACTCATGCAGTATAAATTGTTGCCTCTTTGAAATTTGGAATTCTTGAGTTTATCCTGATAAGTGCAAGAAGTTTATTCAGCGTATCTCTTTTTAGCAATACTCGAGTTTGTACTACCAAGCCAGTACTTTCTCCTCTCTTGTCCAGCTCAATGGGACGGGGCTTGATTGGGTTTACTCTTATCTATCAAGGTGAGTTCTCCCAATATCCCTGGTCCAGCGACTACAGCAACATAAAAATAACCTTTCCATTTTGCAAGCCTATACACCCTAATTATTAAGGGCTAATGAGTGTAACGGTTTTAATCAGGCAATTGAGGTTGGCCTGCTTAAGTATGAGCTTCCTGATTAAGGGCCAAATTTAAGGCAAAAATCTAGGAAGTGAGAACATCTGGACGGATGCAGATGACTCTCAGTGGTCATTGTATTGTGATGGAGATGTTGTTGTTATACTGTGGTATGACCCCAGTTTATCAGTCTTGGAGAGAGAGCCGACCCTCAGAAGGGGAAAATATGGAGGGCAATGTCCTGGAAATTCAAAGATAATTGACAACCAACTCTTTCTGTGCAAGGGAATAGTTGTTCATTATTAGCTAAAGCACTGCATTAGCTTTCAGTAGTGTTTAAATAGTGACTCACTGTTGCTGTGAGCTGCTTGTTATTGTGATATGTTATTTGTGCCATTGTATTTAAATGACATGTTTGGTGTTGATATTCATATAATGTATTTTGATTGGCCTTGCTAAATTGCCCCTTAGTGTCAAGGGAACTAGTTAATGTAAATGCATGGGGTTATGGGGATAGGGCCTGGGTGGGATTGTGGTCAGTGCAAACTTGATGAGCCAAATAGCCTCTCTCTGCACTATAGGATTCTATGATTCTATGATTTTGATTTTATCCAATTTGAGCCACAGCAACTCGAACACGTGAATTAGGTTTCACATTGTAACTTTTCCCAATATTTTCTCTGTCTCACGCCCTAAGAATCTTCTATGTTTCAATAATATCACCTCTCATTCTTCTGATTTCCAAAGACTCAACCAGTTTAATCTTTCCTCACGTGGCAATCCCTCCCTACCCAGGATCATCTGAGTAAACCTTCATTGTACTGCCTGCCTGCAGTGACAACATATCTTTCCTTAAGTTTGTGGGCAGCATGGTGGCACAGTGATTAGCATTGCTGCCTCACAGCACTAGTGGCCTGGGTTTGATTCCTTGCTTGGCTTACTGTCTGTGTAGAATCTGCGTACTTTCCCCGTGTCTGCGTGGGTTTCCTCCGGGTGCTCCCATTTTCCTCCCATAGCCCGAAAGACGTGCTGGTTAAGTGTGTTGATCTTACTAAATTCTCTCTCGGTGTACAGGCATGGGTGTGTGGCATCTAGGGGACTTTCACAGTAACTTCATTGCCATGTTAACATAAACCTACTTGACACATTAATAAATACATTTAAAAATAAAATAAGGGGACCAAAAGTGTGCGCAGAGTTCTACATGTGGCCTCACTCATACCTTGTACAGATGCCTCTTTGTTTTTATACTCCAGCCCCTTAAAATAAAAACCTCTTGTCCTTTTTTTGCATTCATTGGGTGTCACAAGCTGGCCAGCATTTATTGCCCATGCTTATGTGCCCTTGTTCAGAGGGCAATTGATAGTCAACCATATTGCTGCGGCTCTGGAGTCGCATGTAGGTCAGACCAAGTAAGGATGGCAGATTTCCTTCCCTAAAGGGACATGACTGAGCTAAGTGGGTTTTCCCCGACAATCGGCAATAGTTTCATGGTCATCAGTAGATTCTTAATTCCAGGTATTTTTTATTGAGTTCAAATTCCACCATCTGCTGTGCGGGATTTGAACCTGAATCCCCAGAACGTTACCTGAATTTCTAGATTAATAGTCTAACAATAATACCACTAGGCCATCGCCTCCTGTGGCATTGAGTGCTTCCATTGGTGCCTTGCCCTGTGGGACTGGTTCCTTCCCTGTTGCCTTGTCCTGTGAGATGGGGCTCTTCTCCTCCATACCTTGCACGTGGGAGTGGCTCTTCCCCTGTTGCCTTGTCCTGTGGAATAGGGCCCTTCCCCTGCTATCTTGCCTTGTAGGGCTGGCTCTTCCCCTGTTGCCTTGTCCTGTGGGATAGGGCCCTTCTCCCCGGTACCTTGCCCTGTGGCACAGGCTCTTCCCCTGTTGTCATGTCTTGTGGGACTGGGCCCTTCCCCTGGTACCTTACCCTGTGGGACTGGCTATTCCCAAGTTGCTTTGTCCTGTGGAATGGGACCCTCTCCCCTGATACCTTGCCCTATGGGACTGGCTCCTTCCCCTGGTGCCTTGCCTTGTGCCCTGTAGGGATTGGACCCATCACCCAGTGTCCTCCAACCAGGAATGGCCTGCCCCTGGAGTCAATGGGGAAATGGCCACCTGTCAGCCCCCCCATGAGTTAAGGAAACCTCCATTTGGGCAGGGTTTCACCTGGATGATTAGTTACTCACCCACCAGGATGATGAGCCTCTGCCTGTCGGTGGGATTACGCTGGTATCTCATCACCTCCTCGTACGGTAACACCACGCTGGTATAACAGCTGCTTGGGCAGCGGGTGGAGCTCAGCAACTGGCTGCTTTTGGACTTCCTGCGGCAGAGTCTCATACTCCTCCTAAATCCAGCTGCAAGGGGGTGATGACAACAGGTTAATGGATGGGAGGGCAAATCACACAGAAACTTGTTAAAGGCTCTACAGCAAAGCAAGTCTTTGGCGCTGGTGACAACACCAGGTCATGGGGTGAGTCCCAAACTTATACCTATCCACTACAACTCCCACAATCCCAGCCAATGGAAAGGTAGTCACTTTGTCATGTCAAATGGGGAGGCAGACAATGGCCTCCTTTCACATTCTCCTTCTTTCTTAGACAATATTTGTGGGAGGGGAGGGCATCTCTCCACATCCCTTTCCACTACCCATCTTTCCCCGACCAATATGTGTGTTGGGAAAGGGCAAATTTGAAATTACAAACAAAACCTCGATTGGCGTCAAGGGTGCCCGTGTTGAAGCCAGAGCGAAGCAGCAGTAGTCTGGGTGAATGTCTGATCTCTCTGCCCAGGGACATCCCATCCAGCCGCAGCAAGAGTGAACTGAAAGACCAGAAGCAGAATGGGAGACAAACGGAAAGCACAGAGGGGAGTGAGCAAGCAGGGACCCACCAATATACAATCCTTGGTTATATCCATTGAATTCAGCATCCTCTGTACACCAGGAAGATAACACCAGGAGAGAGCAGAACAGGATCAATGTTAGCATAGACACATAGAACATAGGAGCAGAAAGAGGCCATTTGGCCCTTCGAGTCTGCTTCACCATTCATCACCGTCCATAGTTGATCATCCAACTCAATAGCCTAATCCTGCCTTCTCCCCATAATCTTTGATCCCATTTGCCCCAAGTACTATATCCAACTGCCTCTGAAATACATTCAATGTTTTGACACCAGTACTTCCTGTGATAATGAATTCCACAGCTTCACCACTCTTTGGGTGAAGAAATGTCTCCTCACCTCCGCCCTAAATAGTCTACCTGAATCCTCAAACTGTGACCCCTAGTTCTGAACATCCCCCACCATCAGGAACATCTCCCCTGTATCTACCCTGATTAATCCTGTTAGAATTTTATAAGTCTCTATGAGATAGTCCCCTCATTCGTCTGAACTCCAGTGAAAACGATTCTAACTTAGTCAAGTTCACTTCATACATGAGTCCTGCCATTCCTGGAATCAACCATCGTAAACCTTTGCTGCATTCGCTCGAGAGTAAGAACATCCTTCTTCAGCAAAGGAGATCAAAACTGCACACAATACTCTAGATGTGGCATCACCAAAGCCCTGTATAATCACACATCGCTGCTCCTGTACTCGAAACCTCTCAATCAGAGCCTAAATCACACGAGGTTTTATCTCAAATTCCATATACAAAAACCTATTTGCGATATGTTAGACCTTGGAGACCCAGCAAGTAACTGGGACTGTGAAGATTTGGATCAGCTGATCCCATCTCAATGATTCACTTGACTAAGGAAACATAGATATTTATTCTCGGCCCATTCCCCATATTTTTATCCCTTCACCTCCCCTCCATTCTCTGCCTCACTTGTCCTTCCTGGAGGCACCCACTCCTGTGGGTTTTGTCCTCAGATACTGGACCCACCCTCCACCCATTGCGTGCGAAATACAACTGACCCATTGTGCATTGGACTGGTCATTCAAACCAGTCTCCCATCCATCGCCTATACTTCCTGCTGCCTCAGAAAAACAGCCAGCATAGTTAAGGACCCCACGCACCCCGGATATTCTCTCTTCCATCTTCTTCCATCCAGGAAAAGATACAAAAGTTTAATGTCACACACCGACCAACTCAAGAACAGCTTCTTCCCTGCTGCCATCAGACTTCTGAATGCATCTACCTCATATTAAGTTGATCTTTCTCTACACCCTAGCTATGACTGTAACTTTTTGCACTCTTTCTTTCTCCCCTATGTATGAAGAACAAAGAACAGCAACAGGCACAGGAACAGGCACTGCTGCCCTCAGAACTGTGCCGATCATGATGCCGGAACTAAGCTAAAAAAAAAACCTTCTGCCCTTACTCAATTCATACCCCTCTATTCCCTCCCTATTTATGCACCCATCCAGATAATGTCTTAAATGTTGCCAATGTGCCCACTTCCTCCACCTCCTCTGGCACCGCATTCCAGGCACCAACCACTCTTTGCATGACAGACTTCCCCCACACATCTCCCTTAAACTTTCCCCCTCTCACCTTGAACCTGTGCCCCTTGTAATTGACACTTTCACCCTTGAAAAAAAGCTTCTGACAAAGGGTCATCTACGTTGGCTCTATTCTGTCTCCATAGATGCTGTCAGACCTGCTGAGATTTTCCAGCATTTTTCTGTTTTTTGTTCCAGATTTCAGCATGCGCAGTATTTTGCTTCTATCTCTGACTATCCACCCTGTCTATGCCCCTCTTATGTATTCTATGAACAGTGTGCTTTGTCTGTATAGAGCACAAGAAACAATACTTTTCACTGTATCCCAATATAGTAAAGTTTATTTATTAGCCACAAGCAAGGCTTACATTAACACTGCACTGAAGTCACTGTGAAATTCTCCAAGTCACCACACTCCAGTGCCTTTTTGGGTCAATGCACCTAACCAGCATGTCTTCCAGACTACAGGAGGAAATAGGAGCACCTAGAGGAAACCCACACAGTTTGATACAAACTGTGACCCAAACTGGGAATCAAACCCAGGTCTCTGGTGCTGTGAGGCAGTAGTGCTAACCACTGTGCTGCCCATACATGTGACAATAATAAATCAAATCAAATCAAAATGATTGGTAGCATCAAAACTCCAGCATTGTTGGTGCCAGTGTTGCTGTTGTTATTTTTACTGGGATTTGAGCTTTTTGAACTGGTTTTAACTTTTGTGAATTACTGTGTGATTTTAAAATGACCACAGGGACAGGGAGTTTTTTAGACTTACCTTCTTTTAGTTCCTCTTCAGGAAGCAAACAAGAGGAGAAAATTAGGAAAAATAATAAATCAGCTAACTATAGCACTTCTACTCACAACCAAAGGCACTGTTCCTCCCCAGTCTCAACAATAGCCATATGTTTTGAGTAACACGTTGGGGAGGTGATGGCCTAGTGGTGTTATCACTAGACTATTAATCCAGAAACTCAGCTAATGTTCTGGAGAGCCAGGTTCGAAACCTTCCCATGGCAGATGGTGGAATTTGAATTCAATAAAAAATATCCGGAATTAAGAAATTACTGATAACCATGAAATCAGTGTTGATTGTTGGGAAAACTCGTCTAGTTCACTCATGTCCTTTAGGGAAGGAAATCTGCCATCCTTATCCGGCCTGGCCGACATGTGACTCCAGAGCCACAGCAATGTGGTTGACTCTCAACTGCCCTTGGGCAACTAGGGAGGGGCAATAAAAACTGACCCCAAACACCAGGGATATACTTTCTTCCATTAGGAAAAAGATTCAAAGGTCTGAAGACATGTACCAACTCACTCAAGAACAGTTTCTTGAGTGGGTAGACTTTAGTAGCCCTGTTGCTGTCAGACTTTTAAAAGGGTCTACCTTATATTAAGCTGACCATTCTCTACGCCCTAGCTATAACTGTAACACTACATTCTGCACTCTCTCCATTCTCCAATGTACTCTTATTCTTATGTACTCTATAAAAGGTATGCCTTGTCCGTATAGCAATAACAAACAATACATTTTCACTTTTTCCCAATACGTGTGACAGTAATAAATCAAATCAAGAAACACTCTGTTCAGAGCACTTTGAAAAATCAGTCAGGAGAGGCTTCCCGAGATTACAGGCTCTGCTTTGAACTCTTACTACTATCATGAGCGGCACTCATTAACTTGCCGCTAATTGACTTTGGTGTGGACTAGTTTGAGTTGATAAGGACTCCTGTGCTAGCGTCTGTGTGCACACTGATTCTGTACAGGCTGTAAATGGCAATGAGGAGGATTAGATAGAACGTACATGACATGTAGAGATGATTTAGCGTCACGCCAGTGTTTACACTCTACTCCAGCCTCTCCCGATCCATCCCCATCTAACTCCAGCAGCACCTAGGAAGTGGTATTGAGTGAATTGTGAGCTGACAAGTCCTCAGGCCTTGATAGACTTCATTCTAAAGTCTACAGCAGATCCCAGATATAGTGGTTGAAAGCTTTGGAACCATAAGTCTGGAGTCAGCTGTTCTACCCAAGCATGGTACACTCACTACGACTTTTCTTCAGCAAACTTACCCCAGGAAAGTTTTCCAGGTTTTGAGGGTACCATCAACTTTAGCAACAGAGGATGTTCCCCCCACTCCCCTGAACATTTTATGATTCTAGGTTGAATGACAGAGTAGGCTTGAGGGGCCGAATGGCTCACTTCTGCCTTGCCTTGCCTTGCCCATTAGGACAAGAGGAGAATAAAGAAGAAGAACAAAGAACAAACAAAATTACAGCACAGAAATAGGTTCTTTGGCCCTCCAAGCCTGCACTGACCATGCTGCCTGACTGAACTAAAACTCCCGTTCCCTTTCGAGCACTATATCCCTCTATTCCTATCTTATTCATGTATTTGTCCAGACATCCCTTAAACCTCACTATCGTATCGCTTCTATTACCTCTTCTGGCAGCGAGTTCCAGGCACATACCACTCTCTCTGTAAAAAAAAAACTTGCCTTGTATATTTCTTTAAGCCTTGCCCGTCGCACCTTAAACCTTAGTAATTGACTCTTTCACCCTGGGAAAAGCTTCTGACTATCCATTCTGTTCATGTTCCTCATAATCTTGTAGACTTCTATTAGGTCTCCCCCCAACCTCAATCACTCCAGTGGGAACAAACCAAGTTTCTCCAACTTCTCCTCACAGCTGATGCCCTCCACACCAGGTAACATCCTGGTAAATCTTTTCTGTACCCTCTTCAAAGCCTCCGCATCCTTCTGGTTGTGTGGCGACCAGAATTGGACACTATATTCCCAGCATGGCCTAACCAAGGTTCTATAAAACTGCAACAAGAGTAACAGGATGGAGTGGGGAGAGGAGAGGGGAATCTGACAAGCCTCCCTATCATAAAATTGTGGCATTAACTACGACCCTAAAATATAGTCTAACACTGGGAGACGTTGGGCTGTTTGCAGTCTAAAGGAAGTGTGGTTGATATTGTAAATGAAACACAAGAGACTCAGTTACCTGATTCAAAGGTTTCTTCGTCTGCGGAGATAAGAAAGAGGATTTTAATATAATGTTTGGAAATATATATATTTGGATGATGTTCTAACGAGGGGCCAGTGGCAAGAACACTGACTCTGGGAGTTTTGGAATTTATGCACGCATTTCCTATATTCAAACCCATAATGCAATCAACACAAAGTCAAAAATCTCCCTCTCCAAAACACTGCTTCCCCCCAACCAAATGATCCCTTCCCCCATCAGCCATAATTGGTTGGTGGCTCTTAACAGTTGATGCTCCAGTTAGATGGGCACCCAATTGACTCACAGACTCAACTTCCAGGTTTGTTCACCTTTAATGGCAGGTGGCAGAGTGGTTAGCACCGCTGCTTCACAACGCCATGGACCCAGGTTCGAAACCAGCTGACTGTCTGTGTGGAGTCTGCACATTCTCCCTCAATCCCACCTTCTACTATCTCCCCAGATTCTCCAATCCCACCTATCCATTCTCTCCCCATACCTATCCCTCAATCCCATCTAACCATCCTCTCCCCATATCTCTCATCCCATCTAACCATCCTCTCCCCATATCTCTCATCCCATCTAACCATCCTCTCCCTATATCTCTCAATCCTACCTATCCATTTTCTCCCCATATCTCTCAATCCCATCTACCCATCCTTTTCCCGTATCCCTCGATCTCATTACCTCCCTCTCCTCATATCCCTCAATCCCACCTACCTCTCCTCTTCCTATATCCCTCAATCCTATTTACCCATCTTCTCCCCATATCCCTCAATCACACCTACCTCCCCTATTCCATATCTCTATCCCATGTACCCACCTTCTCCCCATATCCCTCAATCCCATCTAACTACCCTCTTCCCGCCTCCCTCAGTCCCAGCTACCCACCCTCTCCCCATATCCCTCAATCTCACCTCAAACATATTTTTATTACCTGTTTCAACAAACTTCTCAGCAATTGCCATGTCTTCTTCTGAAAACCACAGAAATGAGACATGATTGAGTTGGGATCTTCAGGACAGGAAGTGCAGTGTGACAGTTCAATGTGTGATTGGTACTCACCCTCTTCTACTGGGCTCACTGCACAGACCCCAGCCGCAGCAGGAAGTGAAACAGATCACACTTAACATGCAAGCTCTTACAAGCATTGAGAACAACAAGACACAAAGTAAACATGGCCCTCAGCACCTTGAAAGGAATGGTGATTCCATAGCCAGGACCCAATCCTCAATCTTAGGGAAATCTTTATAGTCAACATGAGGTCTGTGTATGGATCAAAGTATCTGAAAACAGCAAAGTAAGGGTATAACCGAGAGACACGTGGTGAGAGCAGACACAGTAGGAACACCATTTGTCATATGTTGGCAAGAAACCAATGCTGACTACAACACCTTCGCGCTGACTGTAACATCCTCGCACTGATTACAACATCTTAGTGCTGACTGTAACACCCTTGCACTGACTGTAAAACTTATGCGCTAACTGTAACCCCCTCATACTGACTGTAACATCCTCACACTGACTGTAACACCCTCACACTGACTGTAATACCCTCACACTGACTGTAATACCTTCTTGCTGATTGTAACACCTTCGTGCTTACTGTAACACATACCCACTGACTGTAACAAATTCGCACTGACTGTAATACCCTCATGCTAATTGTAACACCCTCACACCGAGTGTAACACACTTGCACTTCCTGTAACACCCTCACACTTACTGTAACACTGTCACACTGACAGTAACACCCTCGCACTGACTGTAACATCCTCACACTAACTGTAATACCCTCAGACTGATTACAACACCCTCGCACTGACTATAAGACCTTTGTGCCACATGTAACACCCTCACACTGACTGTAATACCTTTGCACTAACTATAGTACCTTTGCACTTACTATAACACCCTTGCACTGACCATAATACTTTCTTGCTGACTGTAACACCTTCGTTCTTACTGTAAAGCCGTCCCACTGACTGTAACACTCTTGCACTGACTATAGCACTTTTGTGTTGATTGTAATAACCTTGAACTGGCTGTAACACTCTCAAGCTGACTGTAACACCTTCTTGCTGACTGTAACACATTCCCACTGACTGTAACACCCTCGCACTGACTGTAACACCCTTGCCCTACTGTACCACCTCTGTTGTGACTGTAACACTGTCACACTCTCTGTAACATCCTCAAGCTGACTGTAACACCCTTGTGTTGACTGTAACAACCTTGAACTGACTTTAACACCTTTGTGCTGACTATAACACTCACATACTGACTGTAACACCCTTGTGCAGACTGTAACACCCTCACCCTGACTGTAATGTCTATTTACTGATACTACTCACAGAGTGTTGATTTGTTACAAGTGTGCAACGGGAAAGAGTGCGACCACCAGAACTCTCTCTGTTTCCTGGGGAGACAATGAAGAGGAGAGTGAGCAAAGTGCACACAAAAAGCAGAATTTCAACATGTTTATACGCAAACAGTGCAAAGTTTTAGCTGTCAAACCAAAACTGCAACACTAAATAATTCCAAATATCAGGGGCATCAGGTGACTACAGGAAAATGAATGTCAGAGAGGATGAGCTTTGATGGGAGAGTTAATGTACCAGGGGGATGGGCTTTCAATATTTGCCATGAACCCAATGGAACTCCCCTATTCTTGCTTGAAATAGCATCGCAGGATCTTTTAGGCCCACCTCAGAGAACAAGTAGCTCCTTGTTGATGGAAGATAGTCATGGAGGTCCTACTGCACAGAAAAAGGCCCTTTGGCCTATCACGTCTGTGCTGGTCAAAGACAAACCACTTAATTATTCTAATCCCATTTCCATCACTTTGCTTTGGCATCGCAAGCATGTATCTAAATATTTCCTAGCTGTTGTGAAGGTCTCTGCCTCTGCCACCCATTCAGGCAGCGAGTTCCAGACACCCATCATCCTCTGGATAAAAAAGTTTTCCCTCTCAAGCTCCTGCTCCTTTATCTTAAATCTGTGCCCCGTGATCATTGATCTCTCCAGGAAGAGGAAAGGGTTCTATGTAAGCCCCTTTATAATGTTATACATACGAAGGTGAGTCTTTCTTGCTTTGTTAGCATGGGATAAAAGGGGACTATAAACATGCCTGCTTTATTTTTCTTCTTCCTGAGTTCTCTGCCCGAAGGCAGATCAACCCACTTTGGAAGAACGAGAGGAGGCATAGACTATTTTCTAAATGGTGAAATGCTTAGGAAATCAGAAATAGAAAGCAATTTGGGAGTCCTTGTTCAGGATTCTCTTAAGGTTAACTTGCAGCTTTAATCGGCAGTTAGGAAGGCAACTGCAATGTTAGCATTCAGGTCAAGAGGGCTACAATACAAGAACAGGGATGTACTTCTGAGGCAGTTAAAGGCTCTGATCAGACCCTATTTGGAGTATTGTGAGCTGTTTTGGGCCCTGTATCTAAGGAAGAATGTGCTGGTCTTAGAAAGAGTCCAGAGGAGGTTCACAGGAATGATCCCTAGAATGAAGAGCTCGTTGTATGAGGAATGGTTGAGGACTCTACATCTGTACTCATTGGAGTTTAGAAGGATGAGGGTGGATCTTATTGAAACTTACAGAAGACTGCGAGGCCTGGATAGAGTGGACTTGGAGGGGATGTTTCCACTAGTAAGAAAAACTAGAACCAGAGGGCACAACCTCAGGCCAAAGGGACGATCCTTTAAAACAGAGACGAGGAGGAATTTCTTTAGCCAGGAAGTGGTGAATCTGTGGAACTCTTTGCCGCGGAAGGCTGTGGAGGCCTTTACGACAGAGTGTCTTTAAGACAGAGATAGATAGGTTCTTGATTAATAAGGGGATTGGGGATTATGGGGAAAAGGCAGGAGAATGGGGATGAGAAAAATATCAGCCATGATTGAATGGTGGAGCAGACTCGATGGACCGGGTGGCCTAATTCTGCTCCTATGTCTTATGATCTTATGGTCTTATGGTCCCACAGTACCGTGAGTAAGACAGGGAGATAGGTCCTTAGTCCACCCAGAGGGGGTCTGACTCTCTCACCAATCTGACCCACACCAGTGAAGCAGCTAACTGAGCCAACTGACCCGCAGAGACTCCAGGTTGCTGTGGTAACAAATGCTTTTACAGCTTGTTGCCTAGAGCTATGGATGGTGATGGTGGAGGCTCAGATTTATTTTGCGTCACGTGACCAGGAATCTCTCAGACCCTCTCGGGGGCAGCACGGTGCTTAGCACTGCTGCCTCACAGCACCTGGGACCTGGACTCAAATCCCCACTTGGGTCACTGTCTGTGTGAAGTTTACACTTTCTCCCCCTGTCTGTGTGAGTTTCCTCCGGGTGCTCTGGTTTCCCCCTACACTCCAAAGATGTGCAGATTAGATGGATTGGTCATGCTAAATTGCCCCATAGTTTCCTGGGATGTGTAGGTTAGAGGGATTGATAGGTAAATGTATAGGATTGTGGAGATAGGGCCTGGGGTGGGATTGTTGTTGGTGCAGACTCGATGGGCCAAATGGCCTCCTTCTGCACTGTATGGTTTCTATGATTCAATGATTCCCTCCCATTCTTACTGTTGACCATTGGTGTGTTAGAGGGGTTTATGGGTTGACAACCAATCTATTACCTTGGACATTAAGTCCTGGAATGGGACTTGAATCTGGAGTTCCTGACTCAGAGGCAGGGATGCTACCCACTGCGCCACAAAGCCTCCAATGCTGCTTACATTGAGCAGTATATCAGTGAAAGGGACAGAGAGGCACCATTTGTACCTTTCCACCAGTCCTGCTGTCACCCATTCAGGGATGGTGGCCTCACCTCTTCAGCAGGCTGTTGGAGGGAACCAGGCCGGCACATCTCGAGGAGGTTGTGATATTTTTGGCCTGCCACCACTGTGCATCATTCTGGTCGACAATCTGCAGGATGTCTCCCCTCCTGAAGGTCAGACCGGCTTCCGGGCAGGGAATTATAGGATCGTACTGCGGACAGTAATCCACCAGGGCTCTGACATAAAGCTGCAAGAAAGGAGGAATTGCAAATGTGTCTTTAAGAAATATATTTTTGATCATGTTCCTTGTAAGGGGTATGTTTAAATTTCAGCTTTGTTTTACATGGTGCCAATTTGTCTGCACCAGGCAGCTCCAACCTGAGAATCCAGGATAATAATTGATCTTGGCCAATAAATAGGATGTTTGTTTAATCTGAGTTAATGCATTTTATTTTTTTTGGTTTCTCCCCAGAGTTTTCAGAGGATGGTTTTAATTAAATTGATTGACAGAGACCGTTAAGTATTAATGAATGAAGCTAAACTTGCAGCGAAGTGCATAGATCTTTTTTATTTTAGAACAGCCTGGGACATCTTTCTGTTGCTCTCTCTCTCTCTGGAGGCTGCAGTTTGGAGCTGTCAGAAGACATTGTCTCTCTCTCTCTCTCTCTCTTTCTCTGTCCTCTCTCTCTCCAAGATTTTCAAAGTCTCTTGGACTGTTATCAAGTAAAAACATGTAAGTCTGTGTTGTTTGCTAATTGATTTTGAGAGGAGTTTAAGGCTATGAGAAATATAAGTTGGAACTAATAGAGATAGATTAGCAGTTAAGAATTGCGTCTTGTCATGTTTAGGTATTTCAATTAGTAAAAGTTACGCTAATTCATTTGTTATAAATAAACAGCACTGTTAAAATAAAGTTTGTTTTGAGAAAAGCTTTCTCATGAGTCAATATGATTGTAACACTACATTCTGAACTCTCTCATTTCCTTCCCTATGAATGGTATGCTTTGTCTGTATAGCACACAAGAAACAATACTTTTCACAGTACACTAATACATGTGACAATAATAAATCAAATCAAATCAATTGGATCATACCTGGAGTTAAACAACTTATTCTCACACTAATAGAAAATCTGTTGGAGTCTAGATATATTTTGGGGTTTTGGTTTAGAGGGGAAGGCAGAGAGAAGACAGATTTGGGGAATAGGATCAAGGATGATATAAATGCCATCTCAGCACTGGGTACCGTAAAATAAACTGGTCTCTGAGGGGCGCTCAGTGCCACGTAGGCCTTACCGTGTTTTGGGAGGAGCTGGTTAGCCGATGCGACACTGGGATAAGCTTAAACACAACGCTGGCTTCAGATTTGGCCTACCAAATAGAAATGGATTAATGGTCACATGGAGTACAAATATTACACAACAGGAACAAAAACAGTTCCTCAGTAAGGTTTTGAACAAAGAGCAAAGTACAGCACAGGGTCAGGCCCTCCAAGTCTCATCATGATGCCCTTACTCGGTGTATATACCTCTATTCCCTCCCTATTCATATACCCACCCAAAGTGTCAGGGGCCTGGGTTCAATTCTGGCCTTGGGTCACTGTGTAGAATTTGCACATTCTTCCCCTGTTTGCATGGGTTTTCTCTGGGTGATCCGGTTTCCTCCCACAGTCCGAAGATGTGCAGGTCAGGCAGACTGGCCATGCTAAATTGACCTTAGTATCACGGAATTAGCTATGCATGGGATTATGTGGATAGGGTCTGGATGGGATTGTGGTCAATGCAGACTCAGTGGACCGAATGGCCTCCCTCTGTACTGTATGATTTGGTGATTCTATGATTCTCTTGAATGTTGCTAATGTTTCTGCTTCTACCATCTTCACAGGCAGCGCATTCCAGCTATCCACCACTCTGCGTGAAAATCTTCCCCCGTACATCTCCCTTAACCTTTCTCCCTCTCACCTATGCTCCATTATAAATGACACTTCCACACTGAGAAAAAGCTTCTGACTATCCATCCTGTCTGTGCCTTTCATCATTTTGTAGACCTCTATCAGGTCTCCCCTTCAGCCTCCTTGAAAACAATCCTAGTTTATTCAACCTCTCCTCATGGCCAACGTTTTCGAGAGCAGGCAACCTGGTGAAACTCTTTTCCATTCTCTCCAAAGCTTCCACATCCTTCTGGTAGTGTGGCAAACAAAACTGTACGCAATGCTCCAAATGAAGCCTAACCAAGGTTTTATATAGCTGCAACATGATTTCCCTACTCTTTTACTCAATGCCCTGGCTGCTGAAGGCTCAGCCTTTGGAGGGGAGAACCTTTGTCCAACTCTATCCAATCCCCAAGTTGCTGCTTGCCCCCAGTGGCCCTTGTCCTGTCATCCCAAAGATTCTGACTCTCACTGTGGTACGGCACTCTCCTCTCCTGAAGAGCTGAGTCTCATTGGGGTACAGGGTCCCCTTCTTGTCCTGAAGGTGCTGACTCACACTGGGATAGAGGGACTCTCTCCTGAAGGTGCTGACTCTCATTAGGGTATAGTAGAAGTTCTCCTGCTCCCTCGCTCCTGGCTCGAGTTCTGTCTCGTGGGGAAAGGGGATTAAGATCAAAGCAGTGAGGTGGATTTTCATGACAGTGTGTTACTGAGATGTGGAGACCAGGTTGTACCCAGTAAGACAACAATGAGTTATCTCCATTGTCAGAGAAGGATGCAGAGGAGCCAACGGGTTTCAGGCTGCCCGACCCCCATTGCCCCATCCCAAAGACTCCCTGCTATGGAAATGGGATGAGGAAGGGATTGACAGGGTCTTTATAGTTGGAAATCCAGCCTCACAGGTTCCATATGTAGCGACTGAGTGGATTAATGATAGATAATCAGTGCTATGACATTGCAGGCAGTGCCCTTTGGAGACGGGGTAATTCCAGAAGCTGGAAGGATAGCCAGAAACACAGGAAGTTGTTACCAGGAACTGGATGATATGTTCAGGCTCAAGTCCAGCGACCGGTATCCCGTTAACTTCCACCAGCTGATCACCAGCAAACAGCAACCCTGGAAGAACAAATGTCAAATCTGTCAGTGCAGAGGGGAGGTCAGGGTATACAGCACTGGGCCAAGTGTCTACAGCGAACATTACAACACACACCCCATCCTGAACCTCACACCCCAGCTCCCCCTGCAGACCCCCCCACACCCCAGCCCCCTCCTCACATTCAGCCCCCTCCTCACACCTCAGCTCCCCCCTCCGCAGTCCCCCCTCACACCCCAGCCCTCCCTCATCCCCCCATGCCCAGCCTCCTTCTCATGCCCAGCCCCCTCCTCACATTCCGACTTGCCCCCTCACATCCCAGTTCCCGTCACAAGCGGCATCCCCCCAAAACCCAGGTCCCAACCTCACACGCGACTCCCCCCAACACCCCAACTCTCCCTCACACTCCAGCCCCCTCCTCTCACATCTCAGATCCCTCCTCATCCCCAGCTCCCTCCTCACAGACTCCCCACCCCCTCACACCCTGGCTCCACCCCCCACCCCCCCACACGCCAGCTCCCGCCTCCACACCCCGGTTTCCCCCCTCACACCTCAGCCCCCTCCTCCCACCCCAACTCTCGTGGTGTACTCACCTTACACCCCAGCTTCCTCCCACACGGCCCAGTCCCCTTCTCACACGCTGGCTCCCCCCTCACATGGTGGCTCCCATATCAGCTCCCACACCAGGCTCTATCCCCATAACTCAACTCATTTACCCTGTTAATCCCCCTGACACTAAGGGGCAGTATAGCATGGCCAATCCAACTAACCTGCACATTTTTGGACCGTGGGAAGAAACTGGAGCATCCGGAGGAAACCCACGCAGATATGGGGAGAACGTGCAAACTCCATACAGACAGTGACCCAAGCCGGGAATTGAACCCTGGTCCCTGGCACTGTGAGGCAGCAGCGCTAGCCACTGTGCCATCATGCCATCCTTCAGAGGTACCAACCCTGTTTGTATAACTGGGTCTAGTTCAGTTTCTGTTCAATGATAACCACCAGGATGTTGGTAGTGGCGGGCTCAGCGATGGTCAATGGTAACCTCGAGGATGTTGATACTAGGATATTCAGCAATGGTCAATGGTCACCCCCCAGGATGTTGGTGGTGGCGGGCTCAGCGATGGTCAATGTAATCCCCAGGATGTTGATAGTGGGGATTCAGCGATAGTCAATGCCATTGAATGTCAAGGCAAGATGACTGGATTATCTCTTGCTGGAGATGGCCATTGCCTGGAACTTGTGTGGTAAGAACATTACTTACTACTTATCAGCCTAAGTCCAAATTTTTTCAGGTCTTGCTACATGAGGTCAAGGACTGCTCCAGGATTTGAGAAGTTCTGAATAACGTTGACCACTGCAATTAGCCCACATCCCCATTTCTGATCTTCTGCTGGGGTGTTTAAGGACTAGTATGGGGCGAGAGACATAGACAGTGCTCCTCCAGGCCTCACAAAGATGAGGCCTTCTCACCAATCCTCCCCTTGTCACTCCTCTTCCTCTCCTGCAAGTTCAACCTACTCCCATGACGTACCATTTTCCTAACGACCCCTTGACCACCCCCCCTTCCCACCAGGCCAGTTTCTGTTTCCAATGCTCCTACCCTGACTTCATATTTGGGATCAGTTGACAGACAGCTTGCACTGAAGATGGGAGGGTTTGACATTCACTCTCCTCTGCCTGATGGAACCTCGGGGCTCCGAATTAACATTCTGGCCCCCGTTTGATGCCAGTGTGGGAAATTCTGGGACTCGTTCAATGGCGGCTTCAGTTAAACCCATAAGCAACACAAGAATTAGGAGCAGGAGTAAGCTATTCGGCCCTTCAAACCTGCTCTACCATTCAGCCAGATCATGGCTGATCTGAACACGGCCTCAACCCCACTTTCTTGTCTGTCTCCCATTATTCTTAACTCCCTTGTCGATCAAAAATCTATCGAACTCAGCCTTCAATGAATTCAACTATCCAGCACCCACTGCTCTTTGGGGAAGAGAATTCCACAAACAAACAACCCTCTAAGAGAAATATATTCTCATCATCTCAGTCTTAAACAAGAGATCCCTAATTCTTAAACTGTTCCGCCTCATCCTAGACTCCCCATAAGGGGAAAAAAAGTCTTATTAGTATTTACTCTGTCCCTTTAGGAACACTGGAGCTCCCTTTAGGGTCACATTTGATCCCATTTGGGGCAATATTTTGAGCATGTGCTGGTGTCGAGTATCTGAGTACAAACAACACTTGGCACTGTAAGTACTCAAAGTTCCGAGTTTTAATTACTTGCTAGCAAGGAGAACACACATTCAGCGCAATACGCTACAAGAAGTTCTCCTGATTTGTACAAACAACATAGCTCACTGTATATAGTGTATAAACAATGTATAAACAATATAGTTCACTGTATCCTGCTTTTTGGAATTTTGTTATTGAAAGGGTCTTATTTTCATCCTGTGACCAAGGTTGGGACCCCAGTGTTTATGGAACTGACCCAAGGTTTAAATTAATCGTTTATCCTGAATACGCCAGCGCTGGCCTTGTTGAAAAGTTTTTTTTTCCATTCTTGCTGACAGGGTTGCCTGTTGTAATTTAATTTTTCACACCAGCAAGTGCAATTTTTAAAGTGCTTTTAGCTATAGTTTTGTAGCAAGCCTGTGATGCTTTATTTGAAGTGAGTATCCTTGATCTTGCAGAACAAAGTGAATTCAATATTTGGCCATGACGGGAATTACAACTTAATTTCCACACTGTTAACAAAGGTCCTCAGCCCCTCTGACTACCCCTACACTGCCCACACGTGCTCTGACAATTAACCCACCTCCACACTTTAGTCCTTGGGAATTACTCACCGCTGCGATCAGCGAGGCCTCCACGGATCACTCGAGCTATCACAATGGATCCTGTCTCTTCGTGACGTTTAATAGTCGCACCCTATATTCAGATACATGAAGGAGATTAGAAATGTGGGGCTTGCTGCAGATCTCTCCCAGATTCACCATAGACAATTAACAAGATATGACTATTGTAGTATCTAATGCACAGGACATTTCGCCCAGCACTACAATCATCCAGAACTCCACAATCACTTTAGAACAAAGAGCAATGAAAATTATAGCACAGGAACAGGCTCTTCAACCCTTCATTCCTGCACTAACCATGCTGCCCATCTGAACTGAAACTCCCTACCTTTTCAGAGCCCATATCCTCCCCATTCCCATCCTATTCATATATTTGTCCAAACGCCCCTTAAAAGTCACTACCATATCTGCTTCCGCTACCGCCCCCGGCAGCGAGTTCCAGGCATCCTCTACCCTCCGTGTAAAAAACTCATCACATACATGTCCTATAAACTTTAACCCTCGCACCTTAAACCTATGCCCTCCAGTAATTGACTCTTCCACCCTGGGAAAAAGCTTCTGACTGTCTACTCTGTCCATGCCTCTCATAATCTTGTAGATTTCTAATAGGTTGTCCCTCAACCCCCATCGTTCCACTGGGAACAAAACAAGTTTCTCCAATCTCTCCTCATAGCTAATGTCCTCTATATTAGGTAACATGCTGGTAAATCTTTTCTGTACCCTCTCCAAAGCCCCCACGTCCTTCTGGTAATGTGGCGACCAGAATTGGACACTACATTCCAAGTCCGGCCACTCAAGCCTCCAACCGACCTGTATCCTCTGACGGTCCTTATCGCTATCCGCAAATCCACCAACCTTTGTGTCGTCTGCAAACTCACGAATCAAACCGGTTATATTTTCCTCCAAATCATTTATGTATATAATACAAACAGCAAAGGTCCCAACACTGATCCCTGAGGAGTGCCACTTGTCACAGCCCTCCATTCAGAAACGCCCCTTCCACTTGCTACCCTCTGTCTTCTATGATCGAGCCTGTTCTGCATCCACCTGTATCTAGCTGTCTCTTCTTTACAATTTAATGGGAAGTTTATGGATGTAGGCTTGGGGTGATATGAAGTTAATCACCTTGAGGTGAAATCAGCAGCCAGTTTGCTTTGCTGCCTCTGATGCACCTGTAATTATATTGCTACATTGAAGATAGCTCACATATCAAACCTCCCAGAGCCAGCCTTTTGCTCAGGATCTGTCCAAAGCCCTTTAACCCCAGAGAGGCAATAGGCAGCTCAACGGCTGAGACTCAGGCCTACCCTCCCTCTCACTATCTCTCTCTCTCAAGTGGAAAATAACCTAACTTAGAAAGACGGGCAGCACGGTGGCACAGTGGTTAGCGCTGCTGCCTCACAGCGCCAAGGATCCAGGTTCGATTCCCAGCTTGGGTCATTGTCTGTGTGGAGTCTGCACATTCTCCTTGTGTCTGCGTGGGTTTCCTCTGGGTGCTCCAGTTTCCTCCCACACTCCAAAGATGCAGGGGTTAGGTGAATTGGCCATGCTAAATTGCCCCTTAGTGTCAGGGGAACTAGCAAGGTAATGGTATAGAGCCAGGTAGGATTGCTGTCAGTGCAGGCTCAATGGCACTTCTTCTGTACTGTGAGGATTCTATTCTATGATCACATTGGCCCATGACATCCTGGTTCCCCAGTGTTATATTTGACGGGGGGGAACCCTAGTGATGCTCTGGAGAATTCATCTGGTAGGTTCCCACAGAAGGATTTATCTGGCAATTGCCCAGAAGTGCTAACATCCCCTGGACAATTGTGCTGGGCTGGGAACCATTGACAGCAGAGACTTAGATCACTAACATTGGGTGGTTCTGCCAGTTTTAGCCTGATCATTACTCTGAAAGAGTTAGAAGGGAAAAGATACACTTGTAACTCCAGAGTAACTATCTAAACACTGAGATCCAGTCCCACACAGGACCCCACACACACCCGCGATGTTCTCCCCACCCCCGCCCAGCAGGTCCCCCATACCAAACCCTCCTCCATGCCCCCTCCAAGTCTCCGCCAACTTCCCACCCACCCTTCCCTGGTTTGGGACAGCACGGTAGTTGGCACTGCTGCCTGACAGTGCCAGGGACCCGGGTTCAATTCCCGACTTATGTCACTGTCTGTGTGGAGTTTGCACATTCTCCCCGTGTCTGTGTGGGATTTCTCCAGGTGCTCCGGTTTCCTCCCACAGTCTGAAAGACGTTCTGGTTAGGGTGCATTGTCCAGGCTAAATTCTCCCTCAATGTATCTGCACAGGCGCCAATATGTGGCAACTAGAGGATTTTCACAGTAACTTTATTGCAGCGTTAATGCAAGCCTACTTGTGACACTAATTGATAAATTTTAACTTCAGAAGAAAAACTTCCATTTGAAACTTACTTTCTCCCCTTAAATTGTCCCTTTAAACACCCCCTTCATGGCAGCCAGGGCTGTAAAAAAGGAGCGTTCTTTTCTTCCCTGCCTCCATGTTGATTGAGCCTGGGCTCGTTTTACTGCTGCTGTCTCACCCAGCCTGAGGAAAAAATGTTGGGTGAGACAGCCACTTTGGAATTTCAACATGGAAAAGTCCCTCCAGGAAGGAATTCTCCCAGAGATTGCCACTAAGATGAAGTTACAGGCCTGTGAATTCCAGACAGATGGCTGCCCTAAGGTCAACAAACCTATGCACATGACCAGTCCACACATGTAACTAACCCACACATGTGACTAACCCACACATGTGACTAACCCATGTGATTGACACATACATGTAACCATCCCACATGTGATTAACCCAGACATGTGACTAACCCATACATGTGACTGACACATACATCTAACATCCCATATTAAAGATCCCACGCACCCAGACATTCTCTCTTCCATCTTCTTCCGTCAGGAAAAAGATACAAAAGTCTGAGGTCACGTACCCACCGACTCAAGAACAGCTTCTTCGCTGCTGCTGTCAGACTTTTGAATGGACCGACCTTGCATTAAGTTGATATTTCTCGACACCCTAGCTATGACTGTAACACTACATTCTTCACTCTCTCCTTTCCTTCTCTATGAACGGTATGCTTTGCCTGTATAGCAAGAAACGATGCTTTTCACTGTATGCTGATACATGTGTCAACAATAATTCAAATCAATCAAATGTGACAAATCCACTCATGATTAGCCCATGCATGTGACTAATACATACATGTAACCATCCCACACGTGACTAACCCATGCACATAATATATAATGCATGTATATGACTAACCCACACATGTGACCACTAACCCACTCATGACCACTAACTCACATGCACATAACTAACACATACATATAATCACCCCACACATGAAATTAAAGCAGAGAATGAGAGGCTGAGAGTGAGACTGTGCATTTCAGAGAGAGAGAGATGCTGAGTGAAATTAAGGTGCTGAATTTGAGCATTTTTTAAAAACATATTTTCTTGTTGACACAAGACAGTAAATCATAGAATCCCAACAGTGCAGAAGACCATTCGGCCCATAGACTCTGCACCAACCACAATCCCATCCCAGGTCTTATCCCCACAATCCCACATATTTAATCACTAACCTGAAGATCCCAGACTAAGAAGCAATTTAGCATGGCCAATCAACCTAACCCGTACATCTTTCCGACTGTGGGAGGAAACTGGAGCACCCAGAGGAAACCCACACGGTCATGGGGAAAATGTGCAAACTCTGCACAGACAGTGACCCAAGGCACTGGATTCGAACCCAGGACCCTGGCACTATGAGGCAGCAATGCTAACCACTGTGCCACCCTTAAATTAACATCCGATATCTTCTTTACATCACACAGCCTTACCAAAGGATGCTTGTTTTTCACCAGGCACACTATCCTCAAGGCTTCCTCATCTTCTGGGATGTTATCTGGCAGCGGGGGGAGGAGGGGCTCATAGTCTTCCTGAGCCACTGTGTCATGGGCAGAGAGGAGGGCCTGTCAACCAATCAAAAATCAGCTGTTAACCTCTTGCGGCAACATCAGCAGCACCCTACCGCACCCAACACAAGAAACAGAACTGAAACTGAAGAGATTACGTTAAACTTGTATTGAATTCTGAGTAGACCATATTATAAAATTAATGGGGCATTGCCCAACCCTCACTGTCCTCAGAAATATTCTAGATTCCTGATCCCCATCTCCTTGATGTCAATCCAGCTGAGAGAGAATGCTTCCTCTCTGTGGACAGAAACACAACTAGAGACCATCAAAAGAAGATTGGCAACCAGAAATACAGGTTAAAATAATCCAACCATCTGGTTGGATGGGAGGGCCTGTTGTAAACCTGTGGATGTGAGATTATGCAAGAATGTTCATGAATATGAAAGTGAGTTGGAGTAAGTATAAATGATTGAAAATTAAAATAACCTTATCGATATCATCAACAGTAAACATTACAGTCTATCCAAACTGGTTGAATAATAGAATCCCTGTAGTGCAGAAGGAGGCCATTCAGTGCATCGAGCCTGCACCAATCACAATCCCACCCAGGCTCTATCCTTGTAACCCCCATATTTACTCTGCTAACCCCCTGACACTAAGGGGCAATTTAGCATGGCCAATGCACCTAATCTGCACATCTTTGGACTATGGAAGGAAACTGGAGCACCTGGAGGAAATCCACGCAGACACGGGGAGAATGTGCAAACTCCACACAGACAGCGACCCAAGCCAGGAATTAAACCCAGGTCCCTGGCACTGTGAGGCAGTAGTGCTAAACACTGTGTCACTCATTATAAATCATATAAAGACAGCAAATTAATATCAAAACATCCTACCTGAAAATCAGGTTTTCCAAGGAGCCAATGTAGTTCTCGGTAGTCCATGGAACGAGATGTTTCTCGAAGCATCTTTGTCACCTGTAAAGATGAACATGGGATACTCACTGATACACGCAGAAACCCAAACATATCTGTCTATTCACAGACCCGGTGCATATACGCGCGCTCACACACACGTGCACACACACACACACACTCAGAGACCATCCCTGTAAAAGGTCAATTTTATGCATAAACCCGGAACCAGCCCCATATTGGGATTCTTCCATTCACCTGGATTAGCACTATGTGTTCCCCAAAGCCGCCTGCTTCTAATCTAGATTCCATTTAGAATATCAGATCAAACACTCCCAGGACAAGTACAGCACGGGGTTAGATACACAGTAAAGCTCCCTCTATATTGTCCACATCAAACACCCCCAGGACAGGAACAGCACGGGGTTAGATACAGAGTAAAGTTCTTTCTACACTGTCCCCATCAAACATTCCCAGGACAGGTACAGCACAGCGTTAGAAACAGAATAAAGCTCCCTCTACACTGCCCCCATCAAACACTCCCAGGACAGATACAGCACAGGGTTAGATACAGAGTAAAGTTCTTTCTACACTGTCCCCATCAAACATTCCCAGGACAGGTACAGCACAGCGTTAGAAACAGAATAAAGCTCCCTCTACACTGCCCCCATCAAACACTCCCAGGACAGATACAGCACAGAGTTAGATGCAAAGTAAAGCTCCTTCTACACTGTCCCATGAAGGTGCCTCAGCAACTGTTACATTATGTCTGACCATTCCCCATGCTTCGCTCCACCATGACTGTCTCTGACTGTGACTATTGCCGATACGCCACAATGTGACACAATTTTCCACTGTTGGTTAACCCTCAGTTAGTAATGTGCGACTGCTCCAATGAGGATAGTATTGAATGATATCTGGCAGTAGCTTCACTGTGTGAAAGTCCTGGGAATCCTTTCACAACAGAATGTGTCAGATGAGATGAAGGTGAAGAAATCCAGATGTTTTGTGATTTTGTATTTGTGTGAAGTCTGCACATTCTCCCCATATCTGCATGGGTTTCCCCCGGGCACTCTTTTTCCCTCCCACAATCCAGAGATTATGTGGATTAGGTTGATTGGCCATGCTAAATTTACCCTAGCGTCAGAGGGATTATCAGGGTAAATATGTGTGTATACGGGGCATAGGGCCTGGGTGGGATTGTCGTTGGTGCAGACTCGATGGGCTAAATGGCCTCTTTCTGCACTGTAGGTTTTCTATGACTACATTCAGGGGATTTTCACAGTAATTTCATTGTAATGTTAATGTAAGTCTTACTTGTGACTAATAAATAAACTTTTAACTTTATTCTTGGCCCCAAGAATTGTTATGAATTGTCTTAAAGAGCTTTTCCTCACCTCTTGGCAAAGTGCAGAGGCCTGGGGCATGACTGGGGGAGGCTTTCTTCTCCGATACTGATACAGGCTCTCATAAACCTGGAGAAACAAGGAGAAACAATCGAATATCCAAGGAATTTCCAAGAATTGTGTACAATCAGCCTCATGACTGTTTCTCATTTAACTCCTTTAAGAATGTATTGTTTAGCGGGTACTGTGTTGCATTCCCTTGTCTTTCTTTTACTTGCACTGGAGTTGGAGGGGAGCAGTAAATTCATTGTGCTACCAATCTTGAGGCTCATGCTCTGGGGACTTGGGTTCAAATCTCACCACAGCAGCTGGTGGAATTTGATTCAATTAAAAAAAATCCGGATTTACAAAATTAACTTCAGTGTTGGTGACCATGAAGCTGTCACCGATTGTTGTAAAAATCCATCACTAAAGTCCTTCAGGGAAGGAAAGCTGTTATTCTTTCCCAGGTCTACAGTGGCACAGTGGTTAGCACTGCTGCCTCACAGCGCCAGGGACCCGGGTTCGATTCCCGGCTTGGGTCACTGTCTGTGCAAAGTCTGCATGTTCTTCCTGTATCTGTGGTGGTTTTCCTCTGGGTGCTCCAGTTTTCTCCCACAGTCCAGAGATGTGCAGGTTAGGTTGATTGGCCATGCTAAATTGCCCCTTAGAATCAGGCGGATTAGTAGGATAAATGTGTGGGGTTATGGGAATGAGGCCTGTGTGGGATTGTGGTCGGTGCAGACTCGATGGGCCAAATGGCCCCCTTCTGCACAGTGGGGATTCTACGATTCTGAAGGTTTACATTAACACTGCAATTAAGTTATTGTGAAACTCCTTAGTTGCCACACCCCTGTGCCAGTTCGGGTACATTGAGGGAGAATGTAGCATGGCCAATGCACCCTAACCCAGCATGTCTTTCAGACTGTGGGAGGAAACCGGAGCACCTGAAAGAAACCCGTGCAGATACGGGGAGAACGTGCAAACTCCACACACAGACAATGACCCAAGCCGGGAATCAAACCCAGATGCCAGGCGCTGTGAGGCAGCAGTGCCACCGTGCTGCTCAAAGTACGAATTCAAAACAACAGCATGTTTTATGGTGACATGATTAAATTATCCATTGGATGAGACAAGGGCAACATCATTAACTCTGCAATAGAACTGCTCACTTTAAAAAAATATATTCTTTCATGCGGATGTCACTGGCTGGGCCAGCATTTATTGCCCATCCCTAATTACCCTTGAACTGAGTGTTTGGCCATTTCAGAGGGGCTAGTCAGCGTCAACCACATTGCTGTGGCTCCGGAGTCACATGTAGGCCAGACCAGGTAAGAATGGCAGATTTCCTTCCCTAAAGGACATTACTGAACTAGATGGGTTTTTCTGACAATCTGTGGGTCAACTCCACCAGAGGTGCTGAGGTAGGATTTGATCCTGAGGTCTCAGGTTAACCTCTGCACGAGCAGTCCAGTGACATTACCACAGCATCTCTCATCTCTCCCCCCGGTATTGGGAGGGCAGGGCCACACTGTAAGTCGAGAAGCTTAAACAGGTTTTTCCAACGCCATGGTTTCTCAGTGAACTTGTTACCTTTAGCAGTGACTGCAGCAATCGCGTGTTTAGCAATCCATGCAAAACATCCATTTCGCAACTGTTACTGTCTGGAGAGAAGATCGGTTTCAATCCTTCGAGGAGCAGAGAAGGATCTGTAGAGAAGGGAACAGGGTGAGGTTCATCATGGGAGACCTAATTTGTATTGTCTGAACTGTTATCCGTCGCGCATTTTAACCAGATGCTTCTCTTGTCCTGTATGACCTCCAGTGAGGATGTAACAGGAGAGTGACCCACCCCTGACTCTGAAAAAGATGAAAGACTATTCTTGGCATTACGACGCAGAAATTATCCCCCTTTTTGAGAAGCCACACCAAATCCACCAAAGAGGAATCCCTCACCTTGTAATCTGTTAAAAGTGTTTGAGAAGGTGTGAACTCTCCTTCAATAATGTTTAATGGGTAACTCACAGAAATACCCCACACTCACTTTAAATGAATAATTAACAAGTTATTTGTTTCACCAACTCGAAACTTTAACTAAACAAGTAATATATTGATTTAAGTAAGATACTGCTGGAATACTGTTCAAATAAATACAATGATCATTCATTACCCAAAAAATATTAATAATAATTCAGTCAGTCTTGAAAAAATATACACAACCTGATGATTTGGCTGTTTTTGGCACAAAGCTTAGTGGATTTGCAGATAGTGATGTGCAGAATCAGAAGATATGGCAGGATATAGATCTCAACTTGGGCTGAGAGATGGCAGATGGAGTTTAATCTGGACAAATGTGAAGTAATGCTTCTTGGAAGGCAAAATACAGACGGGAAATATACAGTAAATGGTAAAACACTTAAGAGTATTGATAGGCAAAGAGATCTGGTTATACAGGTACACAGGTCACTGAAATAGTCAAGAAGACATACAGCGTGCTTGCCTTCATCGGCCGGGGCATTGAGTTTAAAAGCTGCCAAGTCATGTTGCAGCTTTATAGAACCTTAGTAAGGCCGCACTTGGAATGTAGTGTTCAATTCTGGTCATCACAGGATGTGGAGGCTTTGGAGAGGATATAGAAAAGATTTACCAGGATGTTACCTGGTATGGAGGGCATTAGCTATGAGGAGAGATTGGAGAAACTTGATTTTTTTCTCACTGGAATGACAGAAGTTGAGGGATGACCTGACAGAAGTCTATAAGATTATGAGGGCCATGGGCACAGCGGATAGTCAGAAAGTTTTTCCCAGGGTGGAAGAGTTAATTACTGGAGGGGCACAGGTTTAAGGTGCGAGGGGCAAGATTTAAAGGAGATGTACAAGACAAGTTTTTTACACAGAGGGTGTTAAGTGCTGTAACTCATTGCTGGCGAGGTAGTGGAAGCAGATACGATGGTGACCTTTACAGAGCATCTTGACAAATACATAAATAGAATGGGAATAGAGGGATGTGGTCCACAGAAGGGTAGGGGGTTTTAGTTCAGTCAGGCAGTATGGTCGGTGCAGGCTTTGAGGGCTAAAGGGCCTGTTCCTGTGCTGTAATGTTCTTTGTTCTTTTGAAAACATATGAAATCCTTTTGTCAATTCTGCTGTCTATAAGCTGTTTCTGATTTTGGTACCCTTCGTTAAATGGATGGAGAGTTCTTCCAAGAGATGTTCTCTAGGTGTTTAGCAGTGGCAGCCCTTCAGCTGAACTGCAGGCAGGCAGTTAAGTTCCTCTTTAAACCCTGATCATCTAATCAATTCTCCCACACTAAGATTGGTCAAATGTTGTCAACAACAGCAAGTTCCCGAAAGCTGAGTGTCTCCTTTAAACAAATAGGCTGTCCAAATTTAAAAGCCTCCAAAGCCTGTTACCAAAGCAACCATGATGCATGGTCCTTGTTACACTCTGTGTACCCCATGTCCACCTGCATTTTAAACATCCAAGCACTGACACAAAACAAGCTTTTAAAGGGACAGCACTTTATAAACTTAACTTCACAACATTGGTCTTATCATCTTTGGAGGTTTCTTATTGACATTGTGAGAATATCAGAGGAAATGAGAGTAGGAGAATGCTGTAAGGGCCTTTGAGCATTCCCCATTCTTCAAGACTCATCAACATCAGCACTGCAGTCTCGTACCTCTTGCTATAGCCCTTAATTCCTCAATATTCAAAAATTTTTCGATTCCTGATTGAATTTACTCAACGAATATTCATCCACAGACCGCTGGATTAGGACATTTCAAAAACCAGGAATATTCCTCTTCATAAAAGCGAAATACCACAGATGCTGGGATCTGAAACAAAAACAGAAAATCTCAGCATATCTGACAGCATCTGTGGTGAGAGAATAGAGCCAATGTTTTGACTCTGGATGGCCTTTGTAGGTTGATAGCAAAGAGAATCAGCGGAGATTTAGACAAACGGAGATTCTGTTGGAGACTTTTGAGAAATGCTAAGCATATTGGGCCTGTACTCATTGGAGTTTAGACAAATGATGGATGAACTTATTGAAACCTTATTTCCAAGGCACAAGTCAGGAATGTGATGGAATACTCTCCACTTGCCTGGGTGGGTACAGCTCCAACGACACTCAACAAGTTTTCACCATCCAGCACAAAGCAGCCATGATTGATTGACACCCCATCCACAACCATCCATTCCCTCCACCACTGACGCTCAGTAGCAGAAGTGTGTACCATCTACAAGATACACTGCAGCAACTCACCAAGTCTTCTGAGACCTCACTTTCCAAAACCATGAGCACTAACATTTAGAAGGACAAGAGCAGCAGATACCTGGGAACAACACCATTTGGATGTTCTCCTTTAAGTCATTCACCATTTTGACTTGGAAAAATACCAACCGTTCTTTCAATGTCACTGGGTCAAAATCATGAAGCTCCGTCTCTAACAGCACTGTGGATGTACTTGCACCCCATGCACTGCAGTGATTCAAGAAGGCAGCTCACCCACCATCTTCTGAAGGGGCAATTAGGGATGGACAATAAATGCTGGCCAGCCAGCGAAGCCACATCCCGTGAATGAAGAAATAAAATTAAGATTCTGAGGGGACTTGACAGGGAAGATGCTAAGAGGATGTTTCCCCTTATGGAAAGTAAGCACTAACACTCACACACCACACCAACAAGGTCCTTACTCCCAAAGCCAGTTTTTACAGATGCATTATAGAAAGCATTTTTTCGGGTTTTATCACAGCTCCTGCTCTGCCCAAGGCAATAACAAATTACAAAGGATTGTGAATTTTACCCAATCCATCACGCAAACCAACCTCCCATCTATTGACTCTGTCTACACTTCCCACTGCCTCGCAAAAGCAGCCAGCATAATTCAGGACATCACACACACCGGATATTCTTTCTTTCTTCTGCCAGGGAAATGATACAAAAGTCTGAGGTCATGCACCAAGCGATTCAAGAACACTTTCTTCCCTGCTGCCATCAGACTTTTGAATGGACCTACCTTGCATTAAGTTGATCTTTCTCTACACCCTAGCTATGACTGTAACACTATATTCTGCACCCTCTTCTTTCCTTCTCTGTGAACGGTATGCTTTGTCTGAATAACATGCAAGGAACAATACTTTTCACTATATACTAATACATGTGACAATAATAAATCAAATCAAAATCTTATCCATCAACCTCTCAAGGAAGGTCCAGATATCCAGTGAGTTGTCAGAGAGTGATTTGGGATTAGATTCCAGGATGGGATGGGATGGGGATGTACGCTTAGTGTATGTTCTTGAGAGAGTGTCCATCATTTTTTCATCAATTGGCTGACCACAGAGGAGCGACTCCTTCCTGACTAACACCAGCCAACCAGTTTGGTGAAATCCAGCTGCCATGGCAACCACATCCAAGGCCTGTTTGACAGCACGTCTGCTCTAATCCTTTGAGTAATTAATTCCGACGCAGCCTCAGCTTCACATCAGTTAATCAACTCAATCTCCAAGGGGCCTAATCAATGAGCTAATCTCACCAGGCATTGAGGTGGCTCAGTGATTGCCAGAGAGTTATCCGACTAAAGGAGGAATATCATTGACAAAGAGCACGCGGCGACATGGGAAGGACCTCAGGATCCAGAGGTCACTTCAGCAGAGCTGTTATGCTGCGGGACCAGTCCACAGGTTCAAATCCCACTGCGGCAATCAGAAAATTGGAATTCAGCGTAAAAATCCGGAAATGAGGTTCTGGGTCAGGTGGGAAGGAGAGTCACAAGATAGAGTAGGAGGATGAGGGAGTAACAGAGGACATTTGAGACATTTAGGACCATAAGATATGAGAGCAGCACAGTGGCACAGTGACCCGGGTTCAATTCCCACAGCTTGGGTCACTGTCTGTGTGCAGTTTGCATGTTCTCCCCGTGTCTGCATGGATTTCCTCTGGGTGCTCCCATACTTCAAAGATGTACAGATTAGATGGATTGCCCATACTAACTCGCCCCTTAATATCAGGGGGACTGAGCTCGGGTAAATGCATGGGTTTACGGGGATAGGGCCTGGGTGGGATTGTGATCAGACTGTGGGTGGGATTGTGCCTTGGAAAAGCAGCCAGCTTAATCAAGGACCCCATGCACCCTGGACATTTTCTCTTCCATCTTCTTCCATTGGGAAAAAGATAAAAGGTCTGGGGTCACGTACCAACCGACTCAAGAACAGCTTCTTCCCTGCTGCCATCAGACTTTTGAATGGACCTATCTTGCATTAAGTTGATCTTTTTCTACACTCGAGCTATGACTACATTCCGCACTCTTTCCTTTTTTATGAACGGTATGCTTTGTCTGTATATCGTGCAAGAAGCAATACTTTTCACTGTACACTAATACATGTGACAATAATAAATCAAATTAAATCAAATCAAGTAACTTAACTAAGAACAGAGCAACAATCACTTGTTGATGAGCGTTCCTCTTCAAACTGTCCTTCTCTAGTTAAATCGCGACCAATTCAATTGTGCTCAGACTGGGAAAAACAGGGGACACGGATAGGGAGACAAACCAATTGTAACGCAGCCGTAATCTCTCCCTCCGCACGCTCTCTCCATTTACCATCCTGCACACCACAGATTTTTGACTAAAAGCTCAGAACTACTTACCATCGATAGCCCCAGGTTAGATTATAAACCTAATTGAATCAGCACTTGATATCTGCTGTTGCTCTCTTACCATGTTCCTGCACACTGCTTTCACCACAGCTGCATGGTGACTGCAGGGACAGTAATCCCTTAATGCTCTCAGGATCCTCAATCCTTTCTCAGATACACATCCAACATTGGCTGGCTGCAAGTCAGCACAACTTAAAGCGAACAGACTCCCCTGCTCCCACTCTCAGCACGCTGAGCGCAAATACTCAACAGCTTCTGAAGTAGAATGGAAGACAATTCTACCACTGAGATTCACACCATTGCTATACAACATCCAGCTTTATTTAAATAGGAGCATTTGATGGGGACAGTGTAGCGGGAACTTTACTTTATATCTAACCCCGTGCTGTACCTGTCCTGCGAGTGTTTGATGGGGGACAGAGTAGAGGGAGCTTTACTCTATATCTAACCCCGTGCCGTACCTGTCCTGGGAGTGTTTGATGGGGGTCAGTGCAGAGGGAGCTTTACTCTGTATCTAACCCCGTGCTGTACCTGTCTTGAGAGTGTTTGATGGGGATATTATAGAGGGAGCTTTACTCTGTATCTAACCCCGTGCTGTACCTGTCTTGGGAGTGTTTGATGGGGATATTATAGAGGGAGCTTTACTCTGTATCTAACCCCTTGCTGTACCTGTCCTGGGAGTGTTTGATGAGGATATTATAGAGGGAGCTTTACTCAGTATCTAATCCCTTGCTGTACCTGTCCTGGGAGCGTTTGATGGAGACAGTTTCTGGCTCCACAGATGCTGTAAGACCTGTTGAATTTTTCTTGCACTTTCTGTTTTGATTTTATAATATTTGTCTATCTTTACTTCTCCTCAATATGCTACATTATGTTACTGTGCTGTCCTATGTGTCAGTTCCTTCATCTCACAATCAGTCTGCTGAACGTAGTCCAGGCGCTGATTCTGCGCAAACTTCAGCAATTGTGTCTCAGTGCAGCAACCTTCACTGTCTACAGCTCAGCGTCCAACACTTATCCCTATAAAACTAATCCCCAGACTCCGTGACCTGGACCTTGGCTTTCCCCTCTGTGACTGGATCCCAAACCTCCTAATTCACAGACCACAATCAGTAAGGATAGGCAACAATGCCTCCTCCATGATCATCCTCAATACCATGCCCTACAAGGCTATGTTCTCAGCCCCTTATTATACTCGTTATACACCTATGACTGTGTGGCCAAATTCCCCTCCAATTCGATTTTCAAGTTTGCTGATGACACTACCATAGTGGGTCGGATCTCAAACAATGACGAGACAGAGTACAGGAATGAGATGGAGAATAATCTCTCCCTCAATGTCAACAAAATGAAGGAGATTGTCATCAACTTCAGGAAGCGTAAAGGAGGACATGCCCCTGTCTACATCAATGTGGACAAAGTAGAAAGGGTCGAGAACTTCAAATCTTTAGGTGTCCAGACCACCAATAACCTGTCCTGGTCCCCCCATGCCGACACTACAGTTAAGAAAGCCCACCAAGACCTCTACTTTCCCAGAAGACAAAGGAAATTTAGCACATTCTTTTTGACTCTCACTGATCTTTACAGATGCACCATAGAAAGCATTCTCTCTGGTTGTAACACATCTTGGTATGGCTACTGCTCTGCCCAAGACCACAAGAAACTACACAGGATCGAAAATGTAGCCCAATCCATCACGCAAACCAGCCTCCCATCCATTGACTCTGTCTACACTTCCCGCTGCCTCGGCAAAGCAGCCAGCATAATTAAGGAGCCCACGCACCCCAAACATTCTCTCTTCCACCTTCTTCCATCGGGAAAAAGATACAAAAGTCCAAGGTCATATACCAACCGACTCAAGAACAGTTTCTTTCCTGCTGCTGCCAGACTTTTGAATGGACTTATCTTGCATTAAGTTGATCTTTCTCTACACCCCATCTATGACAGTAAAACTATATTCTGCATTCTCTCCTTTCCTTCTCTATGCTTTGTCTGTAACAATACTTTCCACTGTAGGCTAATACATCAGACAATAATAAATCAAATCAAATCAAATGGTGCTGCACCCAATGACTGGGCAAGTGACCCAATCAACAGTAGATTGCTCTGCATCCCCTCCTCGGCATTGAGACCAGTGGAAAAATGGTTTTAGTTGCATGGCTGGAGTCTTATTCTAAATGAACTAGGGCCACAGCAGGCAGCAGAATGACCCATCATGTGCGTGTGCAGAATCCCCCCATGCAGCCTCTGAGCTGGGTCAGTATCCCTGCCCCCAGACAGGGTCATTCTTTGATCCATTGCACTGACTCTGCTTGCCAGGAGGATCCTACCGTGGCACAGCTACCAGATTGGTGGTGCCATAAGACCATTAGATATAGGGGCACAATTAGGCCTTCCAGCCATTCAATCATGGCTGATATTCTTCTCATCCCCATTCTCCTGCCTGTTCCCCATATGTCCTGATCCTCTTATTAATGAAGAAGCTATCTATCTATGTTTTAAAGGCACTCAATGACCTAACCTCCACAGCCTTCTGTGGCAAAGAGTTCCACAGATTCACCACTCTCTGGATGAAGAAATTCCTCCTCATCTCTGTTTTAAAGGATTGCCCCTTCAACCTGAGGTTGTGTCCTCGAGTACCAGTTCGAGTTCCACACTAGTGGAAATATCCTTTCCGCATCCACTCTATCCCGGACTCTCAGTATCCTGTAAGTTTCAATTAGATCCCCCCTCATCCTTCTAAATTCCATCCTTGCAAACCCAGACTCCTCAACCACTTCTCATAGGATGATCATTGCTACCTCACTGTGCCAGGAACCCAGGTTCGATTCCTGGGTCAGTGTCTGTGTGGAGTTTGCATGTTCTCCCCGTGTCTGCATGCGTTTCCTTTGGGTGCTCCGGTTTCCTCCCACAGTCTGAGAGACTGGTTAGGTGTCCCTCAGTGTACCCAACAGGCGCCAGAGTGTGGCAACTAGAGGATTTTCACAGTAACTTCATTCAGTATTAATGTAAGCCAGTATTAATAAATTGACCCTATAAATTGGTACAGAGAGAAAACCCGATACTCTACACAGGTAGAGTATCCCATCCTCCCCCCTCCTCTAACCTAATAATAAAAGTGTGTTGGAAGTTCTTTTTTCTCTCTCTCCTAGAAATTAAAGTATCAGGGATGGCAGTGCAGGCAGTACGTTGCACCTCCTGCGGTATGTACGAGGTGAGGGACACCAGTAGTGTTCCTGCTGATTATACCTGCAGGAAGTGTGCCCATTTGCAGCTCCTTGAGGATCGTGTTAAGGAGCTGGAGCTGGAATTAGAGGAACTCAGGATAATTCGGGAGGTTGAGGCGGATATTGACAGGAGTTACAAAGAGATAGTCACTCCTAAAAGTGATTCTTGGGTAACTATTAGGAAGAGGGGTAAGAAGCAATCGGGGAGACAATCCCCTGGGGCTGTTCCTCTCCAAAACAAGTTTTCTGTCCTGGAGGCTACAGTTGAGGAGGAATCAACTGGAGATGGTCAAAGGGAGCAGGTCTCTGGGGGTGAGCCTGCTGGGAATGCTCAGGTGGGTAGCGGGAATAAGAGATTGGCCCTGGTAATTGGAGACTCCATAGTTAGGGGGACAGATAGGAGAGTAAATAGTAATAAACTGGACTCAGGGCTGGTGTGTTGCCTCCCAGGGGCCGGGGTCCAGGATGTCTCAGAGCGGGTTTTTAAGATCCTTAAGGGAGAGGGGAGTCAGCCTCAAGTCATAGTTCATGTAGGGACTCATGATGTAGGTAGGACAAGGGAAGGGGATATTAAACAGAAATTTATGGAGTTGGGGTGGAAGCTTAGGGCCAAAACAGACAGAGTGGTTATCTCTGGACTCTTGCCTGTGCCACGGGATAGTTTAGAGAAGAACAGAGAGAGGGAATGTTTGAACTCGTGGCTGCGGGGATGGTGCAGGAGGGAGGGGTTCAGGTTCCTGAACAATTGGGACTCATTCTGGGATAGGTGGGACCTCTACAAGAGAGATGGTCTACACCTGAACCAGAGGGGAACCAATATCTTGGGGGGAAAATTTGCAAAGGCTATGCAGGGGGCTTTAAACTGATTCAGAGGGGGGGTGGGATCCTGAGTAGTTTGGATGTTAAGAGGGACGAGAACAGGGGGGTCATAGATGAGAACTGTAAAACACAGCAGCGTACGGGTGGAGTAGGGCATGGTTTGAAATGCGTATACTTTAATGCAAGAAGTATTCGCAATAAGGTGGAGGAACTTGCAGCTTGGACCAGTACCTGGAACTTCGATGTTGTGGCCATTTCAGAGACATGGATAGAGCAGGGACTGGAATGGTTGTTGCAGGTTCCGGGGTTCAAATGCTTCAGTCAGAGTAGAGAAGGAGGTAGAAGGGGGGGAGGAGTGGCATTATTAGTTAAAGACTGTATCACGGTGACAGAAAGGAAGTTTGATGAGGACTTGTCTGTTGAGGTAGTATGGGCTGAGGTTAGAAACAGGAGAGGAGAGGTCACCCTGTTGGGAGTCTTTTATAGACCTCCTAAAAGTTCTAGAGAGGTAGAGGAAAGGATTGCAAAGTCGATCCTGGACAGGAGTGAAAGTAATAGGGTAATTGTTATGGGGGACTTTAACTTTACTAATATTGATTGGAATAGCTATAGCTCTAGCTCGTTAGAGGGGTCAGTTTTTGTACAAAGTGTGCAGGAAGGTTTTTTGACTCAGTATGTAGATAGGCCAACTAGAGGTGAGGCTACATTGGATTTGGTGCTGGGCAATGAGCCAGACCAGGTGTTAGGCTTGGAAGTTGGTGAACATTTTGATGATAGTGACCACAATTCGGTTACGTTCACCTTAGTGATGGATAGGGATAGGCATGAAGCTGGGGGCAGTAGTTATAGCTGGGGGAATGGTAATTATGAGGCCATAAGGAGGGAATTAGGGTGCATAGGTTGGACTAGGAAACTACAGGGACTGGGCACATCTGAAATGTGGAGCTTATTCAAGGAGCAGCTACTGCGAGTCCTTGATAAGTATGTCCCTGTCAGGCAAGGAGGAAATGGTCGAGTAAGGGAACCATGGTGCACTAAAAAAGTTAATTCGCTGGTTAAAAGGAAAAAAGAGGCTTATGTCAGGATGAGGCTTGAAGGCTCAGTTAGTGCTATAGATTAGCCAGGAGTGAGCTAAAGAGTGAGTTGAGGAGAGCTAAAAGGGGACACGAGAAGACTTTGGCTGATAGGATCAAGGAGAATCCTAAAGCTTTATTTCGATATGTTAAGAATACAAGATTGGTTACTGCAAGGTTAGGGCTAGTTATGGACAGCAGTTGGAAGTTGTGCATGGAGCCTGAAGAGATTGGACAGGCACTGAATAAATATTTCTCTTCAGTATTCACGCAGGGAGATGTAAATGTAGTTGTGGAGAACACTGGGACACAGGGTTGCAAACTGGAAAATATGGAAGTAGATAAGGAGGATGTGCTAGATATTCTCGAGGGTTTGAAGTTGGATAAGTCCCCTGGGCCGGACGGGATTTAGCCTAGGATTCTCTGGGAGGCAAGAGAGGAGATTGCAGAGCCTCTGGCTCTGATCTTCAGGTCGTCGTTGGTTACGGGTGTGGTTCCGGAGGACTGGAGGATAGCGAATGTGGTCCCATTGTTCAAGAAGGGGAAGAGAGACCTTCCAGGGAATTATAGGCCAGTGAGTCTTACTTCTGTTGTGGGCAAAGTATTGGAGAGAATTATTAGGGATAGGATTTATAGTTATTTAGAGAGAAATGAATTGATTGGGGATAGTCAGCATGGTTTTGTGAAGGGTAGGTCGTGCCTTACTAACCTCATTGAGTTTTTTGAAAAAGTGACCAAAGAGGTGGATGGGGGTAAGGCGGTTGATGTGGTATATATGGACTTTAGTAAGGCGTTTGATAAGGTGGCCCATGGAAGACTTCTGCAGAAAATGCAGATGTATGGGATAGAGGGTGATTTAGCTAATTGGATTAGGAATTGGCTAGCAGATAGAAGACAGAGGGTGGTGGTTGATGGGAGATATTCATCGTGGAGTTCGGTGACAAGTGGTGTACCTCAGGGGTCTGTTTTGGGGCCCCTGCTGTTTGTAATTTTTATAAATGATCTGGATGAGGGTATTGAAGGATGGATTAGTAAATTTGCGGATGACACCAAAGTCGGTGGAGTGGTAGATAGTAAAGAAGGGGTTCTAGTTTGCAGAGAGACTTGGACAAGTTGCAGAGCTAGGCCGAGAGGTGGCAAATGGAGTTTAATGTGGAAAAGTGTGAGGTAATTCACTTTGGCAAGAGTAACAAATGTGTAGAGTATAGGGCTAATGGTTGGACTCTTAATAGTGTTGATGAACAGAGGGATCTTGGTGTATGTGTGCATAGATCCCTGAAAGTTGGCAATCAAGTCGATAAGGTTGTTAAGAAGGCATATGGAGTCTTAGCTTTTATTGGTAGGGGGATTGAATTTCGGAGCCACAACGTCATGTTGCAACTGTACAAAACTCTAGTGCGGCCGCACTTGGAGTATTGTGTGCAGTTCTGGTCCCCGCATTATAAGAAAGATGTGGAGGCATTGGAGAGGGTACAGAGGAGGTTTACCAGGATGTTGCCTGGTATGGAGGGCAGGTCTTATGAAGAGAGGCTGAAGGATTTGAGGTTGTTTTCGTTAGAAAGAAGGCGGCTAAGAGGAGACCTTATTGAAACATATAAGATGATTAGAGGTTTAGATAGGGTGGACAGTGATAGCCTTTTTCCTAGGATGGAGAAAGCTAGCACGAGGGGACATAGCTTTAAATTAAGGGGTGGTAGTTATAGGACGGATGTCAGAGGTAGGTTCTTTACCCAGAGGGTGGTAAGGGTATGGAATGCCCTGCCTGCGTCAGTTGTAGATGCGCCAAGTTTGGTAGCGTTTAAGAGGTTAGTAGATAAGTTTATGGATGAAAAGGGAATGGTTTAGGTTAGAGGGTCACTGCGTGTTCCTAATTGGTCGGCGCAACATCAAAGGCCGAAGGGCCTGTTCTGCGCTGTAATGTTCTATGTTCTATGTTCTAATGTGACACTGATAAATAAACTTTTCAACTTAGAAAGAATGTTTTCTCCAGTCCAGCCTGTCATAACGTAGCCTTAACAGCAACCAATGGAGTTGGCGCTGGGATATTGGATAGCTAGCCGTTCCGCAGTTTCTATTTTGCCATCGGTTGTGGGACATTTCTAACCAGTTAATTAGGTTTTTAAACAGAAAACATTACAGCACTAACAGGGCTACCAGAAAAGAATTAAACAATTTTTGAAGCATGTTAATAAGCTAATGAGAAAATAGTTTACACATATGTTAAAGCAGAAAGTTACACAAGTAATTATGACTTTAAAACATCTGGGAGTACAGATACATAATTCCCTAAAAGTGGCATCACAGGTAGATAGGGTCATAAAGAGTGATTTTGGAACGTTGGCCTTTACAAATCAAAGTATTGAGTATAAGAGTTGGAATGTTATGGTGAGGTTGTATAAGACATTGGTGAAGCCGAATTTAGAGGACTGTGTGCAGTTTTGGTCACCAAATTATAGGAAGGATATTAATAGGGTTGAAAGAGTACAGAGAAGGTTTACAAGGATGTTGCCGGGACTGAGTTACAGAGAAAGATTGAATAGGTTAGGTCTTTATTCCCTGGAGTGTAGAAGAATGAGGAAAGATTTGATAGAGGTATATAAAATTATTATGGGTATAGGTAGAGTGAATGCAAGTAGAACATAGAACATAGAACGTTACAGCGCAGAACAGGCCCTTCGGCCTTCAATGTTGCGCCGACCAATTATGAAAAAAGCAATGACCCTCCAAACTAAACCATTCCCTTCTCTTCCATAAACTTATCAACTAACTTCTTAAACGCCACCAAACTTGGCGCATCTACAACTGCCGCAGGCAGGGCATTCCACTCCCTAACCACCCTCTGGGTAAAGAACCTACCTCTGATATCCGTCCTATAACTATCACCCCTTAATTTAAAGCTGTGTCCCCTCGTGCTAGCTTTCTCCATCCTAGGAAAAAGGCTATCACTGTCCACCCTATCTAAACCTCTAATCATCTTATATGTTTCAATATGGTCTCCTCCTAGCCGCCTCCTTTCTAATGAAAACAACCTCAAATCCCTCAGCCTCTCCTCATAAGACCTGCCCTCCATACCAGGCAACATCCTGGTAAACCTCCTTTGTACCCTCTCCAATGCCTCCACATCTTTCTTATAATGTGGGGACCAGAACTGCACACAATACTCCAAGTGCGGCCGCACTAGAGTTTTGTACAGTTGCAACATGACGTTGCGGCTCCGAAATTCAATCCCCCTACCAATAAAAGCTAAGACTCCGTATGCCTTCTTAACAACCTTATCGACTTGACTGCCAACTTTCAGGGATCTATGCACAAATACACCAAGATCCCTCTGTTTATCAACACTATTAAGAGTCCTACCATTAGCCCTATACTCTACACATTTATTATTCCTGCCAAAGTGAATTACCTCACACTTTTCCACATTAAACTCCATTTGCCACCTCTCGGCCCAGCTCTGCAACTTGTCCAAGTCTCTCTGCAAACTATAACACCCCTCTTCACTATCTACCACTCCCGACTTTGGTGTCATCCGCAAATTTACTAATCCATCCTTCAATACCCTCATCCAGATCATTTATAAAAATTACAAACAGCAGGGGCCCCAAAACAGACCCCTGAGGTACACCACTTGTAACCGAACTCCACGATGAATATCTCCCATCAACCACCACCCTCTGTCTTCTATCCGCTAGCCAATTCCTAATCCAATTAGCTAAATCACCCTCTATCCCATACATCTGCATTTTCTGCAGAAGTCTTCCATGGGCCACCTTATCAAACGCCTTACTAAAGTCCATATATACCACATCAACCGCCTTACCCCCATCCACCTCTTTGGTCACTTTTTCAAAAAACTCAATGAGGTTAGTAAGGCACGACCTACCCTTCACAAAACCATGCTGACTATCCCCAATCAATTCATTTCTCTCTAAATAACTATAAATCCTATCCCTAATAATTCTCTCCAATACTTTGCCCACAACAGAAGTAAGACTCACCGGCCTATAATTCCCCGGAAAGTCTCTCTTCCCCTTCTTGAACAATGGGACCACATTCGCTATCCTCCAGTCTTCCGGAACTACACCCGTAACCAACGACGACCTGAAGATCAGAGCCAGAGGCTCTGCAATCGCCTCTCTTGCCTCCCAGAGAATCCTAGGGTAAATCCCGTCCGGCCCAGGGGACTTATCTAACTTCAAACCCTCAAGAATATCTAGCACATCCTCCCTATCTATTTCAATACTTTCCAGTTTGCAACCCTGTACCTCAGTGTTCTCCACAACTACATTTACATCTCCCTGCGTGAATACCGAAGAGAAATATTTGTTCAGTGCCTCTCCAATCTCTTCAGGCTCCACGCACAACTTCCCACTGCTGTCTATGACTGGCCCTAATTTTGCCCTAACCAATCTTCTATTCTTAACATATCTAAAGAAAGCTTTAGGATTCTCCTTTATCCTATCAGCCAAAGTCTTCTCGTTTCCCCTTTTAGCTCTCCTCAACTCACTCTTTAGCTCCCTCCTGGCTAATCTATAGCTATCCAGTGCACTAACTGAGCCTTCAAGCCTCATCCTGACATAAGCCTCCTTTTTTCTTTTAACCAGCGAATTAACTTTTTTCGTACACCAAGGTTCCCTTACTCGACCATTTCCTCCTTGCCTGACAGGGACATACTTATCAAGGACTCGCAGCAGCTGCTCCTTGAATAAGCTCCACATTTCAGATGTTCCCAGACCCTGTAGTTTCCTAGTCCAACCTATGCACCCTAATTCCCTCCTTATGGCCTCATAGTTACCATTCCCCCAGCTATAACTACTGCCCCCAGCTTCATGCCTATCCCTATCCATCACTCAGGTGAACGTAACCGAATTGTGGTCACTATCACCAAAATGTTCACCAACTTCCAAGTCTAACACGTGGTCTGGCTCATTGCCCAGCACCAAATCCAATGTAGCCTCACCTCTAGTTGGCCTATCTACATACTGAGTCAAAAAACCTTCCTGCACACTTTGTACGAAAACTGACCCCTCTAATGAGCTAGAGCTATAGCTATTCCAATCAATATTAGTAAAGTTAAAGTCCCCCATAACAATTACCCTATTACTTTCACTCCTGTCCAGGATCGACTTTGCAATCCTTTCCCTCTACCTCTCTAGAATTTTTAGGAGGTCTATAAAAGACTCCCAACAGGGTGACCTCTCCTCTCCTGTTTCTAATCTCAGCCCAAGTAGGTTTTTTCCACTGAGGCTAGAGGAGAAACAAAAAACAGAGGGCATAGGTTAAGGTTGAAGGGGAAAAAGTTTAAAAGGAATATTAGAACATAGAACATTACAGCGCGGTACAGGCACTTTGGCCCTCGATGTTGCGCCAACCAATGTAACCAATTTTATGACCCTCTATCCTAAACTATTCCAATGCTATCCATATGCCTATCCACTGTCCATTTGAACGCCCTTAAACTTGACAAGTCCACAACTGCTGCAGGCAGGGCATTCCACGCCCTTACTACCCTCTGAGTAAAGAACCCACCTCTGGCATCTGTCCTATAACTACCACCCCTTAATTTAAAGCTATGTCCCCTCATGCTATCCATCTCCATCCGAGGAAAAGGGCTGTCACTATCCACCCTATCTAAGCCTCTGATCATCTTATATGTCTCAATTAAGTCACCTCTTAGCCTTCTTCTCTCTAATGAAAATGACTTCAAGTCCCTTAGCCTTTCCTCATAAGACCTACCCATCATACCAGGCAACATCCTGGTAAACCTCCTCTGCACCCTTTCCAATGCCTCCACATCTTTCTTATAATGTGGCGACTAAAACTGTATACAATACTCCAAGTGCAGCTGCATCAAAGTTTTGTACAGTTGCAACATAACATCTCGGCTCCAAAATTCAATCCGTCTACCAATAAATGCGAACACACTATACGCCTTCTTAACAAACTTATCAACTTGAGTACCAACTTTCAGAAATCTATGCACTTGTACACTGAGATCTCTCTGCTCATCTACACTACGAAGAGTCCTACCATTAGCCCTATATTCTGCACGCATATTACTCTTACCAAAGTAAATCACCTCACACTTTTCCACATTAAACTCCATTTGCCACTTCTTGGCCCAGCTCTGCAACTTATGTATGTCTCTCTGCAAACTGTAACGTCCATCCTCACTATCTACAACTCCTCCGACTTTGGTGTCGTCAGCAAATTTACTAATCCATCCCTCTGCACCCTCATCCAGGTCATTTATAAAAACAACAAACAACAGTGGCCCCAAAATAGATCCCTGAGGTACACCACTAGTAACTAAACTCCAGGTTGAATATATCCCATCAACCACCACCCTCTGTCTATCAGCTAGCCAATTCCTAATCCAAATTGCTAAATCTCCCTCAATTCCATGCATCTGCATTTTCTGCATAGTCTTCCATGGGGAACCTTATCAAACGCTTTGCTAAAATCCATGTACACCACATCAACTGCCTTACCCTTATCTACCTCTTTAGTCACCTTTTCAAAAAACTCAATAAGGTTTGTGAGGCATGATCTTCCCTTCACAAATCCATGCTGACTGTCCCTAATCAATTCATTTCTTCTAAATGACTATAAATCCTATCCCTTATAATTCTTTCCAATACTTTCCCCCCTACAGATGTAAGGCTCACTGGTCTATAATTTGCAGGATGGTCTCTGCTCCCCTTCTTAAACAAAGGGACAACATTTGCCATCCTCCAGTCTTCCGGCACTATACCTGTAGCCAATGACAACATGAAGATCAAAGCCAAAGGCTCTGCAATCTCCTCTCTAGCCTCCCAGAGTAACCCGGGATAAATCCCATCTGTCCCAGGGGATTTATCTATTTTCATACTCTCAAGAATAGCTAACACCTCCTCCTTATGTACCTCTATCCTATCTAGTCTACAACCCTGTATCCCAGTATTCTCCCCAACTCCGTTTACATTTTCCCACGTGAAGACCGACGAAAAATACTCATTCAGTGCCTCACCAATCTGTACAGGCTCCACGCACAACTTCCCACTACTGCCTTTGACTGGCCCTAACCTTGACATAACCAATCTTTTATTCTTAACATATCTATAAAAAGCTTTAGGGTTCTCCTTTATCCTATCCGCCAAAGTCTTCTCATGTCCTCTTCTAGCTCTTCTTATCTCCCTCTTCAGCTCCCTCCTGGCTAATTTATAACTCTCCAGTGCCTTAACTGAGCCTTCACATTTCATCTTTAAATAAGCCTCCTTTTTCCTCTTTACTAGTGAACTAGCTTCCTTAGTACACCATGGTTCCCTGGCTCTACCACTTCCTTCCTGCCTGACAGGTACATATTTATCAAGGACTCGCAGTAGCTGTTCCTTGAATAAGTTCCACATTTCAGATGTTCCCAGCCCCTGCAGTATCCTAACTCTCGTCTAATAGCCTCATAATTACCTTTCCCCCAGCTGTAACTTCTTCCCTTTGGTATATGTCTATCCCTTAGGGGGGCTTCTTCACACAGAGTGGTGGGAGTGTGGAATGAGCTACCAGATGAAGTGGTAAATGCTGGCTCACATTTAAGAAAAACTGGGACAGGTACACGGATGAGAGGAGTGTTATGGTCCAGGTGCACTTCAGTGGGACAAGGCAGAAAAATGGTTCAGCACAGCCAAGAAGGGACAAAAGGCCTGTTTCTGTGCTGTAGTGTTTTATGGTTCTATGTTCTAAGAAGCTAAACTACAAGGAGATTCGATGGAGGTGTTCAGAATCATGATGTGTGCAGACAGCAGAGAAAGGAAGAATCTTTTTTAAAATTTATTCATGGAATATGGGCATTGCTGAACCATTTATTGCCCATCCATAAGGGCATTTAAGAGTCAATCACATTGCCATGGGTCTGGCAGACATATAGGTCAGACGGCAGATTTCCTTCCCTAAAGGACGTGCGTGAACCAGATGGGTTTTTCCAAAAATCGATTTGTAATCGTCAGTAGACTTTTAATTCCAGAATTTTTTTCATTGAATTCAACCATCTGCCATGGTGGGATTCGGACCTGGATCTCCAGAACATTACCCTGGATCTCTGGATTACTAATCCGGTGATAATACCACTACACCACTGCTCCCACTCGTGAAAAGATCGAGAACGAGAGGGCATGGATCTAAAGTAATTAGCAAAAGAAGCAATCATGAAGGTCTGGAATGTTCTGTGTGAGAGTGCAGTGGAGGCAGTTTTATAAAAGTTTTTAAAGTTTAACATTTAGTTTATTTATTGGTGTCACAAAGAGCTTATATTAACACTGCAATGAAGTTGCAGTGAAAATTCCCTAGTCCACCACACTGAGGGAGAATTTAGCACGGCCAAAGCACCCTAACCAGCACGTCTTTCGGACTGTGGGAGGAAACTGGAGCACCCGGAGGAAATGCACAGGAAGAATGTGCAAACTCCACACAGACGGTGACCCAAACCTGGGAATCGAACCTGGGTCCCTGGCACTGTGAGGCAGGTTTAATCAAGCAAATTGCAAAAGGAATCGACACTGTTTTTTGAAAAGGAAGACGGTGCAGAGTTACAGACAGAAGGTGGGAGAATGGTACAAAATTATTACTCATTTGGAGAGCTAGTACAAGACTGGATGATCCGAATGGCCTCTTCTGTATCCCAACAATACAGAAACAATTCTCTGTTTCTTCCCTGTCTCTCTCTCTCTGCGTCTCTGTCTGCTGTTTTGTGTGTATTGCTTGGCTCTTCTCGACATTCTCTCTGTGTTTTTCCCTCTCTGTATGCAGCCTCTCCCTCCCCCTCTGCTTCTCTCCGCTGCCTCCTCCTCCGTGGGAGGTGATCCGTGGAGGAAGCAGATCTGGTGTCTGTCGGTTGGATCAGGTGTAAAGGTTCTCTCCTTACGGAATAGGCTCACCAGCGAATACCTGGATACCGGGAGCAGGTCGAGGTACAACAGGGACGGCTGGAGGAAGCTCACTGCTCCGACAGGCTGCAGGGGCAACAGCGTAAACCAGCCCGTGGGCAGCAGCGAGTGGCATTTACATTTTTATCTGAAGGAAGGATATTTCCTTTGGCTGGTGAATACATAATTTATCTGTGAGTCGGTTTTGTACTGGTGTGTGCATGTGTGTGGGAGGGATTAGCAGAGTTCTGTTAGATTTCACACTTTTTATGTTCAGCCTGGTTTGATGGGTTGACATCTGCATTTTTCACAGCACCTGGCTGCGTTACACCTCCTCACTTTGCTCTTAAAGGGACCAGCGTCCCTGCAAAGTGCTTTGAAGTTGTTCCAATGGATTTTTACCCCTTGTCAGCCTGGCTTCCTTAAATTCGTTCTCACCTGTAGAGTTTTGCAACACAGAAAGAGGCCCTTCAGCCCGTCGTGTCAATGCCGTTCATCAAGCACCTATCCATTTTCATCCTATTTTCCAGCACTTGGTCTTACACAATAGAGCTTTTCAAGTGTTTCCTGCTAAAGTCGGTGTTTTTTAACAGCATGGTCATTTTCCCTTAATCATGGAATGGAATCATAGAATCCCCACCGTGCAGTAGGAGACTCTTTGGCCCATTAAGCCTGCACCAACAACAACCCCACCTCGGCCCTATCCTCATAAAAAAAACATGATGGCACAGTGGCTAGCACTGCTGCCTCACAGTTCCAGTGAGTCGGGTTCGATTTCTGGTTTGGGTCATTGTCAGTGCGGAGCCTGCACATTCTCCCCGTGTCTGTGTGGGTTTCCTCCCGCAGTCTGAAAGACGCGCTGGTTAGGAGCATAGGCCATGTTAAATTGCCACGCATTTACCCTGCTAATCCCCCGACATTAAGGGGCAATTTAGCACGGCCAATCAATCTAACTCGTACATCTTTGGACTGTGGGAGGAAACCGGAGCACCCAGAGGAAAACCACGCAGACACGGGGAGAACATGCAAACTCCACACAGACAGTAAGCCAAGCCAGGAATAGAACCTCGGATTCCTGGCGCGGTGAAGCAGCAGTGCTAACCACTGTGCCACCATGTTTTTTTATTTATTAGTGTCACAAATAGGCTTACATTAACACTGCAATGAAGTTACTGTAAAAATCCCCTATTTGCCATGTTTCTGCACCTGTTTGGGTACACTGAGGGAGAATTTAGTGTGGCCAATGCGCCTAACTAACATGGCTTTCAGACTGTGGGAGGAAACCGGAGCATCCAGAGCAAACCCAACCAAACATGGGGAGAATGTGCAGACTCCGCATAGACAGTGAATCAAGCCGAACTCCATCTCTCTAGCAATGAAGGACAAAATTTCATTTGCCTTCTTAATTACCTGCTACACTGCAAATCAACGTTTTGTGATTCGTGCACAGGGACACCCAGGTCACTCTGGCAGAGTACCAATGGATGAGACCATTCCCAATCAGTTTTACTCCAGGTAGCTGCATATCCTGGGAATGTTTGATGGGAACAGCATAGATGGAGATTTACTCTGTATCTAACCCTGTCTTGCACTTGTCCTGGAAGTGTTTGATGGGGACAAAGTAGAGGGAGATTTACTCTGTATCTAACCCCATGTTTTACCTGTCCTGGGAGTGTTTGAAGGGATGATGTGGAGATGCCAGCATTAGACTGGGGTAAACACAGTTAGAAGCCTGACAACACCAGCTTTAAGTCCAACCGATTTATTTGATAATAAAACTCGCAAGCTTTCGGGGTTAGGCAAACTCCGAAAGCTTGCGAGTTTACTATCAAATAAATTGGTTGGATTTAAACCTGCTGTTGTCAGGCTTCTTACAGTGTTTGATGGAGACAGTGTAGAGGGAGCTTTCCTCTATGTCCAACGCCATGCTGTATCTATCCTGGGAGTCTTTGATGGAGACAATGTAGAGGGAGCTTTACTCCTTATCTAACCTCGTGCTGTTCCTGTCCTGGGAGTATTTGGTGGAACCAATTAGAAATCGTGGGAAACAGAAAATAGATGTTGAAAAATAGATTTTGTGTGTTTTTTTTCCCAGCAATACTCTGCTGCCCTTTTGAAGGTGATGCTTGGGGGTTCAGATCCCTGTCTGTCCTGACAGTGCTCTGAGACATTCAACCAGGAAAGCATCACTGGTGACACAAAAGAAAAAATGCTGGAAAATCTCAGCAAGTCTCTCTGTAAGGAGAGAAAAGAGCTGATGTTTCGAGTCCAGAGATCCTTTATCGAAGCTAAAAGACAAAGAAAATGGGAGATATTTCTCCTGCAGGATGAAGGAATGAAAGAGGATTTATAGCCACAGAAGCCCAGGGGAAAGGCTGCTAATGGCAGCCCATGGAGAGAATAGAAGGTGTGAATGGCCGAACAGCAGAGAAGCTGAAATTAGAGGGTAAAGTGTGATAGATGCATACGTGGGGGAGGAAGTGGGGGGGGGAATGGATGGGAGAAAGATAAAATTGAGAAAAGGGGGAATAAAATAGTGGGAAAGAGTTGGGGAAGAAGAAAAGAAAGACTGTAAAGAAATAAAAGATGGAGAACAGTTAAAAATGTTCAAAACAGTGGACACAATCGTGCTGATGTTTGCCGTATGGTTTGGGTTCTTGAGTACCAATCAGCTGTAGAGCCCTTGGCAGTTCCTTGCTGGCCTGAAGCTGCTGAGTTCAAATACATCTCCCAGAGATTGAATTGGAAGAGGTTCGCTCCTTCAGAACTCCTTCCTGTGTGTCCCAACCTTTCAGTTCAATTGGACATTGTGTGTGTGAGAGATGGGAGTGACAATTCAGCTGAGGGCAAGTTGCCATAATTCTGTTTCTGTCCTCTGCAGGATACAAGGAGCAGGAAATGAATCCTCACCTGGTTGAGCAGCTGTTGACCTGTTCGGTTTGCCTGGAGCGTTACACCAAACCCCGGTTCTTGCCCTGCCAGCACACGTTCTGCCAAGACCCCTGTTTGAGCGGCCTGGTGGATCCAGATGGACGCCAGGTGAAATGCCCCCAGTGTCGGAGGGTCCACGCCATCCCCCGAGAGGGGGTCACTGGGTTCCCGAGCAACAGGACCATCCTGGGATTCCTGGACATCTCCGTGGGGCAGGTCAGTGGCCGAGCCGACGTTGGAACCCGAACCTGCGGTTCCTGCAGCCTGGGCAAGGACCTTACCACCTGCCGTCACTGTCAGGATCAGCTTTGCAGCTCCTGCCACCGTGCCCACATGGAGCAGGTGCAGTGGGATCTCAGGAGCCTGGTGTCCCAGTTGAGAAGGTCCATCCCTAAGCTCTCCGATGCCCTCGGGTCCTTAGAGAGGAGGTCCGCGTCGCTCCGGGAGAACGGCGAGGCCGTGCGCGCCAAGATTCGCCGCAGCGCCGAACTGCACGTCACCGAGTTAAAGGAGCGGGAGCAGGCATTAATTCTGGAGGTGGACAGCGTGGTGCAGAGCTCGGGTAGGGCCCTCCAGAGCAAGCAGGAGGAACTCGAGCTTGGCTTGGCCACGGTGGCCAGCCACTGTGACTGTGTCGATAGCAGCCTGGCCAGAAGTGGCAACCTCCCGGCCACTGAACTCTGGCAGCTCCACCAACAATCCAGAGAGCTGATCGACCAGGTGAGGCAGCTGGAGAAGCCCCAGCCGGAACAACCGCAACTGCTAACATTTGTACCCAGCACGGCGATCTACCCGAACGGCCTCAACTTCGGAACTGTAACCTGGGTTACAAAAGACTCCACACCGACGCCAATCATCTCTTCCCCTTTGTCTAGGGGTCGGGAAGTTCAGAGGTCGCATCCAAGCATCACCTCAGTGTCAAACAGCGTGGAAATGTTCCCCCCACTGCCTCTTACCAATTCTTCCGGAGTCCTCCTCAAGGCACCCACTAGCATTTTAACCTCAAGCATCACTCTAGGCCCCTCGGACACGCCGACAATTGAACCTCAGGGCATTGGCAGCCACCCGCCTGCCTTCAAGCTGACCGACCACAGCCTCCTGCTCCATTACCAAGGGAAAGGCCGCATGAAATGCAAGATTGGGTCGAAGGGCAGTGACCTGGGACACTTCACCTGGCCCCGGGGAGTGGCTGTGACCTGGGGAGGTGAGCTGGTGGTGGCAGACAGCAGTAACCACAGAGTTCAGGTACGGAGCTGCTGACTCGGTCAGACTGTCAGGCAGATAGGTAAAGGGAGCGGGCAGGTGAGAGGTGAAGCAAGTTTTACCGACTAGCGGCACCCATCTGAGAGGCCGCGTGGCCAATTCCTGATTTCGTATCTTGTCTTCTTGTGTATATGCAAAATGGAGACATTATGGTACACATAACGGCCACATAATCTGTATATGGAATTCAGAGTGAGCTGAGAGTTGGTGGTACATGCACTGTATACAATCTCAATCGTATACAGTGTTTACATTATGAACAAGACACAGAACGTATACAATATCAATGGTTCACACTATATATAATATCAATGGTACACACCATGTTTTCAGTATGAATGGTACACATAGTGTATGCAATATCAATGGTACACACTATATTTATAGTATGAATGATACACAACATATACAATATCAATGGTACACACTGTATACAATATTAATGGTACATGGTGTATACAACATCATTGGTGCACATAGTGTCCATAGTATCAATGGTATACATAGCATCCAAACAGAGGATGTAATAGAGGCGGATAGAATTTTGTCTTTTAAATAGCCAAATGTGGGCAATTGGGACTAGCTTAGAGGTAAAATCTGGGTGGTAATGGACAGGTTGGGCCGAAGAGCTAATTTCTAGGCTGTAAACCTCTATGACTCTAATATCAATGGTGTACACATGTATACAATATCAATGGTACAATGTGTACAGTATAAATGTACACACAATGAATATATTATGAGTAGTACACACTATGTATTCAGTATTCATCCCATCTTTTCTTAGCTGAACCTCCTTTCAGAAGCGATTTCCTTCTCCCTCATCATCTTCTGCAGTTTGTTCCTAAAAACCTTGATGTAAAAGCCCACACACAAGAGTTTGATTTCACAGTGTGATCTTTAATACTGTTATGGCTCAGGTTAGAAACTCCAAGGTGATTTATGGAGCTTGAACCAAATGTTTTGCAGCTTGAATTTGGTGCAGATAAGCATATGTTTCACTTCAGGTTTGATTCAAATGACCCACAAGAGAGCTTTTATCAAACAAAGTTTATTTAAGAATATAATTAACATATGTAGTAAGAAAATTAGCAAAAACTTTTAACAATTATAAGAAAAGAAGAAAGCAACCACAATAATGTATTAATCCAAAATTGAATACTAAAACTGTTCCAACAAACCGAACCCTTTCATTGACAAAACCCTTTTCACAAGCTTAACACAGTATAGATTAAAATCGCACTTGACTGGATTTGAAGCTTTTTGAAGCCTACACTTTCCTTCCAGAAGGCAAAACATTGCCTTGAGATAACCAGCAGAATTTCCAAATAAAATCGGGAGACAGAGAGAAAGAGAGAGTTTAGCTTAATTTTTTGCATGATGTCCCGGCTAAGACTCAAAGTTAAACTGCAGCCTCAGAATTCTCAAACCTGCAGGATCGTAAAGCTAATCCCAGAGTAAACACAAACGTGGATGTGAAAAGGATGTTTCCACTGGTAAGAAAAACTAGAACCAGAGGGCACAACCTCAGATTAAAGGGTCAATCCTTTAAAACAGAGATGAGAAGGAATTTCTTTAGCCAGGGAGTGGTGAATCTGAGGAACTCTTTGCCGCAGAAGGCTATGGAGGTCAGGTCATTGAGTGTCTACAAGACAGAGATAGATAGGTTCTTGTTTAATAAAGGGATCAGGGGTTATGGGGAAAAGGCAGGAGAATGGCGTTGAGAAAAATATTGCCATGATTGACTGGTGAATAGATTGATGGGCCGAGTGGCCTAATTCTGCTCTTATGTCTTATGATTTTATAACCCACTTAAGAAGCAATAATAGCACAACTCCAGTCAAGTTGGCAACAGTGATATCACTGAAACTGTAGCTAAGAAATATTGTTTTTTTTAAAAAAAACTTTCTTAAAAGGACACTAATGTCACTGTATAGATTCAAGCTTTATAATAAAGTTTGAGCTTGTTGTTTGTAATTCCTGCCCTACCTCTAACCCGAGGGAAGCCCTGCTGAGCCTCCTGTTATTTTCTCAAACAGGTATTTGACCAGGGCGGCCGTTTCCTGCGAAGTTTTGGTTCCTACGGTAGTGCCGAGGGGGAGTTTGATTGCCTGGCGGGCGTGGCTGTCAGTAACCAGGGCTGGATCGTGACCGCTGACCGTTACAATCACCGGCTGCAGCTCTTCCACGAATCCGGCCGCTTTCTCCGCGCCTTTGGCCGCGAGGGTTCCGGCAACGGGCAGCTGAGTTACCCGTGGGGCGTGGCCGTCGATCGCCGGGGCCTGGTCTACGTCTGTGACAAGGACAACCACCGACTGCAGCTCTTCACCCCGGACGGCCGATTTGTGCGGACGTTCGGCCGCCGCGGGGCGGGCAACGGTCAGTTCGAGCAGCCCCACTACGTGGCCCTCAGCCCAGCCGACCGGGTAGTGGTCAGCGACAGCGGTAATCACCGCGTCCAGATTTTCGACACGTCCGGGGGATTCCTCAGCAACTTTGGCAGCGAGGGCACGGCCCCTGGACAGTTCAAGTACCCCCGCGGCGTGGCCCTAGACCACCAGGGGAACATCCTGGTGGGAGACAGCGGCAACAATCGAGTCCAACTCTTCCGGCCAGATGGAACGTTCCTGCAGGCATTCGGGAGCTGGGGGAGCGGGGATGGACAGGTCAAAGGTCTGGAGGGTGTGGCATTCTGGGAAGGGGACATCATTGTCAGTGACCGTGAGAATCACAGGATCCAGATATTTTAGACTGAACGTGGGGAGATGTGGCTTTGGGAACGTCTGCTGGGGGAAGGGCCAAAGCCATATCTGAGTTACTGGATTAAAAGACTAATTCCTACCTCCCCACTACCAGAGCTAAACTTACAGAACAGAATCGCACGGGCATTATTGGAGTTGGTGCAATCATTTTCTCTTGAACGTTTATTTACCAAGAAGGGCTGATGCCAATGACGCATTGGACTGGGGTTTTTTTTATTCATTCTTGGGACGTGGATGTCGCTGGCTGGGCCAGCATTTATTGCCTACCCTTAGTTGCTTGAGGGCAGTTGAGAGTCAACCACATTGCTGTGGTTCTGGAGTCACATGTAGACCAGACTAAGTACGGACAACAGATTTCCTTCTCGAAAGGAACCAGATGGGTTTTCCCTACAATGATCATCAACAGATTCTTAATCCCAGATTTTTTATTGAATTCAAATTCAAACCTGGGTCCCCAAGACATTAGCTGAGTTTCTGGATTAATAGTCCAGCGATAATACCACTAGGCCATCAGCTCCCCAGTGGTATACACAGTGGGCACAGTAAGATATCTCATAAAACCAGGTTAAAATCTGGCAGATTTATTTGGAGCTTTCAGAATGCTGTCTTCAAAGAAATCATAGAACCCTACAGTGCAGAAAGAGGCCCTTTGGCCCATCGAGTCTGCACCGACCACAATCCCACCCAGGCCCTACCTCCATATCCCTACATATTATACCTTATTGAAACATATAAGATGATTAGAGGTTTAGATAGGGTGGACAGTGATAGCCTTTTTCCTAGGATGGAGAAAGCTAGCACGAGGGGACATAGCTTTAAATTAAGGGGTTGTAGTTATAGGACGGATGTCAGAGGTAGGTTCTTTACCCAGAGGGTGGTAAGGGTATGGAATGCCCTGCCTGCTGCAGTTGTAGATGCCCCAAGTTTGGTGGCGTTTAAGAGGTTAGTAGATAAGTTTATGGACGAAAAGGGAATGGTTTAGGTTAGAGGGTCATTGCTTTTTCTTAATTGGTCGGCGCAACATCAAAGGCCGAAGGGCCTGTTCTGCGCTGTAATGTTCTATGTTCTATACCCACTAATTCCTCTAACTTACACATCCCTGGATAGCAAGGGGCAATTTCTTAGCATGGCCAATCAACCTAACCCACAGGAAACCACAAATCGGAGTACCTGGAGGAAACCCACGCAGACATTAGGAGAATATGCAAACTCCAGACAGCGACCCGAGCCGGGAATCGAACCCAGGACTCTGGAGCTGTGAAGCAGCAGTGCTAACCACTGTGCTACTGTGCCACTCTTAAACTTTATTCGTGTCACAAGTAGGCTTATGTTAACACTGCAGTGATGTTACTGTTAAAATCCCCTAGTTGCCACATTCCGGGGCCTGTTTGGGTACACTGAGGGAGAATTCAGCAAGGCCAATGCACCTAATCTGCATGTCTTTTGGACTATGGGTGAAAACTAGAACACCCGGATGAAACCCACGCAGGCACAGGGAGGATATGCAAACTCCACACAAACAGTGACCCAAGCCAGGAACCGAATCCAGGTCCCTGGTGCTGTGAGGCAGCAGTGCTAACCATTATACTACAGTACCACCCCAAAGTAGGAGCTGAGAATGGGATATACAGAGTATTAAAAATGAGATAACAGACAGAGCTGCAGAATAAGTGCTGGAAAATGGAATTAGACCAGGTGCTTAATGGGCCAAAGAGCCTCTCTGTGTGCTATAAGATCTCTACAACTTCATTCCGTCTTTAATTTTATCCATTGACACTTTTTCCCTATCTTGGCCTTACTTGCAGGAACATTCTGATGTTTGGAGGCTGGTCCCTTCCTATCATGCTCTGGGTAGCATTAACCAAATTGCAGTCCTGTCTTGCCTTAACATCCCAAATCTCCTCTCAATCGAATCCATTGACCCCACTATTTGTCTTAAAGCCTGCTCCAAAACCCCAGCTTCACCAGTACTCTGGTCTCACCTTTATTCAGTTCCCATTTTCCTGTATAGGCCCTTGCACCTCTGGATGAAAAGCCATTTTTCCCCCTTACACTGTGAGCCGTGAATTGTACCTGGAATTCATTACCCTTCATTAGTTCATTCAGGGCTTAGAGTAATCCAGAGGGTTTTTTTTAAATTTTGTCTCTATCTGCTCATACTCCCTAAACAGGACCTCTTCCCTGGGCCTGCTGGGTTGTTGGTGCTCACTACAGTGTTAATGTCAGTTTATTATTATCACAAGTAGGCTAACCTAAACTGTGCGGACAATGACAACTGGATTCTTTCCCATCCCAAATAGGTTCCTCTCCTGACCCGAAGAATTCAAGCTAAGTGGCAGCCGGTGTAGAGGGGACACGAGGAAGAACATTTTTCTTTTATGCAGAAGGTGGTGGGGGTCTGGAATTCACTGCTGAAGTTGGTGGTGGAGGCTCTCAAAAGGTACTTCGGTCTGCATCTTAAGTGCTGTAAGCCTTAGGACTATGGCCTGGGTGCAGGAAGATAGGATTAGAAAGGACAAGATGGGTTAAATGGTCTTCTTCTGTGCTATAACTTTTTTATGGTTCTACGTCCTTGACTATGACACCAGGAAGGCAACACACACACACAGCTATAGATTAGTTTAGAAACATAGAAACTAGAAGCAGAGGAGGCTACTTGGCTCTTTGAGCCTGCTCCACCATTCATTACGATCATGGCTGATCATCAAATTCATTATCCTGATTCCCTCCCCCCTGCAATATTCCTTTAGTCCCAAGAGCCATCTCTAATTTCTTCCTGAGATCACATTTTGGCATCAACCACTTTCGGTGGTAGTGAGTTCCATACATTCACCACCCTCTGGGTAAAGAGATTTCTCCTCATCTCAGTCCTAAAATATTTACCCCTTATCCTCAATGACCCCTGGCTCTCTCTGGGCTCTCTCCCTTCCCCACCCATTGGGAGCACTCTTTCTGAGTCTAACCTGTCTGGTCGTCTTACAATTTTATGAGTTTCTATGACATTCTCTCTCCCTGTTCTAAACTTGAGTGAATATAATCCTAATCGACTTAGTCTCTCCTCATAACAGTCCTGCCATTCCAGAAATTAGGCTGGTAAACCTTTACTGTACTTTCTGTATAGCAAGAACATCCTCAGATAAAGGACACCAAAATTTCACACAATACTCCAGATGTGGCCTCACCAACAACCTGTACAATTGCAGTAAAACATCCCTATCCCTGGATTCAAATCCTCTCACTATGAAGGCTAACATACCATTTGTCTTCTTTATTGCCTGCTGTATCTGCACACTAGTTTACTTTCAGCAACTATTCATGAGGACTTCAAGGTCTTGTTGAGTTTGCTCATTTTCTCTGCTCTCATCCACATTGTCAATAACCTCAAATCTTCCATAGAGGGTGATTTAGCTAATTGGGTTAGGAATTGGCTAGCAGATAGAAGACAGAGGGTGGTGGTTGATGGAAGATATTCATCATGGAGTTCGGTTACAAGTGGTGTACCTCAGGGGTCTGTTTTGGGGCCCCTGCTGTTTGTAATTTTTATAAATGATCTGGATGAGGGTAGTGAAGGATGGATTAGTAAATTTGCAGATGACACTAAAGTCGGTGGAGTGGTAGACAGTGAAGAGGGGTGTTATAGTTTGCAGAGGGACTTGGACAAGTTGCAGAGCTGGGCCGAGAGGTGGCAAATGGAGTTAATGTGGAAAAGTGTGAGGTAATGCACTTTGGCAGGAACAATAAATGTGTAGAGTATAGGGCTAATGGTAGGGCTCTTAATAGTGTTGAGGAACAGAAGGATCTTGGTGTATGTGTCAATAGATCCCTGAAATTAGGCAGTCAAGTGGATAAAGTTGTTAAGAAGGCATATGGAGTCTTAGCTTTTATTGGTAGGGGGATTGAATTTAGGAGCCGCAGCATCATGTTGCAACTGTACAAAACTCTAGTGCGGCCGCACTTGGAGTATTGTGTGCAGTTCTGGTCCCACATTATAAGAAAGATGTGGAGGCATTGGAGAGGGTACAGAGGAGGTTTACCAGGATGTTGCCTGGGATGGAGGGCAGGTCCTATGAAGAGAGGTTGAAGGATTTGAGGTTGTTTTCGTTAGAAAGGAGGCGGCTAAGAGGGGATCTTATTGAAGCATATAAGATGATTAGAGGTGTAGATAGGGGGGACAGTGATAGCCTTTTTCCTAGGATGGAGAAAGCTAGCACGAGGGGACACAGCTTTAAATTAAGGGGTGATAGTTATAGGACGGATATCAGAGGTAGGTTCTTTACCCAAAAGGGTGGTTCGGGAGTGGAATGCCCTGCCTGCAGCAGTTGTAGATGCGCCAAGTTTGGTGGCGTTTAAGAGGTTAGTTGATAAGTATATGGAAGAGAAGGGAATGGTTAGTTTGGAGGGGCATTGCTTTTTATATTGGTCGGCGCAACATCGAAGGCCGAAGGGCCTGTTCTGTGCTGTAATGTTCATGTTCTACATCCCTTCACCTGTTTCACGCACAGTGACATCCTCCTGCTATTGACCATAGACCAAATCTGAACAACCTTACCTCCTGGAACAGAGCACACAGCTAATTTTTCTCTTCCTGATACATTATAGTATCTGAAGCTCCAACTCCAACTCACCAACTTGGAACTGATGTTTCTCCAGCTGCAGATATGATTGCTATTCATAGAATCCCTACATTGCAGAAGGGGGCCATTCGGCCCATCAAGTCTGCACCAAGTCTGACAGAGCATCCTGCCCAGGCTCTCTCCCCCACGCTATCCTCATACCCCACACATTTAACATAGCCAATCCACCTAACCTGTACATCTTTGGACACTAAGGGGCAATTTAGCATGGCCAATCCACCTAAACCTGCACATCTTTGGAGTGTTCGAGGAAACCAGAGCACCCAGAGGAAATCTATACAGACATGGGAGAAAGTCCAACTCCACAATCCCACACAAGCCAGAATTGAACTCTGGTTCTTGGAGCTGGAAGGCAGCAGTGCCATCCATAATGGTTCTTTTTTATTAATGTTCTTTTAAAAAAAACACTAAATCGTAAAGGCTAAAATGATTATATTTATCAAATGACAGAAAAACACAAAACAATCTTTGTCACAAGTCGATTGTCACAAATTAAAGAGAGATAAGTGTTTGCAGATACAAAGCAGCGAGATGTCTGAGAAGGTACGAGTTATACTTTATTACAGCCAATTTGCGTCACAATAATCCAACATACTGTGAAACGCCTCAATATACACAGTCAATTTTAAAGTGGATCTCTGTACATGTATTAGATTTATATTTCATTTCTTCAACAATCTTCACAAGACTACAAAATATTAAACCATTTATTAATAAATAGGACACTGCAATACAATATCTTACAGAAGTGACTCTGTAATGCTTTCTCACTGCATCAGTATTAAAGGCCGGATTCCTGTGACCCAGAGATTCTGTATGTGCTTCATAAAGTCTGGCATTTCCTGATCAAATCAAACAGGTTTGCTTTTTCAGTTATTTGCTCCCCTCATTGGAGCTATCTTCCTGTGCGTCTCACCTAACAGACAGCACCTACAGGAGAGCAGCACTCCCTCTTAACTGTACTTAAGTGCAAACTTGGATCAAGGGCTCTCGAAGGAGACTCGAACCTACTACATTCTGACTTGAGAGAGCTATGCCACCCTCTGCGAAACGGTTACAACACTGAGGTGTCAGTTCTGTGGCCCACTCTTTCCAAGGGGGATTGAAGAATTTGCTTTTAAACTTTCGGTACTCAAAACCAGAGAGGAGGAAAACTTACAGGATTTGAGAATTGAAGTATCTCCCACACACTTTGCACAGAGAATCTGGGCAGGGAGTTTGAACAGGCAAAGGGGTGTCGTACTGATTGTAAACCGTACACAATCCCCCCCTTTAGCCTTTGCTTAAAAAAAAAAAATGGGAAATTCCATGACTTTACATCTCTCACCAGTATAAGTGGCAGCACACAAAAGGGAAAAGAGGAGAGAGAATCACTTCGCATTTCCAATCACAGAATCCCTAAAGTGCAGAAGGAAGCCATTCGGCCCATCGAACCTGCACAGAGGCCCTATCCCCATAATCCAATGCATTTACCCTAGCTAGTCCCCCTGACACTAATGGGGCAATTTAGTATGGCCAATCCTCCTAACCTGTACATCTTTGGATTGTGGGAGGAAACTGGAGCACCCGGAGGAAACCCACGCAGACACTGATCCAAGGGAGGAATTGAACCCAGGTCCCTGGCGCTGAGAGGCAGCAGTGCTAACCTCTGTGCCACCATTCTGCCTGCACCACTTGTGTGGATTAGATGTTCTCTATGGAGGGGATCCAGTCCGCCTTTAGGAGATATCGGACAACCTATTTCCTCAGAGGGGTATTTAGCCTTCTCACACCTCGCTTTCCCCACAGGAAGGGGATTAACTGTCACCCACCTCTCCACATTTACACACACTGGGCGCCTGTTCCCTACTGGGTGGATAATCACGTGACTGACGACAGTGGCTATCTTTCAGTGCAGAGGAGATTCATAGCAACGAGCATATTTAAGGAAGCTGTCACCTTGAGAGACAGCAGCACCACACCAACCCCAAGAGAGGTCTGACAACAGTACATCGAGTGTCTGCTCTTATTTCAGACTTGTAAAGTTAAAATAAGGTATATTTATTAGTCACAAGTAGGCTTACATTAACACTGCAATGAAGATACTGTGAAAATCCCCTAGTCGCCACACTCCGACCTCTGTTTGGGCACACAGAGGGAGATTTAGCACAGACAGTGCACCTAACCAGTGCATTCAGACTGTGGGAGGAAACCGCAGCCACCAGAGGAAACTCACGCAGATACGGGGAGAATGTGCAAACTCCACACAGACAGCGACCCGAGCTGGAAATCAAACCCAGGTCTCTGATGCTGTGAGGCAGCAGTGCTAACCACTGTGCCACAATGCTGCCCTTTGGCACATGTCCAAAGCATAGTTGGTAGCATCTAGCATGGCTCAGTCCGATAGTAAATCACAGGAAGGAGATGGTTACCTCTCAGGACAGCACATAGGGTGAAGGAGAGAGTGGCAACTTAGGCAGAAAACTGCTTTGGGAATTATGAAGGGGATTCGCACAGTAAATCTCAGGAAGACAGATGTTTGAGGATTCTGTGAAAGATAATCAGGAAACTGAATAAATAAGGAACCCTGCTGCAGTCAACTTTATGAGAAATCTCTCATTGAGTGGCTTTAAGACAGAGATAGATAGGTTCTTGATTACGGGGGATCAGGGGTTATGGAGAAGAGGCAGGAGAATGGGAATGAGTAAAATATCAGCCATGATTGAATGGCAGAGCAGGCTCGATGGGCCGAGTGGCCTAATTCTGCTCCTATGTCTTATTGCCTTAAAAGACAACTGACATCTAGACCTAACCCAAAGGCTCCTTTGCAACGAAGCCCAAACAGGACAAGCTTGTTCATGGGGTAACACAAAACAGGGCGAAAGAGGGGTCGAAGCAAATTGTGGACAGGTTTTAGCAGCTTTTCTGGTTTCTAAATTTCCTCTCTCAGCATCCCCCCCAATCCCCGCACATCTTTCCCTGCTTATGCTCAGAGCAGTGAAGGTTAGAGATAGGAAGAGAGTCCTTCCTAGCTTAGCCAATCACTAATTCAAATTAAACCACACAATCTGTTCTGGAAATGATTCAATGAGTGAATCCTACAGTTCCACAACCCGCTTCTCTCTGTATAAACTGTTTTCAGTTAAACAATACCTATGGCATCCCATACCCTCAACATGTGAAGCGTTGCTGTCTATCGATGGTGCAAGGAAGGTAGATCATTGATGCCTCAAACTTATAGCTCTCGTTCTGCTTTCATCTTGATTTACTGATACTTTTGTGACTGTGTCCAAGGTCCTACATGGGCAGTTCTGTTGAGAAATATTAATCTCCCCTTCTCCAAACCCCTCCCCTACACTGCAGGGGGCTGAGAAATGTTCGTATCTAACAGCACGCAGACTGTCCCCTTGGCTCCGAAACAGGGGTCTGGGCTCATTTCCCCAGTCAGAACATAAAAACAGTGCTATTAACGACTTTACTCCTCAATTCAGCTGGATTGGACAGGACTTATTCTCCAGTAACAACCTTCCTTTATTATTCAATGAAAAGCCACATTAAATAAATTCCAAGTAAAACAAAGCCAAAAAGTCAATCACAATTTTTCAGTTTTAAAACTCTGCAGATCAAACGTTGTCAGATTGGGAGCGTGTCCCCGTGCAAGAGAATGAGAGGGGGAGAGAGAGAGAAAAAAAAGAGAGAGAAAAGAGAAGGGGAGGGAGAGAGGGAGAGAGAGAGAGAAGGGGAGGGAGAGAGAGGGAGAGAGAGAGAGAAGGGGAGGGAGAGGAGAGGAGAGAGAAGGGAGAGAGAGAGAGGAAGAGAAGGGGAGAGAGGGAGAGAGGGAGAGAAGGAGGAGAGAGGAGAGAGAGAGAGGAGGGAGAGAAGAGATGAGAGAGAGAGAGAAGGGGAGGGAGAGAGAGAGAGAAGGGGAAAGAGAGAAAGAGAAGAGAGAGAAAAAGAGAAGGAGAGAGAAAAAAGAGAAAAGAAAAAAGAGAAGAGAGAGAGAGAAAAAGGGGGGGGGAGGGGAGGAGGGAGGAGAGAGAGAGAGAGCGCGTGACAGAAGAGGGGAAGGGGGAGAGAGACAGAAGAGGGGGAGTGAGAGCAGGAAGGGTGTGTGAGAAGATTTATTGTGTGTCTGAATGTGTGAATTTGCGCAGTCTGCATCCAGAAGCCACTGTTCCAAATGTGGCACAGGGTCTGTTTGAGTGTGAGCGGGGACGGGGAGGGGACAACTACATTCTCCTACGTGAGCTTCTCATGTTGGATTTGATAATAACAGGCCTGTAAGTCAAAACAATAACATTTAACTGTTAGTTACAAGCATTCTCTGAATAACTGCAAACCTCCCAGCTCAATTACCAAATCCCGCCATTCACAGCTCAGGTCACTTGCTAGCGCTGAATGGGTAAGTTTTATTCCAGTGTGTTAACCCCAGCGGACAGACTCCCTCCTGATGACAGGCACCATCTCTCCCCCCACTTTCACCGGCTGACACTCTCACTCGCTCCCTCCCTCTCCCGGCGACACACACACTCTCTCCCATCTGTGACAATCTCGCTTGCTCTCACTGACATCTTTGCCCCTCCCAGTCTCCATCGGGACATTTTTCCATCTCTTCTCCCAAGACGCTCCTCCTCCCCTGTTTTCCCCCCCTCCCCGACCACTCCTTCCCCGCTCCGTTCCACAAACCCCCCCTCCGCCTCCTCTGTTCCACACCAGGAACACTCTTTCGCACCCTTCCTCGTTCCCCCTCTCCCAGGGACACCCTCCTTCCATTCCCTGCAATATAGCACTGACCTTCAGTGTTGTGAACATGATGCCTTGCTCTCCGTGTTGTACCGAAGGATCCATCAGATCCTCAATCAGGTGAACTTCCGAGCCTAGATTCCGAATCCTATAGGAAGATAATGCCAGATTAGAGAGCAACTTTCAGCCTTTCCCAACATGGAGCATGAGGGAGTGCTCAGACTAAACTAATCCCTGGCCTGATGCAGACAATAGCAGGTTTGGTTTGATTTATTATTGTCATACCTATTGGTAACAGTGAAAAGTAATGTTTCTTGTGTGCTATACAGACAAAGCATACTGTTCATAGAGAAGGAAAGGAGACGGTGCAGAATGTAGTGTTACAGTTATAGCTAGGGCGTAGGGAAAGATCAATTTAATGCAAGGTAAGATCCATTCAAAAGTCTGACAGCAGCAGGGAAGAAGCTGTTCTTGAATCAGTTGGTGCATGACCTCAGACTTTTGAATCTTTTTCCCAATGGAAGGTGGAAGAGAGAAAATCGGGGGGTGCGTGGGGTCCTTAATTATGCTGGCTGCTTTTCTGAGGCAGTGGGAAAGTGTGGACAGAGTCAATGGATGGGAAGCTGGTTTGTGTGATGGTTTAGGAGAATATTCCATGCAGCACAGACCAAACTGTTTGGGACAATTTAAATATCTCCTCTCATGGCTGGCGTACACGGGGGTATGTGTGCACAGGCAGGGTGCATGCACAACGGCCACAAAACTGCTGAAATTTAAGTCTGGGTTCAGCAGGAAATTCTGATCTCAGAGTTAGGAAGTTCGAATCCCAGTCTAGGATTTGAACATATGATCCAGGCTGAGGTTACAATGCAGCACTGAGAGAGTGTGGCACTATTAAACCAAAGCCCCCCAGCCTTCTCAGGAATGATGTGGAGATGCCGGCGTTGGACTGGGGTAAACACAGTAAGAATTCTGACAACACCAGGTTTAAGTCCAACCAATTTATTTGATAGTAAACTCACACAAGCTTTCGAGGTTTCCCTCTTCATCAGGTGAATAGAGTCTGTCTGAGGCCAGAACTTTCCACTCACCTGACAAAGAGGAAAACCTTGAAAGCCAAGAGAATTTGCTGCAAAGCATCATAATAAAGGGCATTAGGGCAAAGCCCATATTCTAAGAGAATGTTTAAACCTTGAGAGTATGCAAGATTTAGCAGCACAGTTTCAGATGGTAAGAACTTTTAGAACACTTAATCTTATTTCATGAATACGGTTTATTCACTGTCTAGATAAGATGGATACGTGGCCAGACATGGAGTCATCTGGTTTGGCAGTGACCCACAGGGGAACTTATGGGAACGTTGAACTTTGGGCTGAGGTTACATGGGAAGTGGGTCAGCCAAGACAGGAGTTAGCTTCTGGGTTCCACAGAGTAATAGAATACTGTTATATCAGAGGTTAAGATGCAATTGGCTAAGATATATGACAAGTATTGTTTGTTGATTTATGTATGTTGATAATGACTGATTTAAAGTTAATGAAAGATAGGAATAATTGATAAGAAAAACCTATATTTGATCTCTTTTGAAGTCCAGACAGGTTTAACTGCTCTGCCCCGACTCTGATGGTCTCTCCTAGCAGCCGCTGTCTAAATAAAGGTTACGTCTTTAAACTAAGACACTGAACAAAGAACAAAGAAAATTACAGCACGGGAATTGGCCCTTCGGCCTCCAAGCCTGCACCTACCATGCTGCCTGACTTAACTAAAACCCTATCCTTCTGAGGACCACATCCCTCTGTTCCCATCCTACTTACGTACTTGTCCAGACATCTTTCAAAACTCACTATCGTATCTGCTTCCCCTGGCAATGAGTCCCAGGCACCCACCATCCTCTGTATAGAAAACTTGCCTCGTACATCTCCTTTAAACCTTGCCCCTTAAATCTGTGTCCCTAGTAATCCACTCTTCTACTCTGGGGAAAAAGCTTCTGACTATCCGCTCTGTCCATGCCCCTCATAATCTTGTAGACTTCTATCAGGTCACCTCTCAACCTCTGTCATTCCAGTGAGAACAAATAAAGTTTCTCCAACCTCTCCTCTTAGCTAAATACCCTCCATAGCAGGTAACATCCTATTAAGTCTTTTCTATATCCTCTCCAAAGCCTCCACATCCTTCCTGTAGTGTAGCGACCAGAATTGAACACTATATTCCAAGTGAGGCCTAAGGTTCTAGAAAGTTGCGACATGGCTTGCCAATTTTTTAAACTCAATGCACCGGCCGATGAAGGCAAGCATGCTGTATGCCTTCTTGACCACCTTCTCCACCTGCACTGCTACTGTGTACCTGTAAACCCAGATCGTTCTGTTTATCAATACTCTTAAGGGTTCTGTCATTTACTGTATATTTCCCACCTTTATTAAAGCTTGGATATTTCCAATCTTTATTAGACCGGGCTTCATGAGTCTCGTGTTAGGTGGTACCAACTACCTCGGAAACCCTACCACCAACTCTGAGCACACTGCCCAAGCCTGAAGCTGCGTCTGCCACCCAACAGCAGCAGAGGTAGCCCAGTCACACTTCCCACTCCAGCCCAGAGCTCTGCAGCAATGCTTTCCACTCAGGGGACACCACTAGAAACTTGGTCTGATCCTGTAATCAGGTATAACAGTGTGCGTGACTGTACCATACTGCAGCCTCATTTGATATTGACCCCAATGGAGCTTGGTCTTCAGAATGACAGATAATCTATGCCTGAATGATGATCCAAAAAGTTAGAGAGAAGCGATGGCCTAGTGGCATTATCACCAGACTATTAATCCAGAAACTCAGCTAATGTTTTGGGGACTCAGGTTCAAATCCCATGGCAGAATTTGAATTCAATTAAAAAAATCTGGAATTAAGAATCTACTGACGATCACGAAACCATTATCAATTGTCAGAAAAACCCTTCTGGTTCACCAATGTTCTTTAGGGAAGGAAATCTGCTGTCCTTACCTGGTCTGGCCTACATGAGACTCCAGAGCCACAACAATGTTGTTGACTCTCAACTGCCCTCGGGCAACTAGGGATGGGCAGTAAATTCTGGCCACTAAATTCTGGCCAGCCAGCAATGCCCATGTCCCACAAATGAATAAAAAGCAGTGGTCAGGCTGGGATAAGAGTGCAATCAGGGTGGTGTGGAAAGGGGTTACGTAAGAGTTACTGAAAAGTCTCACCTCGCTCGGAGCACCACATACAGAAAGACAGGGAAAAGGTCATCCATGGACCAGAGGAAGTCTTCTTGCAGCATAGTCAGAACCTCCTGCGTGATCTCCTCGAAGGTCTGCTGGATAACATTCAGCTTGTCCGCGGGGGTGAAGGTGGTGCTGTGGAGAGAAATGGCAGGTTGATGTTCTCCACATAAAGCCAGCCACCCGGTTATCTTGTGTCTTGTGATGGAGACCAGTCCAAGTGGTGGTGCTGTGACCAATGCCTCAGATGCAGCACAGGAGGCAGCTCTTCGGCCTACTGTGCGGAAATGGGCTCTTTGAAAGAACAATTTGATCCATCTCATTCCCCTAGCCACCTTCTTGCAACCCTGAAACTTTCTCCCCTTCAACCACGATAATAATTGCCTTTTGAAAGTTCCCATTGAATCTGCATCCATCCGCCTTGCAGATATTCTCTCATTCCCTGAAGAAAGGTAGTATAAAAAGTTCTCATTTTAAATTTACTATAAGTACACCAGGTTAGGGTGAAGATTACAAGGTGCCTTTTATATAGAATAAGGACTCAGCATATGTCTAGTACATGTAGAGATATTGTCTGTATAACCACACGTTAAACAAGTATAATGAAATTAAACTATATTCTTGATGTGTGCCTTGTGAACCTTGGCCAACTGATGATCTAACTGCTCAGAACAACGGGACATGGTGATAACAGACAGATTGAATTCTTTGGACAGCGGGGCAGAGAGAGAGCAGATCTCCTCATCAACTTGGGTTAGGCAGCTGCAAGTTAATTAGAGCTTTGAAACGTACAGGACTACACTCACTCGTGGTTAGCGACACCGGTACAGTTTCCCATGCTGATAAAGATGGCCAGATTCAGGTAAGAAAACTGACTCCCTTTACCAATTAAAATTTGAAGGGGTCAGATAGAGTATTTTTGGATCTACCGGATTTACGTAGTTAAGTTTCTTTGTAATGATGGGGAACTTTCGGATGCAGTGGAGTTCTGTTCTTGCTGGCAGGTGGAGCATTATTGGCCAAAGTAATAATGTGTAATATTGTAACTGGACCCTCCAGTTTGAATAAGGAGCTGGGCAGGAGATCTAAGTGTTCAGAAGACTATATCTATCTCACACGTACTGTTATGTCAGAGAGGGTACTCACTGACTACTTTTTCTCCTGATGTGTGCTTTAGCAATAAACTTTTTTTTTTAAATAACTACATACCGTCTTTCTTGGTCTCTATATTTGTTGAGTGAGGTTAGCTGAGTACAAAACCCCCCAGAGGGATCCCTCAGAAAACTCCTTACATTCTCCCTCCCCTGCAGTTTTTAACCAATTCTCTTCAATCGGTGTATGCTGGTTACCCACCCTACAAACTGTAGAAACAGTTTCCCCTTATTTACAACCTCAATTTTGAATATCTCCATTAGATTCCCCCTTAACCATCGCTACTCCGAAGGAAACCATCCCAGCATTTCCAGGTAATTGGAATCCTTTCAATCCAAGCTCCATTCAAATAAATCTCCCTACTTTCTCTCCAAGGTCCCTACACCGTCCTGAAGAGTCAACATTCACTGTTTAACCGTCTTATGATGATGGTATACGTGTATTATCACTGGAATAGCAATCCTGAGATCCAAGCTAATGCTCTGGGGGACACAAGTTCAAAGTGGGACATGGGTGTCGCTGGCTGGCCAGCATTTATTGCCCATCCCTAGTTACCTTTGAAGTGCATCTGAGAGTCAACCACATTGCAGTGGATCTGGAGGCACATGTAGGTCAGACCAGGTAGGAACAGCAGATTTCCTTCCCGAAAGGACATTAGAGAACCAGATGGATTTTTCCAACAATCAGTAACGGTTTCGCGGTCATCAGTAGATTCTTAATTCCAGATAGTTATTGAATTCAAATTCTACCATCTGCTGTGGCAGGATTTGAACCTGGGTCCCCAGAACATTAGCTGAGTTTCAGGATTAATGTTCTAGCAATAATATCATTGGACCATTGCCTCCCCAGACAGTGGGAAGAAAATGAGTCTCAGTAATGGTGACCATAGAAACTACCAATTGCAGTGAACCAGATGGGCTTTTACAAATGTCCTTCAGGGAAAGAAATCTGCTGTGCTTATCCGGTCTGGCCTACACGTGACTCCAGAGCTGCAGCAACGTGGCTGACTCTTGACTGCCCTCTGAAATGGCCGAGCAAGAGACTCAGTTTAAGGGGCATTTAGGGATGGGCAATAATGTTGGCCCATTCAGTGACCACCATCACCATCATGCTCCAGGTCAGAACACGAATGAGCCAGAATAGAACGGGCATCAGAAAATCGGTCTTATTGCACAAGGCAGAAGGTACCAACGTGATCACTGGATTAGACACCAGAGAGGGATTTTCCACATTTCCTTCTGCTACACTTGGCCTTGAGTAACCTTTCTCCCCCACCGCTAGGAGATGGTTGGGCTCTGAGTCGGAATGTAGTATCTGTATTGAGACATACTGGTATCCTGACTACATTGTACAGGATAGAAGGGTGAAATGTTGCTTTGTTCATTCAGATCCTTGATATGGAGATGTTGGCTTTGGACTGGAGTAAGCACAGTAAGAAGTCTGACAACACTAGGTTAAAGTCTAACAGGTTTATTTGGAATCATTTGGAGTCATTTGGAGTCCACTCATCTGATGAAGGAGAAGCTCAAGATTCAAATAAACTTATTGGACTTTAACCTAGTGTTGTGAGACTTCTTACCGTTCAGTTTCAGACAGTGGGGATTGGTGTATCAGGTTAAAAGTTACCCGTTAATCACCTCACCGCCACTTAACACGGGGCTGCCTCATTCAGCAAGGTGAAAGGCTGGGTGAAAGAATTCGCAGCACAGCATATTGCTTTTTAATCCATTTAAAGCCCTTTTCTTTTTTTTTTAAACGCAACTTTTTAGGGTGGCACAGTGGCGAGCACTGCTGCCTTACAGCTCCAGGGATCCAGGTTCAACTCCCGTCTTGGGTCACTGTCTGCATGGAGTTTGCACGGTTCTCCCCGTGTCTGCGTGGGTTTCCTCAGGGTGCTCCGGTTTCCTCCCACAGTCTGGAAGACATGCTGGTTAGGTGCATTAATCTGAACAAGCATCTGGGTATGACAACTGGGGGAATTTCACAGTAACTTCACTGCAGTGTTAATGTAAGCCTTACTTATGACTAATAAATCAACTTTACTTTTGAATGCATCAGTCTTAAAGTTTATTTATTGGTGTTATAAGTAAGCTTATAATAACACTGCTATGAAGTTATTATGAAAATTCCCTAGTCGCCACACTCCAGCATCTGTTCGGTTACAGAGGGGAAATTTAGCATGGCCAATGCACCTAATCAGCACGTTTTTCAGACTGTGGGAGGAAATAGGAGTGACAGGAGGAAATCCATGCAGAATTCTGCACAGATAGTGTGAATCGAACCCAGTCCTTGGTGCCGTGAGGCACGAGTGCTAACCACCGTGCTGAAACTGCAAAGTTTTCCGGTCACAGAAGTGTACGCTGGCACAGTCACTTTACCTGATCTGCTGTAAACTCTCAATAGCAGAAGCGTAGCAAACCTCCTTAGTAGTGGGCTGTACCTGGAGAGGACAAAACCAGACATGGTTAAAAAGGGGAAGAATGAGAGATTGAGCAATCTGTATAAACACCAGCTACCCAGTAGCTTCTCCACACTGTCAACGAAAGAAGCAGAGTGCCAGTGCTGAGACTGGCATGTTTCTCCTGCACGCAGGGGCAGGCACCCGATATCACGCAAGCATGTCTGACTGAGCTGCGTATTAGAATGTGGCAGCTTTTGTCTGTAGCTAATCTGACACAGCCCTGTCAGGGGACATTCTGCTCTGGACCCATTCGAAGCACTCAGCGAAACTTGCTGCCGTTTACATTGACGGGAATTTCCAGTCCCGCCAACAGTGCACAGGTTTCCCAATGAGAACAGGAAACCTCATTGACAATGGTGGAACTGTAAGATCCTGAGGCTACGAAACACTCTGCGGAGAGGGGAAAAGCCCACCCAGAGTTCCTGAATTATCACAGAATGGAATCAGATCCTTACCATTCAGCCCATCAAGTCTGTACCAACTCTTACCCAGGCTTATCCCCTAATCCCATCTATTCACCCCACTAATCTACCTGTGGGACACTAAGGCACGCCAATCCACCTAACCTGCACGTCTTTGGAGTGTGGGAGGAAACTGGAGCACCCGGAGGAAACCCAGGCAGACAGACACGGGGAGAACGTGCACATTCTGCACAGACAGTGACCACAGGCCGTAAGTGAAGCAGTGCTAACCGCTGTGCTGCCCACTTAAGGGGATAGGATTGTAGGGAGAGGAGGAGAGAGGGTTGAAGATTACTCCATATAGTTAACATCTCCTGTCTGTTGTGTTACCGGAGAGGGCAGAGGGGGTGGGGGTGGGGGTGGGGGCGTGCGGGGAGTCAGTGCAGTGCACTCTCCCACACCAAATGTCACCACTAGGAAGCTGGTGCCATTCTTGATCAGATTTTCCTTTAGATATTAGTTCATGGGATGAGGTCTTCGCTGGCTGGGCAAGCATTTACTGTCCGTTCCTTATCGCCCACAAGGTGCAGTGAGTCACTGCAATCCATATGGCGTGGATACACCCAATGTCTACTCCTCTACAGGAGAGGACACAGGGGAGGCAGGGTGAGGGAGAATTGGATATTGTGGATAGTACAAGGATTAGAGACAAAAGCTATCAGAGTGACAGCAATGCAACTAGATTGGCGATGGACAAGGCATGGGGTAACAGAGCCAGTGAATGGACTCGGGATCCCTTCACAGAGGCTGAGCCAGAAAGTCATCCAGACCCGAAACGTTGGCTTTACTCTCTCTCCACAGATGCTGTCAGACCCACTGAGATTTACATCCCCCATGCTGACAAGGTCTAGGTTAAATAAAGCGGTCAGCATTGAAGTGTCCCTCTGGGCCACACTCGGAGGTTAAAGGTTACTTTCCAACCCTGGGCAGGTACAGATCTCCAGGAAGGAAACCTTCACTCCCAACACAAATCCACTCTCTCCTTTTCATTCAACCATGACTGGGCATCAGGCATTACCTGCCGAATCCCACTGAAGATCCAGGGAAGATTCTCCAAGGCAAACCACAGAATCCCTACAGTGCAAAAGAGGTCATTCAGCCCATCTAGTCTGCACCGACCTCTTTGACAGAATATCTTATCTAGGCCCACACACCACACCCTATCCCCGTGACCCCACACATTTCCCACGGTTGATCCACCTAACTTGCACGTCTTTCAGACTGTGGGAGGAAATAGGAGCATCGGTCTTACCCGCAGTCCAAAGATGTACAGGTTAATGGAGAGAGAGGAAAAAGTGGCATGTAAAAGACAGAATAGGGAAAGGAGTACGAGGAAAGATTCTTCTGTACCTCCTTCATCTCGCCAAGGATGGAGACAGTGACTGGGCAGAACTTTCTGAAAGAAAAGAAATCAGGAGGCGTGGTTAGTGCTAACTGGTTTTGGTAAAACTTTGTCGATGCGTAGTAAATTACACTGGACCACACAGTCATTAACAGGAACAATACAGGGGAACCAGTGACCTGAGTGAGATGCTTATACAGTCCCTGACCACTCTGTCAGGCAGTCAGCACACACACACTGATCACCTGACATAGAATATGGAGGATCAGGCAAAAGCAAGACTGTTAGAATTTATTGTGATCCCTGAGCTTTTGCATGTTTTACAGACCTGGAAAATTTATAGCTGGCAGAATCTCTCCAGTGCTTTGGTGTGCCAGCTATAGATTTTCCAACTCTGAAACATGGAGAAGCTCAGAGATCACAGTAAATTATAAGTCTTGAGTTAGATACAGAGTAAAGCTCCCTGTACACTGTCCCCATTAACATTCTCAGGATAGGTACAGAGTAAAGCTCCCTGTACACTGTCCCCATTAACATTCTCAGGATAGGTACAGAGTAAAGCTCCCTGTACACTGTCCCCATTAACATTCTCAGGATAGGTACAGAGTAAAGCTCCCTGTACACTGTCCCCATTAACATTCTCAGGATAGGTACAGAGTAAAGCTCCCTGTACACTGTCCCCATCAACATTCTCAGGATAGGTACAGCATGGGGTTAGATACAGAGTAAAGCTCCCTGTACACTGTCCCCATCAAACACTCCCAGGACAGGTACAGCATGGAGTTAAGTACAGAGTAAAGCTCCTTCTGCACTGTCTCCATCAATCATTCTCAGGGTTAAACAGTTTGATAGAAACCTTAACATGACTGTCTTGATGTGTTTGTAACTTTGTAGATCACCCTGTGTTGTCATTATGAACCCATTTAATCGATCAATTCTCCACTCAACCCTTTCCCAAAGCCAACAATGTCACCATGGTCTACGTACCAGAGATTAGTCTATCAGACTGGCACTCAGTGTCTTACAGAGGGTACAGCTTTGGCACAGGGGCCTTAGTCCCATTACTCACATGTTCCTCATCCAGTCCCAATAAATTCAAGGTTTTGTTATTTTAGTATGTGTTCCTTTAATCCAATACTCACTGTTGCACTCCCAGGAACCCTAACAGGGATAGGTCCGGCTGCTTGTTGAGTCGGAGTACACACTCCCAGTAAATATCCTCTTCCCGCTCATTGTCCAGTGCATACAGCGTGAAGAGAGGGGGATACAGCCGAGGCAACAACACTGGCAGGAGGAGGCCACAGCTTGTAACCACAGGGACCCTGCCAAGGACAAACAATGAGGTTAACCCACAATCACATCCATCCAACTCACCACCGACTGCTTCCCGCCCAGCCTCTCCCACCCATGCCTGCCCCCCAACCCTCGCCCTCTCCCACCTCAACTCGCCCTTTCCCAACTGTCCCCCACCCACCTCACCCTCTCCTGCCTGCCCATTCACATTTTCATCTTTCGTTTGCCCCCCTCTCTCCCCCTTCCATTTACCCTCTCCCGCCATCCCCGCACTCAGTCACCCTCTCCCTTCCACCACCCACCCACCTCACCCCCTCCTGCCCATTCCCTTGCCTTCTTCCGCTTGCCCCCCACCTCCCCTCTCCTTTTACCCTCTCCCGCCTGCACCCCCTTGCCATCTTCTGCCCCCCACCCCCCTCCCTTCTCCTGAGGTTCCAGTTCTTCAGCTGCAGGTTCAGGCACCTTTTCAATGAGTTCAGAAGGGCAGTGAATTGCAGATCCTACCACACTCTGGCTGGGAACATCTTCCTTAATGTCCCCTTTAACCCTTTTGCCAATCACCTTAAATCTGTGCCCCCAGGACTAGACAGGGTAGATGCAAGAAGGAAGTTCCCGATGGTGGGGGAGTCCAGAACTAGGGGTCATAATTTGAGGATAAAAGAGTGGGGTGTGGAGAAACCTCTTTGCCCAGTGAGTGGTGAGTGTATGGAATTCACTACCACAAAAAGTAGTTGATGCCAAAATGTGTTATAACAAGAAAAAAATTAGCTATAGCTCTTGGGGCCAATGGGATCAAGGATACGGGGCACAGAGACTTATACCATGGAAACAAGCCTTTTGGCCCAACTTGTCCATGCCATCCTTTTTTGAAAATCCCAATTGCCCATGTTTGCTGAATACCTCTCGATACCCATCTTAACCATGTAACTGTCTAAGTGCATTTTAGAAAGCAGAAAATTGTTCCAGCCTCTACTTCCGCACTTGGCTGGTTGCCCCAGACACTCAACAAACTGTGTGTGAAAAAGGTGCCCTCTGGACACTTGTGTATCTCTATCCTCTCACCTTAAACCTGTCTATTCTAGTTTTAGACTCCCTGACCTTTGGGAAAGATATTGACTTTCTTTCAGATACAGAGTAAAGCTCCCTATATATTGTCCCCATTAAACACTCCCTGGAGAGGTACAGCATAAGGCTCGACACAGACTAAGGTTCCCTCTGCACTGCCTCCCTCAAATATTGCCGTGGCCTGGATAGCACACAGTGAGATACAAAGTACAGCTCCTTCTACACTGTCCCCATCAAACACTCCCAGGACAGATACAACACAGGGTTAGATGCAGAGTAAAGCTCCCTCTACACTCCCAGGACAGATAACAGCACGAGGTGAGATAGATCCTCTAGATCTATTTTAACCATGTAAGTGTCTAAATGCTTGAAAAGAAAAAAAAAACTTGTGCTGTCTCTACTTCTACGTCTAGCTGCTTGTTCCAGACACTCACCACCCTGTGTGTAAAAAAAGTGCCCCTCTGCAAACTTTTGTATCTCTGTTCTCAACTTAAACCTATGCCCTCTCATTTTAGACTCCCTGACATTTGGGAAAAGATATTGACATTCTTTGAGATACAGTGGATAACTCTCTACACACAGTTCCGCCATCGAACAAACCCAGAGCAGGCACAGCGTTAGGTTAGATTCTGTTCCACTGTTCCCATTAACACGGAAGGTGAGAGATCAGGATAGTAAATTTGATGATCAGCCATAATCATAACGAATGGTAGAGCAGACTGGAAGGGCCAAATGGCCTCCTCCTGCTTCTATTTTCTATGTTTGACCTCTTGACTAGGAGAAAACAAGTTTTTCCTGTCTATCCAATTGAGGATCCTCAATTTTATACATCTCACTCAAGTCACTCCCTCAACCCACTCTGTGGAGGTTATGGTTGTTTTCCTTGGAACAACCATTCCTCACAGCTACAACTTCCCAGTGCTGCCAACATGACAGCTTTCCCCTTCCTGGGAACAGAAAGACCAGCCTCCATCCAGCATTGTGCCAGTGTCTAACACGCAAGCTGCCAACTATTGGGTAGGGCAAGACTGTGCCCAGATGCACAATGCTGCTGCACTACACACAGTGTTAACAAAAGAGGGCAGGATTGCCATAACGTCCTAACTAAGATGTGGCGATACTCCAGATGTGAACTGGAGTGGGCACAGTGAGCAATCTCACAGCATCAGGTTAAAGTTGAACAGGTTTATTTGAAATCACAAGCTTTCGGAGCACTGCCCGTTCATCAGGTGAGTGGAGAGGTAGGTTTCACAAACACAGCTTATGTAGGCAAAGACACAGTTGCATAATAATGGTTGGAATGCAACTCTCTAAGTAATTAAGTCTTTACAGGTACAGACAGTACAAGTGGAAGCAGTGATAAAACCTTCATTCCAACCACTCTTGGAGCTTGTGTTTACACAGAGAGAAAGTGTAAGTAAAACAGCAACCTGTGCAACATCACGACCAAATCATGTGCTCAGCCATTAAATCTATGATGCAACCATTCAAATATATAACAATTGTCCAGAACAGCATCTGTCTGGAGAACCACCAACCACTCTGTGTATGGCTCTGCAGTGGTTTCCCAGGCAATTAGTGCCCATCATCATTAAAATGACGCAGCTCCGTGGCCTCTGCAATTATCATTTGGAAGCCTCAGTGACACAACCCTACCAGTCAGGGTCAACTAGGGTGTATACGTTAAAGTTAAAACAAAGGATGTATACGTTAAAACACTGCCATTCCCAATAATGACTGGTCAGATGACTTACCCATGGTCAGCCAAGTCTCTTTCCTCATTGCTGTCCTCTTTGCCGCTATGCGTTCCTGGGATCAGACTGTCCCCATCTGGGAGGTCCGGAAAAAGAAATCTGAAAGAAACACAGGGAGTGAATCATTCAAGCAGCAAGGTGACACAGTGGCTAACACTGCTGCCTCACAGCACCAGGGACCTGGGTTCAACTCCAGCCTCGGGTCACTGTCTGTATTGAGTTGGCACGTTCTCCCGTATCTGCGCGAGTTTCCACTGGATGCTTCGGTTTCCTCCCACACTCCAAAGATGTGCAGGTTGGATGGATTGGTCATGTTAAATTGCCCCTTAATATCCAAAGATCTACAGGTTAGGTGGATTGACCAAGCTAAGTTGCCCTTGAGTGTCAGAGAGATTAGCAGCATAAATGTGCAGGGTTGCGGAAATGGTGCCTGGCGTTATTGTGGTCAGTACAGACTTGATGGCCCAAATGGCCTCCTTCTGCACTGTAGGGATTCTATAATTATTTGCTAGTTTTTAGTTAATGGTTAAATCGGTTGTTGAGAACCATTCTGACCCCTGGCCATTAAATGGCCTGTGACAGTGGCAGGAAACACCGTCACTCTCACCTGACTAGCTGGAAGATGCGAGTTAGATAGGACTTGATTTCGTTGACAGCTTGCTGCAGGAGTCGGCGGTTCGCACCCACCCCCACGTAGGTCATTCGGTACACGGCCACCAGTGTTTCCAGCAGGTTCCCCAGTGGGTGCAGAGGGGTGTCACATGCCTGCCCAAAGGAGAAGAAACAGGGATACATATGTCAGTCGCAAGCAAAGTAGGTTCGATTTTGGAAAAAGGATGATGTTTGGGACTAATGAAGCGAAACACCCAAACAAAGCAGCAATGCCTGGACACGTTCCTTTCACCTGCAGAGGACAGGTGCCCTGTTTACAAAACTCCAAACCTAATGGCTGAATGTGATGAGATAGTTCAGCCAGTGTTATTCAGAGTGTGCAAAAAACTGCACTAACAACTAATTTATCCATCAGGTTAACTTACATTTGCTTGAAACTAGATCTACGCATACGCAAGGACCTGTCCTTCACAGACAAAAAGGAACATGTCCAGGCTTTGCGCTTTTTAGAAATTAAACAAAAGCCTGGGGGGAGCAATCACTCCCAAGTGCATTCTCTGTGGTAATGCCTTGACCAGAGTTGACTTTCCAACCAATCAGCACCCTCTTCTCGTGCAGTATAAACTGTTGCTCACTTTGAAATTTGGTATTCTTGCATCTAACCTGATGAGTGCAGGACAAAAGCTTTGACAGCAAGTCTCTTTTTGTTAGCAATTATGTTATGTATTAATTATCGGATGTCTAAATAAAGGACAGCAGTTAGCTTCTAGCTTGCAATCCAAGGATATGCGAGTTAGGTGGATTGGCCATACTAAATTGCCCCTTGGTGTCCTACTGTGTGTAGGTTAGGGGATTAGCCATGGGGGTTACGATATAGGGCCTGGCTAAGATACACTGTCAGAGAGTCAGTGCAGACTTGATAGGCTGAGTGGGCTCTTCTGCACTGTAGGGATTCTATGATTCAATGAATACACACAGGGAAAGTAAATGCAAATTGCATGTGTACACACTTCCAACAGAGAGCTCTCTAGGAGAGGAAAGGAGTGGTGTGCAGGTACACTGTTGTAACTGTTGTAACTGTTACAGTTACTGGCAAGAGCTGTCTGCTACCCAAGCGTTGCCTACAAATTTACAAGCCATTTAAAGTTTGAAGAACTTCATAGCAGCACTATTTGCTCAGAGGGTAAAGACTTCGCCATTACCTTGGGTGTCCTTTCTGGTTAATTCTCTCAGTTCTAATCTAGTATTTTCTGTCCCGTTTACAAAGGGCATTTCAGCAAAATGTACACAGCACTTTAAAAAACAAAGTTTCCACTCCATTATTCTACGCATGTCCACTTGCTTAGATTACGTGCCCAGAACAATCCAATGACAACTCAGATGGTTAAGTTTCAATACCTTAATTAAATACCTCCTGATGGTCTCATATTTCTCCAGGGTGATGGGGCCCACAATCTGAGGGATAACCTCCAAACTCTCCAAGGTTTGTGCGTGAGATCGGCTCCGGAAATCGGGGCTGACAGTCAAAAGAAGAGACAACATGTCTTTGAAAAATCTCAAAATGCTAGGAAAATGCGAGAATGAGTCTGATAGAAACAAGCATCTTGAAAAAGAATAGTGGTTTGAGACATGGGAAGATGCTAGCAAAGCGCAGTTACTGTAGATCTCTACTCCCCTTATGCATAATCGAGAGCCAATTACAGACCGTGGAACAATAACTTGGATTTATATAGCACCTTTAATTCAATGAAACATTCTAAAGGTGCTTCACTGTTGTGAAGTTGAATTTGTGAAGCGAGACCTCTTTAGAAGCTGGTTTTGCGTCAGTACTTGGATGTGTAAAATCCAGGTACACAGAGTACACAAAGTGCAATATTTGTAACAAGAACCAAGCATCAGGGTTGCGGTGGTAACAGTCTTTTAAATTTTGACAGCCTGTCAGATTAAAGACATGCAGCTATCAGGAACCTATCAAATTTGAATGTGTTGTTGCTAAGATCAGACCAATCCTGGTGCAGAAAAATTGATAGGTCATCAGTCATAAAAAGGAGGAACTCAACTGCTTGCTTGCAGTTCAACTGAAAAGCTGCCATCTCTCAAAACCTAGAGAGAGCAAGAGTGGCTCCCTGCCAGCTTAAACTCTCTCTTAAAATAACTTTCTACGTATCTAACAAAGGGAATCAAAATCAGAAAGAGCTTACAGGCAGTGGAATTGAGGATTCCTAAGGTTTTCCAAAATCACCTAGTTATATATTTTTTTTTTGAGTGGCTGAAGTCTTTTTTTGGGAATAAATGGACATTGTACTTATTTGAACAACATTCTAACAGTGGTTTTCTTTAATCAATATGTTTAGTTAAAGTACCTGGTTGGTCAAATAAACAACTTGTTAATTATTCACTAAAAGTGAATGGCAAGTATTTCTGTTAATGAACTTCTAAATGTTAATGAAGGACAGTTCACACCGTCCCAAACACTGAAGAGATTATGAAGCGAGGGATTCCTTTTTGGAGGATTTGGTGTGGTTTCTCAAAAGGGGAACACCTCTGCATCGTAACATTCACAGAAGTGTTACAAAGCAAAATTTGACATCAAATTTTATGAAGCAGTATTAGGGTTGATGGTCAAAAGCTTGGTCGCGGAGTTAAATTCCAAGGAATGTCTGAATGGAATAAAGGTGGAGATTTAGGGAGGGAATTCCAGAGCTTGGGGCCCAGGCAACTGAAGTCATGACCAACAACAGTGGGGAAATATGGAATGCTCAAGAGGTCAGAATCAGGGAAAAGCAGAGGCTTGTGGGGCTGGAGGAAGAAGTTACAGAGATGGGGAGGAGGTCATAGAAGAATCTGAAAATAATAAGTGAGAATTTTAAAATCGAGGCATTGATTAACAAGCAACTACAGTCACAAAAGACTAGACCAGCTTGGGCTGGTAGGTTGTCATTGTTGTGACATCAGATTTAATGAAATGGGACCATTTTTCTTTGAAAAGAGAATGTCAAAGCAAGAGTTGATCGAGGTATTCAAAATCGTGAAGAATCTGGACAGAATTCCACAAAGGCAGGTTGTTGAGTTCCTATTTTTATATCTTTGAATGACCTAGCATTTTCCTGCACTAGAATTGGTCTGATGGTGTCAACAACAATAAATTCAAATTTGATAGAGTCCTGATCGCTGAGTGTCTTCTTTAAACTGATAGGCTGTCAAAATGCAACTACCTGCAGAGCCTGTATTCAAGGCAACCCTGATGCTTGGTGCTGGATACAACACCACCTCTCTGCTGGCTAAAGAAATATCTCACGAGAACTCTCCATCTATCTATCACAGAAGGATACCAAATCAGAAAGTTTACTGACAGCGGCAAAGGAATCCAAAAATTTTTTCCAAAGCCACAAAACCTGTTTATGTGTTTCTTTTTGAGAGCGATTAAGTTAAATGTTTGTATTTTTTGATAATGAATGATCCTTGTATCTATTTGAACAGCATTCCAGTCGAACCTTACTTTAATTGAAACGTTACTTGTTTAGATAAAGGTCCCAATTGGTTAAATAAAATAAGTTGTTGATTATTCACTTAAAGTGAGTGCCAGGTATTTCTGTTATTGAACCTCTAAACGTTATCTAAGGACGGTTCACACCTTCCCAAACACTAACAGATAACATAGTGAGGTAAAGAAGATTAATCTCTGCATTGTAATAGTGACCCACAGTCCGCCAACACCCACCTGTCCTTGTGCTGGCGCCTACTGTTGGTAAGGCAAACTGCAATGTTATCCCAAGCCTTCTGGACGCTGCCCTGGCCAGCACACTCACAGCCAAGCTGACTCCAGCATTCGTCAAACACTGCCTTCCATTTCTCGTCAGGATGCACTGCCAGTTTACCCAACTTCCTGTGAACACAGTACAACGCACAATACAATGCACGGTGATTAACAGAGGCAGAAGCGGCAGCAAGGTACAGGAGATTAAGTACCAACTTCCTTAGTTACTCAAGGCAGAGTTGACAGAATCTCTGACCTAAGTTGAATTAAATATCAGTCGCAGAAAGAGTGAGAGAGACAGACAGAGAGTGAATATAAGCCTCATTGACCCCAGAATCAGAGCAGCTGAGGCTGGCAGAATGGCATTCTCCATTGGCCATGCAGGACCTTATGAGCCGAAAGTGGATGAAGCAGCAAAAATCTCAAACAGCAACATCTATTGCATGGAACGTCTGCTCCCTATCCATCTTGTCTGTATCCCTCATAATCCCTCTGTGTCTCTACCTGTCCTGCAGGAGAAATGTTTCACCAACACCTCAAGCGCTTGAGAAAAAGTCAGTTTGCTGGGCAGGCTATTTACCAACATGTAGGGCACGATGGCACAGTGGTTAGCACTGTTGGCTCACAGTGCCAGGAACCTGGGTTCAATTCCTGGCTTGGGTTACTAATATCTATGTGGAGTCTACACGTTCTCCCGTTGAAGTTTTGGTGAAACTTTCCCCTGCAGGACAGGTAGAGATTATGAGGGGCACGGACAAGATGGATAGGGAGCAGCTGTTCCCTTTAGTTGCAGGGTCAGTTATGAGGGGATACAAGTTAGAAGTGAGGGGTGGGAAGTTTAGGGAGGGAAAGTAGAGGATTCTGTCGTGCTTGTCCAGTTCTTGGTGAATGAGCTGTTGTACAGAAAGGGTCTTGGCGACTGTCTGTAAGCATAGCTAAGAACTGAAATGGAAATTTTACTTTGAGTTCTCCCCCCGCCACTCCCTACAGGTTGGCTACAGGCAGTGGTTGCCTGTACATTGTGGAAAAACCTTTTTATCCAGAGGGCGGTGATGGTCTGGAAATGTGCTAAGAGGGAGGGTGGTGGAGGTGGGATGCCTCACATCCTTTAAAAAGTACCTGGAAGAGTACTTGGCACATCATAACATTCAGGGCTGTAGGCCAAGTGCTGGTAAGTGGGATTAAGTGGGCAGGTCAGGGCCTTTCATGCATCAGTGCAAACTTGATGGGTTGAAAGGTCTCTTCTGCACTGTAGTATTCTGTGACCCTACCATACAGGCAACATCTGTTAACATGGAGATGGGCTTCCAACCACAACGTACAGGCAACCATTGCCTATAGCCAACCTGTAGGGAGTGGTGGGGGAGGGGGGGAAGAGGGGGAGAGAACTCAAAGTAAAATTCCCATTTCAATTCTTAGCTGCGCTTATACACAGTCGCTAAGATCCCTTCTGTACAACATTTCATTCACCAGCAACTGGACAAGCATGACAGAATCCTCTACTCTCCAATTGGTTAACATGAGAAACATTTTCCTCACCCAGCGAGTGTTTGGGGTTTGGAAAGCATTGTCTGGAATCGTGGTGAAGGCAGGTTCAAATTGAGAAAACAAGAGGGCATCAGATTATTAAATGAATAGAAAATGTGCAGAGACACAGGGGAAGGCATGGCAATGGTGCTAAATCAGAATGCTTGTTTAGAGAGCTGGTACAGACTTGATGGGCTGAATGGCCACCTTCTGCCCAGTAATAATTAGAGTCAGAGTCACAGCATGGAAACAGGCCTTCAGCCCCACTTGTCCATGCCACCCTTTTTTTCAAACGACTAAGCTAGTCCCAATTGCCAATACCCGTCTATGCGCCATACCTTTCTATACCCATCGTACACACGTAACTGTCAAAATGCTTTTGAAAAGACAGAATTGTAACCGCCTTTACTATTATCTCTGGCAGCTTGTTCAGACACTCACCACCGTCTGTGGAAAAAAAAAAAATCGCCCCTCTGGACTCTTTTGTAACTATCTCTCCCCTCTCACCTTAAACCTATGCCCTCTAGTTTTAGGCCCCCTCTACCTTTGCGCAAAGATATTGACTATCTAGCTGCTGTGTGCCACTCATAACTTTATAGCCCTCTATAAGATCACCCTCAGCTTCTTAAGCTCCAGAGAAAAAAGTCCAGTCTATCCAGCCTCTCTTTAATAACTCAATCCATCAAATCCCAGTTGCATGAGTGAACTGATTATATTTGGTTATGATAGTTGAAATTAAGGACCATTTACCAAAGGAGACTGAACTCAGAGGCAAAGCAAGACAGGGTTTTGGTTTGAAGCAATACAACTTACAACACACGGGATTGCTCCTGGTTAGACTCATACAAATTCGGTTTAAAGTATGTTCCAGCAACTTTAATCCCTGCGCCCCACTCTCCATTGAAAGTTCCCTCAAAGTAGTCACCATTTTGCATGGTCAGGACTCCCTGCAGATACAAAGATCGGGATAAGTCACAGGTATTCACAAGCAATCAGACATCTCCAGTTAAAAGGCACAGCATCCAACTCCGAACGTCTAAGATGCATATCTCCTTAGACACTAACAGAGGGTTTCAGGCTCCCGGTAAAGTCTCCATCCCCATTAAATTCCACATTTCTTAACCATAGAACCTTAAGAAAGAGCCACAGAATCCTGACAGTTCAGAAGGAGGCCATTCAGCCTATCAAGTCTGCAATGACCATAATCCCACCCTGGCCTTATCACCATAACCCTATGCATTTACCCCAGCTCATCCCCCTGACACTAAGGGGCAATTTAACATGGCCAATCCACCTGTATGTTTTTGGAGTGTGGGAGGAAACCACAGCACCTGGAGAAAACCCAGAACGTGCAGAGTCCACACAGACAGTGACCCGAGTTGGGAATCGAACCCGGGTCCCTGGAGCCATTGTGCTGCCCTGCTTACCCCCTTTTCCTAACTATCTATTCTGCTGCCCAATTGGTCGAGACAGGAGAATAATTTGCCTGGGATTTTACTTCAGTGTTGCTCAGTCTGTAAGCTTAATAAATGCTTCACATTCACACCGACAGGGTTTCACCTTCCCATTTAAGATCCAGTCGTCTGAGAACTCTCCTTCAAAGCTGGTGTCATCCTCGGAAAGCAGGATACCGTGACCCTGGACAAGAGAAGCAGCCACATGGTAATTGATCAGAATATGCACAGTGAGTGTCCCCCCAGCGGCCCCCTCCACACAGTGAGCACCCCCCCCCCCCCCCCGTTGCCCCCTCCGCAGTGAGGCCCTTCCACAGAACGAGGTTCCCTCCCCCCACTCCCACCCACCGCCTCCACAGAATGAGGATCCCTACCCTCGAAAGAGTGAGCCGAGCCCAGTCCACTCTGCACAGAGTGATACCTACCCCGCCACCTCCACAGAGTGAGGCTCCCTCTCCTCTCTCTACAGGGTGGGAAGGTCCACACTTGGATGAACAATTTACCAGTTGAAGCAGCTGCTTCAGACTGCCAGGGGCTGAAGTGGAAGAGACACCCAAGAGGAATGGATACTGAGAGACCTGGATAGAGTAGTTATGGAGAGGATGTTTCCACTAGTAGAGAGACTAGAATCATAGAATCCCTAAAGATGGCCTTTTGGCCCATCGAGTCTGTACCGACTACAATCCTTCCCAGGCGCTGTGCCCATAACCCCACACATTTACCCTGCTACTCCCCTTGACACTTGGGGCAATTTAGCATGACCAATCTAATGTGCAAACTTCACACAGACAGCGACCCAAGGCTGGAATTGAACCTGGGTCTTTGACACTGAGGCGGCAATGCCAACCACTGTGCCACTCCAGACTAGAAATTAAAGGGCACAACCTCAGCGTGAAGCACAACCTCAAATTGAGATGAGGAGGAATTTCTTCAGCCAGAAAGTGGGGAATCTGTTGAACTCATTGCTGCAGGAGCCTGTGGAGGCCAGTGTCTTTAAGACAGAGATAGATAGGTTCTTGAACAAGAAGGGGATCAAGGGGTACAGGGAGAAGGCTGGAGAACGGGGATGAGAAAAATATTAGCCATGATTGAATGACGGAACAGACTCAATGGGCCAAATGGCCGAATTCTGCTCCTATAACTTATTGCAAGGCCAGTCTCAGAAATGGATGTAGAGTTCAGATCCAGCAGGTTTGCATTGAGTCCAGTTGTGTGGAGGAAAACTCACCGTCATCTTATTGTTGCTGAAGGACCCCTCGTAATACAAGCCAAACTGAGTGACCACAACTCCGTTGCCATGGCGAGTGTCATCGACCCACATGCCCATATACTTCTCACCCCTGGAACAAGCAACACAGCAGTGTTTGTGCAAGGAAAACAGCTCCTTGGTTAGTCAAGATTGTGACTGGATGAAATCTGGCAACTCCCCTTCCCCTCCCCCAGGAAAAAACAAAATGGCATTTACAGACAGCTGTAAATGTCTAGAAGTAGAACGTCCAAGTCCATCAATATTTGTAGAAGATAGGCAAGGCAGCAGGAAATAGCTCTCTAATGCATGTCGACAGTAACTGAGCAAAACACAACAGGAAGAATGGATAATAGCAAGGGAGAACACGAGGGAGTAAAGGCAGCCATGAAGCGGGGGAGGGGGGGGGAAAGCAGGCATAGAATTCCAATAGCAACATGCCAAATAAACTCAGCGACACAGAAACATCGATTCCAAAGAGCAAACATCAAAACTCATGTTGATCCCTGTGCGTATGGAATCACTTACCGTAATCAGGTGTTTCAAGTACACATTATGATCATAACTGATCATCCAATTCAATAGCCTGATTCCTCCCCATATCCTTTGATCTCCTTCACCACAAGAGCTTAGTTTAACATCTTGAAAACATATAATGTTTTGATTTCAACGACTTTCTGTGGGTAGCGAATTCCACAGGCTCACCTCTCTCTGGGGTGAAGAAATTTCTCATCTCTGTCCTAAATGATCTACTCTGAATCCTTAGACTGACTCCTGGTTCTGGACAACCGCCAACAGGAACATCCTCCCTGCATCTACCCTGTCTAGTTCTGTTCAAAATTTATCGGTTTCTGAGAGATCCTATGTTTGCTTAACTGTTTACTTCACTTATGCAAAGACTTCATTTTAAGATAATTCTGCCTATGGAACTATATTTAAATACTAAGCTTTTAAAGTGAACTTGACCATATCTTAAAACATTAGCTAGAACAGTTGACTGTATTTTTTGAAAGTACAATGTGAGTAGAAACAGATCATTTCATGAGCCAAAACACAGATTTCATAGAAGCATCAGCAAGTTGTTTATGCAGCCAGAGACAGCATGTGCTGAGCAATTTCATAATACAGACAACAGATCTCATATATTGTAATTTTTAGCTTATGTTTTCAGTGTTTGGGTCATGTCTATTCTCAAGGCCCGTTCAGTATGTTTGGAGTTCTTTGACCGGTATAGGACTGGCTTTTGCCAGTATGTCTCTCTCTGTCATTTGTTTTCACTTTCTATAACGTACTCATTTTAAGATTATTTCAATCAAAGAAATTCAACTGTGATTCAATGCTGTCTTTGTCCATTGAGTGAATGGCAAACATTCTCTGCACTCCCACCATAGCAAAAATATCCTTCCTCAGATAATGGAGACCCAAACTGCACACAATATTCCAGATGCGGCCTCACCAAGGCCCTGAATAATTATAGCAAGATATCCCTGTTTCTGTACTTGAATCCTCTCACCATGAAGGACAATATACCATTTGCCTTTTTTTTTAAACTGCCTGCTGTACCCATATGTTTATCTTCTTTAACCCAGGTCCAATTATCTTTCAACAGTTGGGGGAGGCATGGTGTGTTCCAAATCACAAGAACTCTTTTTCGTGCCTCTTCCCTAGCTGCTGAAACCCTGTGTAGGACCACAACCTTCTTTCCTGTGTATAAAATTCTGATGTGGAGCCCATCCCCGCCCCTCTCCTTGCAGAATACCCTGCTGCCTTCCAGTGAAGTCCTTTAGCCTGGCACCAGATTGCAGGAATGACTGTCTATTCCCAATTACCAAAACAAAAGAGATAGCCATCAACTTCAGGAAGCATAGTGGAGAGCATGCCCATCTACACCAATGGGATTGAACAGGAAAAGGTCGAGAGTTGCAAGTTTCTAGGTGTTCAGATCACCAACAATCCATCTTGGTCCCTCCACACAGACGCTGTAGTTAAGCAAGCTTACCAACGCCTCTATCTTCTCAGAAGGCTAAGGAAATTTGGCATGACAGCTACAACTCTCACCAGCTTTTACAAGTCCCACTCACCCTGGACATTCTCTCTTCCACTTTTGTCAGGAAAAAGATACAAAAATCTCAGATCACGTATCAATCATCTCAAGAAAAGCTTCTTCTCTGCTGCTGTCAAGACTTTTTTTTTTGAGTGGGCCTACCTTGCATTAAGCTGACCTTTCTCTACACCCTAGCCAAGACTAGAACGCTACATTCTGTTCTCCTTTTCTTTATAAACGGCACACTTTGTCTGTATAGCGCACAAGAGACAATACTTTTCACTGTACACTAATACATGTGACAGTAATAACTCAAATCAAGTCCCAAAGGATGTCCCCCCACCACCGTGCTGTGTATGAGAGCTATACTACACATCCGGAAGTGTTGATACTCTCACTAGTATTCAGTGCTCAAAAACCGGCTGGGCAAGTTGCACGCACCTGGCTTTGAGATGACAGTTTGCTTATTATCCTCCTAATCATAGAAACCCTACAGTGAAGAAGGAGTCCATTTGACCCCTGAGCCAGCACCGACCACAATCCCACTCAGGTCCTATTTCCGTAACCCCACATATCACCCCTGTTGCTCTGCCCAACACTAAGGGGCAATTTAGCATGGTCAATCCACCTAACCTACATAGCTTTGGGTTGGAGGAGGAGACCAGAGGAAACCCACACAGATATGGGGAGAATGTGCAGAATCTGCACAGACAGTGACCCAGGTGGAATCATACCTGGGTTCCTGGCACTGAGAGGCAGCAGTACTAACCACTGTCGTCCCCTCTGCAGGGTGAAACCCTCCTAGAAAGTGTAAGCCAAGAAAATGTTCAGGCCGGAATCTAAGTACTGGCTGACTTCCCCAATTCCCCCCACCTCCAGCCATGATGATCAGAGGTTTGGCTGGCCACCAAATTTTCTGACTTAGCTGCAGTGGCATTAACAGCAGGTAAGACCGCACCCTGATGCTTTTTCCTGTCTCCCACTAACAGCAGCCCTTCCTGGAGTTCAGAAACTCAGAGAAGCTGTCCACCAGGACATGCATGGCACAGATGTATAGCTCCAGCCACTCTACAAAAATAACCATTTCTTTAATGTTTTCTTTACTTAGCATTTTCATTCCTTTCCTCTTTCTGCTCTCTATTTTACTACAACACCTTTAAATTACTTAGCCCCTGTTCCTCCTGCATCCCATTTTTACATTTTCGTAGAACAGTGCAAGAGGTGGTCATGCGGCCCATTGAAACTGCACTGACCACAATTACACCTAGGTCCTATTCCAGTAACCCCACACCTTACCCTGCTAATCCCCCTGACACTAGAGGCGATTTAGCATGGCCAATCCACCTAACACACACATCTTTGGGCTGAGGGGGGGAACCGGAGCAGCCGGAGGAAACCCATGCAAACGCAGGGAGACTGTGCATACAATCAGTAACCCAAGTCTGGAATTGAACCCGGGTTCCCGGTGGTGAGGCAGCAGTGCTAACCCCTGTGCCACCAGTTTTGGAAGTTCAAAAAGTGGCACATTTATACTTGCTAGAAGTGACACATTCAGATACAGCGAGCTGCTCAAGTTTTGTGACATTTTAAAAAAATACTGGGGCATTTTTAGGGAGGGAGGAGAGAGGTAATTATAGCCTCCAAGAACTGTTTAATGGCTAGGGTGAACAGATTGGGTAAAAGTTCACCATTCTGTGAAGATGAATCAGACACAGGAAGCACAAAACCTCACGAATCCAAAAAGTGACCACAGGAGCAAAAGACAGCACCCAGACACAAGGGCTCTGTAGGCAGTGAGCCAGCTGGCTCAGCCAACCAGGAGCCAGGCTAGATAGAAACAGGAAGATCCCAGAAAGAGCAACAAGACAGCTAACCTCAATCACATGGCATTTGGAGAAGAGAGTTGTTTCACTGCCCTTCAGCTGGGAGGGGGTGGGGAAAGAAAGCAGCCAAACTTTCTGATGCTAATCTACTGGATAAAAGGCTCTGATCTTCATAGTGGTTCAATAAGCAATTCACAATCACTGTGGTGATACACCACAAGGCAAAATAGCAGCCAAAGGGCCGCAATGTAACCACGCAGGGGTGGGACTGGATCAAAAACAGAAAATGCTGGAAAATCTCAGCAGGCCTGCCAGCATGTGTGGAGAGAGAATTGAATCAACGCTTCAAGTCTGGATGACCCTTTGTCAGGGATATCAAGAAAGAAACCAGCAATGGACATAATGACAATCTGGCAACAGATTTATAACACCAGGATCACAAACGGTCGATGTTTCTGGACGCCTGCACTTGGAATAAAATACCTGGCTCCCACCTGTAATGAGTTACAGTCCCCAACTGCTGATTAGACCCCAGTCTGGTGCAGGGCCTCACTCGGACGAGGGTTAAGTTTCCGTTCAGCCGGGTCAGGCTGCTGGACAGGGTGCCATGCAGGGGGAAGGTGTTCCATGCATGGAGGGGAGAGGGCGGGGAGAAGAGGGGTGAATAAACGGACAGTGCCTGGGCTCACCCTGTGCCTCCCTCTGGCTGCTCAATGAGGTGCGCTGACGGTGGCGCCTGGGATGTCCATGGCCAGGACCATCCCACCCTCCTGGCTGGGGGAGGACGTGTGACAGCGGGCGTCCTGCAAGGGGACAAGAAGAGTCAGAGAAGTCAAAAGCGGAGAGAAAATAAATCAAGAGTGGATTCTGCTCACCACTCAGCCTCACCCTCTCGGGCGGGGGTACAGTCCCAACCATCTAGAGCTCCCGAACACTTTCTCCAAGTGGCAACCCTTACAAGCGCTTGGAAATAGGAAAGCTATTCCACTGCAGAGAGCGTCGCAGACAAGGCCTTCCACAGCAGAGGCAGACGGACCCACAGGAGTCAGGAAGTGGAGAGTCTCCTGCTTAACCCAGGCCGACCGTCAGACCCCTGACTACGGATGGAGTACAGGTTAGAGGTCAAGCAAGGCCTTTGGGCTAACCCAGTTGCCAACTTTCACCTCAAAAGCAGCAGCTTTCTTCCTGTCCTCCTGGGAGTGTTGTTCTCAAAGGGGTCCATGTGGAAGTCGATGAAGTTTGGGAGGTGGGGGGGCATAACCAAACCAAGGTAGTCGAGCAGATATGACAAGTCGAGAGCAAGAGGCAGTAAACTTGGCGCAGAGAGAGTTCACATGAACGCGACAAGGATAAATATAGAAAGCTCAGGAGGCAAGTCACCAGAGACTCAGGCTGGCTATCGTTGGCTAAACAGGAGAACAACAAACACAGCAGCAGTTGTTAAAGGGGTGCTGACTTTAAAACAGGAGCCGGACAAAATTCCAGCTTACCAAAAAAAGATGAAGGCTAAAAAGACAAGTGTAAGCTTTCGGAACGCTGCAGGCCTGCTGGGAATGTGTGGACTGTATGGAGCAGGAAGCAAATGGTCAGTCAGCCCTGACATCCCACTGGCTGCAGAGTTTAACGGATAACTCTTGGGGTGGAGGCAGTGGGCTCTAGGAATGGAATTATAGCGGAATTGGAATGTTGGCCTCTGGAAGTTCATTCCAGAGGCCAGTCATCTAGGGTGGGAGCTGTGCTGGGATTGGTGAGGAGTGAGTTTAATAGAAGCAGCTCAGTTTGTTCCTTATTCCATTCCCATCTCTGGATTATATTCAGGAACTGGATTGGCACACCGTATTGCATGTGATTAGACCTGTGTTATCACACGCCATTAACTTCCGCACAATCCTTTAGTGCTCTCAAAAGTTGGTGGAACTGATGATTTTCAAACAATTTGGAGACTTTTTACCCAAGATATCAGAATCAGGAGCAGGGTAGGCTATTCAGCCCTGCTCTGGCATTCGATAAGATCATTCCTTATTACGGTCTCAACTCCACATCCCCGCCCACTTCTCATAACCCTGCCCTCCCTTGTCAAAAATCTGACTCATTTAGCCATAAATCCATTTAAGGATCCAGCCTTCACTGTTTCCTGGGCAAGAGAACTCCACAGACTAACGTCCCTCTTGACAGAAAAAAATTCTCAACTCAGTCTTAATGAGAGTCCCATAATTTTTAAACAGTGTTCCCTAGATCCAGGACCCTACGCCTTCCACCAAACATAGAAATATAGAAGATAGGAGAGGAGTAGGCCATTTGGCCCTTCATGCCTGTTCCGCCATTCATCAATCACAGCTGATCATCCAATTCAAAGCCTAATCCTGCTTTTCTCCCATAACCTTTGGTCCCACTCGCCCCAAGTGCTACATCCAGCTGTCTCTTGAATACATTCAATGTTTTGGCACCAATACTTCCTATCGTAATGAACTCCATAGGCTCACCACTCCTTGGGTGAAGAGGTGTCTCCTCAACTCTGTCCTAAATGGTCTACCTCAAATCCAATCCTTTGGTTCTGGACTCCCCCACCATTGGGAACACCCTCCCTGCATCTATCCTGCATAGACTCATTAGAATTTTATAAATCTCTATGAGATCCCCCCCCCCCTCTCATTCATCTGAACTCCAGCAAAAATAATCCTAACCTAGTCAATCTCTCCTCATACATCAGTCCCACCATCCCTGGAATCATCGTGGTGCGTTAAGTTCCCGTAGCATCTTATGTGTTTACATAAGGTGACCTCTCATTTCTCAACTCCGATGGATACAAGCCCAATGTTTCCTCACAAGACAAACCTCTTTGCTCCAGGAATCATAGCGAACTTCTGAGTTGCTTCCAATACAGAATATTGGCCTCAAAATACTATCCCATTCCATTTTCCAAAACATCAGAACACACAGCAAATAAGCAATACAACACAGGTATCCAGTGCTGTACAGACACACACTGTGATCATGCACTCCCTATGGATATGTCTTTAGCCTTGTATCCTTGCACTCTGAGTCTCTCAGGCTCCCACCCAACTCACCTTAGTCTAGGGTTTTCGATGGCAATCTTTTCACAAGGTATCACTGGCAGCTTCCACCGCTCCTAGTGGCAGTGCCAGCAATGGAGAGCTGCCCCTGACTGGGAAGTCTGGTGGAAATTTGGCTCTGGTGGAGGGCAGAACCCTGACACCCAGGTGCCTAATGGGGAACTTAAACACCATTTGGAATATTGTAAGCAGTTTTGGGCCCCATATCTAAGGGGTGAATGTGCTGGCCTTGGAAAGGGTCCAGAAGAGGTTCACAACAATGACCCTGGAATAAACAGCTTGTCATATGAGGAGCAGTTGAGGACTCTGGGACTTTGGAGTTTAGAAGGATGAGGAGGGATCTTATTGAAATGTACAGGATACTGTAAGACCTGGATAAAGTGGCCGTGGAGAGGATGTCTCACTAGTAGAAAAAACAAGAACCGGAGGGCACAACGTCAGGCTAAAGGGGCAATCCTTTAACACAGAAATGAGGAGGAATTTCTTTAGCCAGAGTGTGGTGAATCTGTGGAACTCTTTGCAGCAAAAGGCTTGAGGCCAGGTCACAGTGTCTTCAAGACAGAGATAGATAGGTTCTTGATTAATAAGGGGATTAGGGATTATGGGGAAAAGGCAGGAGAATGGGGATGGGTCATCTAATTCTGCTCCTATTTCTTACGGTCTTTTGAGTGCCCTGAAATAAATTGCAGCAGAGTTGCCACCAGTGAACGATCCCGAGATTGTATAATTTGCCTACTTCTTTTCCAGTTGATATGTTTGCCTTGCCTACCACCTCAGCCCAGTGTAAACAATCTCACGGCAATATTCCAGGACAACAGGGGAATTGTACGCTGGCTAACACTTACCCTTCAAACATCTTCACAAACAGATTCTCTGGTCATTATCTCATTGCTTTTTATGGGAGTTGGGTAACAACCGCATTCTCTACTCGACAGCAGTAAATCCAATAAAATACTCCACGTGCAGTCCAAGTACTGTAGAACATTCCGGATTGTGTCTGGAATGCAGCCGTCACACATACACTGACCAATAGTGCAGTAGAAATACATATAATATTGTGGTCTTCAAAATGAAATTCCTATCTTCGTGTTGCAATAGGACACGGGAGCAGGAAGAGGCCTGTGAGCCCTGCTCCCCCATTCAATAAGATCATCACAGAATCCTAACAGTGCAGGAGGAGGCCATTCAGCCTACTGAACTGCATTCCCTCTCTGACAAAGTAACTTAACCAGGTCCTCTCCCCATAACCCTGGCCAATCAACCCAACCTGCACATGTTTGGACTGCGGGAGGAAACCCACGCAGACACAGGCAGGATGTGCAAACTCCACACAGACAGACAGTGACCCAAACCAGGAATCGACCCTGGGTCCCTAGCACTGTGAGGCAGCAGTGCTAACTATTGTGCCAACCCAATAGCTAACTGGTTATGCTCTCAACTTCACTATCTACCTCAAATTTCTTCGAGTCATAGGAGGTTTACAGCATAGAATCAAGCCCTTCAGCCTAACTGTCCATGCCACTCTTATTTAATCACTGTGCTAGTTCCAATTGCCCACATTTGGCCCATATCTCTCTATACCCATCTTACCTATGTAACTGTCTGTATGCTTTTTAAAAAGACAAAATTGTACCTGCCTCTACTACTACCTCTGACAGCTTGTTCACTTACCACCCTCTGTGAAAAAATTGCCCCTCTGGACCCTCTCTCCCCTCTCACCTCTAGTTATGCCCTCTAGCTTTAGGCTTCCCTACCTCTGGGGAAAGATGTTGATTATCTAGCTGATTTAGGTCGTTATTTTATAGGCCTCCATAAGATCAGCCTTCAGCCTTCGAAGCTCCAGAGAAGAATAGTCCCAGTCTATCCAACCCCTCCTTATCACTCAAATCAAGTCCCGATAGCATCCCAGTAAATCTTTTCCTATAACAGGGTGACCAGAACTATACGCAATATTTCAAGTGTACCAATGTCTTGTACAACTTCAAGACGTCCCAACTCCTGTATTCAATGTTCTGACCCTTATCAATCAGAAATCTGTCTAACTCAGCCTTGAATATGTTCAAAAAAAAAACCAGCCCTCAACTGCTCTCTGGGGGAAGAAAGTTCCACAGCCCAATTACTCTCGAGAAAGAAGTTCTCCTCATCTAATCCCATCAGTGCCTGTGCCTTCTGCTGTCAAGGCAATAACTTCTGGAATTCTCTTCCTAAAGCCCATCTCCATTCCTTTAGGATCGGCCCCAAAACCCACTTTGAGCTTTATGTTATCCTTCTGAATCGTTGGCATGGCATCCATTTTTTATGTTTAATCAGTCTGCAGACTCAATGGGCCAAATGGCCTCTTTCTGTACTGTGGAGATTCTGAGAAAAAATCTGAAATTAAGAACCAACTGATGACCATGAAACCACTGTTGATTATTAGAAAAACCCATCTGGTTCAGTAATGTCCTTTAGGGAAGGAAGTCTGCGGTCCTTACCTGAGCTGGCCTATACATATATCAGGTGCAATCCTGAGTATAGAAGACAGGACAGTACGGCACAGGAACAGGCCCTTCAGTCCGTGATGTTGTGCCGTCCTTTCAAAATCAAGGACAATGCAGGAAAAGGAACTTTTTGAAGTTCATATCTCCAATTGTGGGAATGGTTTTTGGAAAGGAATGTCACATTCTGTTCAAACCCAACAGCGGCAAATGCATCTGGCGGTAGCTGATGGGATGACAGTGGAGGAGATAAGTGGAGCCTCTCTAGATTGGCTTCAAGAGGAGCGGTGATTGGAACAGTTACCCATACTTGCTCCATACTACAGTGAACTGCGGCATTAACAATGAATAAATCTGGATGACTACTTGATGAGATTGAGGAGGACAGATCTTTAACTCAGGAGTGAGATTTTCATTTCCCTCCATTTAGCACCTGTTCACTCCCTGCACCCTTTTTTTTTTTTTTAAATTTATTCACGGGACACGGATGTTGCTGGTTGGCCAGCATTTATTGCCCATTCTTAGTTGCCTGAGAATGAACTACATTGCTGTGGCTCTGGAGTCACGTATAGGCCAGCAGACTTCCTTCCCTAAAGGACATTGGTGAACCAGATGGGTTTTTCTAACAATCAACTATGGTTTCATGGTCATCAGTTGGTTCTTAACTCCAGATTTTTCCTCAGAGTTCCCACAGTACAGAGAGGCCATTCAGCCCATCGAGTCTGCAGTGATCATAATACCACCCAGGCTCCATTCCTGCCACCTCATACATTTACCCTGCTAATCCCCCTGACACTACCGGCAATTTGCCATGGCCAATCAACCTAACCTGCACATTTTTGGAGCATGGGAAGAAACTGGAGCACCCTGGGAAACCCATGCAGACATGGGGAGAATGTGCAAACTCCACACAGATAGTGACCTGAGGTTCCTGACGCTCAGAGACAGGGGTGGTAACCACTGTACCGCCCTACTTTGCAACAGAGGAAATGTTACAGCTCTGAATTCCAATTGCAACTCAAACTAAATGCGACACAAGTAAAGCATGAACACGGAAGCCCTGAAACACCATTTATCACATGTCATGCTCGACTCCTTCAGAAGGCAAAGGATGTTGCGTTACCTTGTGATATCGTCAAAAACACCATAGCCCATTTTCTTGTCATGCGCCCACTGTCCGATGAAAATACTGGGGCAGGACGATGTCAGTTTGCCGCTGCGGAGTAAACCGTGACCGTGGCGCACGTTGTCTTGGAAACCACCCTCATAGACCTCTCCTGTGGCATACCTGTGACGGAGGTGAGGCAGAAAGAGAGGAGGTTAGTCAACTCAATAAATCACAACCACTTGGTAAAACACTAACCAGTGACCAGATTTCAGAATCCCTATGCTGCAGAAAGAGGTGTCTCAGCCCGTTGAGTCTGCACTGACACTTTCTCTGACAGAGTATCTTACCCTACCCCTGTAACCCTACACATTTACCAATCCACTGGTAAATTAACAGCAACTATGGCAGATAGCTCTGTCACTGAGAATGGAAAGTGCTTATATGCAGACAAGACCTGGGTGAGATCAGAGATTGTTAATTGAGAGGATTGACTAATCTCACCTTGTGTCAGTTTCTTAAACACTACGTTGCCTGCCATGGCCACAGGAACCAAAGATAAGTACAAGAACTCATGCCAAAAGCAAGATATGGCGACATATTATGCTAATGATGGAGTAGAAGAGGTTTTTCTATTGGATAAGGAAGGACAAAGAGCTATTCTATGATTGGTGAACTTAGTGTGGTGGCACAGTGGTTAGCACAGCTGCCTCACAGCGCCAGGGAACTGGGTTCAATTCCCGATTTGGATCACCGTATGTGGAATTTGCATGTTCTCCCCGTGTCTGATTGAGTTTCCTCCCAGTGCTCTGGTTTCCTTCCAAAGATATGCAGGTTAGGTTGACTGGCCCTTAGTGCCAGAGGCACTAACTAGGGTAAATGCGTGAGTATGGGGATAGGATTGTGATTGCTGCAGACTTGATGGGCCGAATGGCCTCCTTCTGCATTGTAGGATTCTATGCATGTAAATTAAGGATTAAAAAGTTGCTTGTTTCTCATTTGCTGTAATGAACTAAAACTGCAATACAACTGAATTGACAGAACACCTAGCAGTGCATCCCACTGCCTGTGTGTCCTTCACATGCACAATAATAAAGCTTGGAAGATGGAGTACTCTTAATGCCACAATCTTGACACTCACATTCAAGTCGATGATGCCTACTGTGGAAGGAAACTCTGCCAGACAAGTCACCCCAAAGCTGGAATCAAACCTGGGTCCCTTGCAACGTGAAGGGTGGCACATTGCTGCTTTCGATTGGATTCCAATATCTCAATTAGATCATCCCTTCTGAAGCACAGAGAACAAAACCAGTTTACATCATGTACCTTCACCAATGAGGAGAATTGCACTCTCTCACTGGGTCACACAATCTGTGGAATTCTCTTCCTCAGGGTATTGGGGACTGGGTCACAGGATGTATTCAAAGTTCGGTTAGACAGATTTTTGATCAACAAGTCATAGAATCCCCAAAGTGCAGAAGGAGGCCATTTGGCCAATTGAGTTTGCATCGACCACAATCCCACCCAGGTCCTATCCACGTAATTACTCTACTAATCTCTCTGACACTATAGGGAATCTATCATGGCCAATCCACCTAATCTTTGGACTGTGGGAGGAAACCTGCGCAGATACGGGGAGAACATGCAGACTCCACACAGACAGTGACCCAAGCTAGGAATTGAACTCTGGTCCCTAGCGCTGTGAGGCTGCAGTGCTAACCACTGTGCCACTGTCGAGGGTTATGGAGGGCCAGAGTGGAATTAAGACCACCAATCAGATCAGCCACAACTTTATTGAATGGTACTGGGGACCAGAGGGGCCAAATGGCCTCGCCCTAATCATTCTTGTGCTGACCCGAGCTCCTTTTACGGCATGCACTACAACAGGGGCTTTGCTGTTCAGCCTCACCCTCAACCCACCGCAAGCGAGTGGGAATGGCAGCATGTGTTCTTCATCCATCACACGTATCCCTACTCCCTCACACCACCATTCAATAAGGACATGGCTGCTCTGACGGCTGTCTGAATACCACAGTCCTTTCTCCTTCCAATAATGATGAAGGACCTATTTACCTTTGCCTTAAAAAAATATTCAATGGCTCTCCCTGACCGCTTCCTTGGGGGGCAGCATTGCAAAAGCTCAAAATAGTTCTCCTCATGTCTTACAAGGAAGATTGTTATTTTTTTAAAAAACAATTTTCCAGCTTTTTGCCACCTGGGAAAACACCCAACATCGATCTGTCCACGATCTTCTCGTAAGACTCCCCCCTCTATCCCAAGGATTAGTCTCCTAACTGTTGGCCTTCACAATGCAATGATTACATTGGGTGTTGGTGAGTATCGTGTGCAATTTTAGTGTCCTTATCAGAAGGAGAACTTCCTTGTTTTAGAGAGAGTACAAAAAAGTTGACCAGGTTGATTCCTGGGACGGCAGGTCTAGTGTCCTTATCTGAGGAAGGATGCCCTTGCTACAGAGGGAGTGCAGTGAAGATTTACCAGGCTGATTGCTGTGATGGCAGGTCTGCAATACGAGGAGAAACTAAATCAATCAGTTAGGATTATATTTACTGAAGTTTAGAAGAGTGAGAGGGGATCTCAGAAATTTATAAAATTCTAACAGGGTTAGACAAGGTAGATTCACAAAGAACATTCCCAATGATGAGGGAGTCCAGAACTAAGGGGTCATAATTTGAGAATAAGGGGTAAACCTTTTAGAACTGAAGTGAGAAATTTCTTCACCTAGAGAGTGGTGAATGTGTGGCATTCATTACTACAGGAGGTAGTTGAGGCCAAAATGTTGTGTGATTTCAGGAAGAAATTAGATATAGCTCTTGGAGCTAAAGGAATCAAAGGATATGTAGGGGAAGGAGGTGATTAGGATATTAAATTTGATGAGCAGCAATGATCAAAACGAATAGCAGAGCAGGCTCGAAGGGCCGAATGGCCAAATAGTGGGGGTGGGGATGGGGAATGAAATCAGGATATTGAATTTGATGAAGATGTGTGGGTTAGGTTGACTGACCACACTAAATTGCCCCTTAGTGTTAGAGGAATGGAAGGGTAAATGTGTAGTGTTATGGGGATAGAGTCTGGATAGGATAGTGGTTCGCACAGATCCAGTGGGCTGAATGGCCTCCAGCTGCACTGTAGAATTCTATAATCCTATCAACCATGATCAAAATGAATGACGGAGCAAATGAAGAATTTGAATGACCACATCCTGCTTCTAGTTTCTATTTGAAGAATCTGCACATTTTACAATAGCAGACAGGGATTTCCAGCATGTTATATTCTCTCTCCTTTTGCTTTTATTAATATGGGTGACTTAGTGGTTACACTGCCAGGGGCTGAGATTCAAAATCCCACTGATAACAGGGATGATGTAGGGGTTGGACTGTGAAAGTTTCAGCCTAGTTTAGAGGCCTTTCGAGAAGGCACCCACTACCCCAGTTCACACAGCTCCTGGCCCCTCACTCATGGCATTTTGCTCTGAAGCCTCTTTTGTCGAGTTCACCTTCGGGTAACAAATGACAAAGAACCAACTCCTCGTGCAATGTTAAAGCTGCAGAGATTGGTGGTGGTATTGGAACCTGCTTGCCCTGCGGCCAGTGGGGAGAGGGAGGTATTGCTGGCGGGATGGAGAGGGGGGTGGCTGTTATACAATTCCTACCATCAGAGCAGTGCTAGAACTGGGAAGGGATCTGGATTCAAACAGTACATCACAGCATGCCAAGGGACTGACCATCATAGTGTCCCCTTCATGGAACTAATCACTGGATGGAATCAACTGCCATCCCCTCACTAATCCGACCCAGTGACCCCCAAAACCAGGAACCCAAACCCTTTCTCTTAACCATCAAAACATTGGACCGGATTCCAGGTCCAATCTGATAGCGGATGTGAGACTTGTACGTACTTGTAGATGCCATGGCCATGCATCTTGCCTTCTTTCCAGTGACCCTGATAATGATCATTCTTCTTCAGAGCTTTGTTGGGGATGACATACTCTCCGTACCTGTGAAGACAAATCAAAACCTTCACCAGCACTCTTTCCCACTCACTCACTTCAAAAAGGAGCTTGTCCTCAAACCAACGGAATAGTGACCCACATTATGGCAGGCCACATTCACCACAGTTCAATGGCAGCTGGCAAGCTGAACAAGACCCATTAATAACAGACATCCTAAACTGGGCTGTCCAGCTGATGCCACCACTGCCAGGTATGGCTGGCATGTGGCAGTGTGTGGATGAAAGGCCAGTTTCACCATGTTCCACTTGATGATCAGCCCTGTGTCTCGGCACTTCAGTGCCTACGAGGCAAATCACATTTCCACCCCAGCCCCCCCTTCTCAAATTTGGAGCAAGGACCCATAAATATTAATCAAAGTGTAATAGGAAGCCATTCGGCCCATTGAATCTGCACCAACCACAAACCTATCCCATGTATTTATCCTAGCTAGTCCTCCTGACACTAAGGGGCAATTTAGCATTGCCAATCCACCTGACACGCACATCTTTGGAATGTGGGAGGAAACCGGAACATCTGGAGGGAACCCAGGCAGATATGGGGAGAATGTACAGACTCCACACAGACAGTGATCCAAGCCAGGATTTACACCAGGGTCCCTGCTGCTGCGAGGCAGCAATGCTGACCATTGTGCCGCCCCACTTGGGCCTCATTAAATAGAAAGGGGAAAGATGTCACATTTCAATAGCAACCTTTCATGCCCTGGGGTGTCCAAAAACAAAGCTTCATCATGGCTGCAATCGTGGGCAAGATGGCAGCCAATGCACACATGGCAACGAGAGAAATGACTAGATAACTTACTCCAGTGACATTGGGTGAATGGGCAATGTTGGCCAGATCACTTGCAAGCTCCCTAAAGTACCCTGGGACACACACACACAAAGCCCCTGGAATATGCTGTCATAGAGCCAAGGCGGATTCCCTGCATGCATTCATCATGAATATACCAAGTGTGACAGGATTTTGGGGTCAGACAGAGAGAACATGCTCTGTTTACCTCTTGCTCTGCCTCTTTCATTCAGTTCACATCCACCCTTCTTGCCCTGGATATTAGATTGCAGGGGCTGCAGTCTGCTCAACACCCACATGGGGACATACATCACAGTGCACGCAGCTTCGGCTGATTTCCATTCCCATCTTCAGCCCGGAGGCTCCTGTCATTCTCTGGGAGACAGTGAACCAACTCAGCGAAGTTCAGAGGAATTTCTACCTTCGCTCTTTTCACACTCACCCATCCTCGAAACCATTTCTGAAGTCGCCGGTGTACATTCTCCCATCAGGCCACTGCAGCACTCCCCTGGCATGGAGAGAACACACGGGTCACAGATATGCTCAGTCATATCAAACGTGAGGATTAGAGAGGATGGTCCACAATTTCCCACCCTTCCATCAACAACTCGCCATCCATCCCCCTCCCCACTGTCACTTCACCCCCACATCTATCCCCCATCCCATCCATCTCTACAACTACCCAACCCCCACCCAATCCACCTCCACATGCAATCCCCACCACTCCATCCACACATCCCCACACAGGAAGGTGCTGAATCTCTCTGGGTACCGAGTCCAATGGTAATGTTTTCATTACAGCTTTTTGGTTAAGAGACCATCCTCCACTGTGCCTCTTCTCAGCAGCTCCCAGCACCCCCCCTCCTATTCCACCCACCCCCCTATCCATCCTTAACACTGACCGAATGTGTAACACTGACCCTCATTGCATGTGCAGCACTGACCATGCAAGTTAATACTAACACTCATCACGTGTAATACTGACCATGTATGTTAACACTGACACTCACCACATGTAATAGTGACATGCAAGTTAACACTGACACTTAGCACATGCAATACTGACATGCATGTTAACACTGAAACTCATCACGTGTAATACTGATCATGTACGTCAACACTGACACTCACTTGCCGTGTGGTTTTCCAGACAGCCAGCGTCCTTCATAAGTTGCCTCCTTCAGCCGTGGCTCTTTGTAGAAGGTGTAAGTGGCTGTACGCGAGATGGGGGGTTCTGCTCTCACCGAGCCACCCAGCCCCAGGGTCAGGTAATCCTGGGCACCGCTCAGTGCCTGATCCACTGTCTGGTTAATCGCTCTCAACCACTTTGTCTGAAACAGGATCAGAAACAGTGAGTTTTACAGCACAGTCTGGCCACCAATCCTGCAGAAAATCACCGCTGGATTTGCCACACTGCGGAAAGGCAATTATATACCTTGGAAAAGGCATTGTATAGACAGTAGTTTAAAATTTATTAGTGTCACAAGTTGGCTTACATTAACATCGCAAGAAAATTACTGTGAAAATCCTCAAGTAGCCACACTCTGGAGCCTGTTCAGGTACACTGAGGGAGAATTTAGCACAGCCAACGCACCCTAAACAACACGTCTTTCAGTCTGTGGGAGGAAACCGGAGCACCCAGAGGAAACGCATGTGGACATGGGAAGAACTCAAGTTGGGAATCAAACCCGAGCCCCTGTCATTGTGAGCCCGCAGTGCTAACCACTGTGCCGCCCTTGGGGAGACATTTTCTCTTATTTCCTGGGGGGAAGGAATAATTTAAACAATGTTTTACTAGGTTATCTGCACCAAAGAATCAACAGGAGATGCCAGTATCTTTTATTTAGTTGATTTAATCAGAGATAGATTTATTCCTTCACCGTGATTACCGTGTTGGGGGGTTTGTATTCTTGGGGGCCTGCTGTGTTTAAGGGAGATGATGGTGTTATCAGCATGGGAAGAAAGCAGCGGCTGGACCAGTGGCTTTGATAGAGAACAGTCCGTAACACTGGATTCAAATCTCAGTCAGAACAAGGGGCTGAAAACGTCATCTGGACGTCTCAGAGTTCATTCATCAGGAAAAAGATACAAAAGTCTGAAGTCACAGGAGTGGCTCTGAATGTAGCCCAATCCACTCAAACCAGTTTCCCACCCATTGACAGTGTCTACACTTCCCACTGCCTCAGTATACACCCCGGACACTATCTGCCACCTTCTTCTGTCAGAAAAAAGATACAAAAGTCTAAGATCACAGACCAACCGATTTAAGAACAGCTTCTTACTTGCTGCCATCAGACTTTTGAATGGACCTAACTTGCATTAAGTTGATCTTTCTCTACACCCTAGCTATGACTGCAACGTATGTTCTGCACAATGTAGTTTCCTTCTCTATGAATGGTATGCTTTGTCTGTATAGCATGCAAGAAACACTACTTTTCACTATACACTCATACATGTGACAATAATAAATCAAGTTATGAACAGATGCAAATTTCCCTCCAGCTGCTGTCTATAATCCTGACACTGGGCTGAATCTGTCGGTCAGTCTGCTACCCTGGGTCATACGAAGGTGACCCTCAGGGTAATCTCAGGACAAGGCTGCTCACTCCCAGGATTAATGATACAAAACACCTCCATCAGCTGCTGTTCAGAAACACCAGACCCGTCCAGCCACAACTTTCACTCAGTCCCTGCGCCAATAAACTTGACACCTCACCTTCTCCTGTGGTGTGGTTGCAGTGAGGATAAACTGTTCTTCAGCTGTGGTTATTTTCAGGGCATTCCTGCAGGGAAAAAGAGATGGAGTGAGAGTGAACGCACATACAAGTGTGTGCAGGGAGACAAAGGAGGGATAGAAATGACAGACACACACATACAGAAAACAACGGAGAGCTAGAAAGAGAGAGCTACAAATGGAAGGGAGCAAAACCTCACGTTCTCATCACTGAGAACATTCAGCCGCTTCCATTTATTGCTGTATGGTTGGAGAGTGGGACCACTGACCCTCCCAATGAACCCAATATCAGGGTACCATTCAAGTGAGTGGGCAAACTGTGGAGCTGTTGTATGTAAGGAAACTCCGTCCCTCCTCCACACTTCCTCCCCCCCCCAAACACTTTCTTCCCGTGATGTCCTTACTCCTGTTAAGAGTGCAGAGAGTGGATTGCCTTCTCTCCCACGCACTCTCCAAAAGGTGCTGTGCAACATTAATCAGCGACCGATAGAGTGACCAGTCGATCTTGTGGTGCAGTGGGTTAACGTTCCAACCTCTGAGGCAGACGTTCTAGATTCAAGCCCCATTCTGGAACTTGAGGGTCACAGAAGGTGCACCCACATGGCCAAACAGGTTAAAGATCAATTTTCAAATCCTTCCCTTGTCAATCAAAAATCTGACTCATTTAGCCATAAATTCATTTAAGGATCCAGCCTTCACTGCTCCCTGGGCAAGAAAAATCCACAGACTAACGTCCCTCTTGACAGAAAAAAAAATTCTCATCTCAGTCTTAATGAGAGCCCCATAATTTTTAAAAGTGTTCCGTGCACCAATGGCAGACAGCAAGAGTGGGAGAAATTCCTGGTCACGTGATGGAAAGATTGGAGCCTCCACATCACCATCCATAGGTATAGACGACAACATGCATATGTTGCCAAAGTAATTCCAACTTCGAGTGATGCATAACACCACAGCGTGGCCACTTAACTGTTTAAACAATTCATAGCTTCAGGAAAAAGAATCCAGGATACAATTCCAGCAGTTTTTTTTGGGACAGAAATTGTTTTCAAAAAAAAAAATCAGATCTTCCAATCCCAGCCATGTTTAGGGACAGATGATGCCTAGTGGTATTAGCGCTAGACTATTACTCCAGAAACTCAGTTCACATTCTGGGGACCCAGGTTCAAATCCCACCACAGCAGATGGTGGAATTTGAATTCAATAAAAAAAAAATCTGGAATTAAGAATCTACTGATGACCATGAAACTACTGTTGATTGTTGGAAAAACCCATCTGCTTCACACACGTCCTTTAGCAAAGGAAATCTACCATCCTTACCTAGTCTGCCCTATATGTGACTCCAGAGCCACAGCAATATGGTTGACTCTCAACTGCCTCGGGCAACTGGGGATGGGTAATAAATACTGGCCAGCCAGCAATGCCCATGTCCCACAAATGGAAAAAGCTGAAAGATTCGCTGATGCAAGGGGTTCCCTCACCACCCGCTGTACTGCAAACTGGCAGGGAGCACACACAAGAGACCAAAGAACATAAGAAATAGAAGCAGGAGCCTGCCCCGCCTTCAATAAGGTCATGGCTGATCTGGACTGGATCAGTTCCACTTTCCTGCCTGCTCCCTATAACCCTTAATTTCCTTGTCTATCAGAAATCTATCTACCCGTGACTTAAACATATTCAACAAGGTAGCCTCCACCACTTCAATGGGCAGAGAATTCCAGAAATTCACCACCCTCAGAAGTTGTTCCTCCTCAGTTCTGTTGAAACATGGCTCCCATCATGTTACGGTTACAGTTATAGTCACATACAGACTTCACCTGGGTTGGCAAACAATCTTCTTGGATACTCACGGACTGTCATTTTCTTCAAAGTGGGGCTCAACCCAAAGTGTCACGAGAGGAAATATGTGGTGTGTCGAGAACTGAGGAAAAAGAGAGAAAAAAAAGACGCCTTGCAAACAAAAATTAATGAACGCACGCAAGAATCGACAACGCAAAGCATGCCCTGCAATCCTGGCGGAGAACAGCCAGTAATGGTTGATAAAAACACCTGGCAGATTTATGGGGCGTAGTTTCACTCGGTGAAAAGGGTTGCCTTGTTTACTGTGCCCGCCTGGTTTTGGTGCCAATTCATCAGTAACCCAGCATTGCTTTTCGGGGAGATAGTGGCCTTGTGGTATTATCGTAAAGTTTATTAGTGTCACAAGTAGGCTTACATTAACACTGCAATGAAGTTACTGTGAAAATCCCCTAGTCACTACACTCTGACGCCTGTTCAGGCACACTGAGGGGCAATTTAACATGGCCAATACACCTAATCCACACATCTTTGAATTGTGGGAGGAAACCGGAGCACCTGGAGGAAACCCAGACAGACACAGAGAGAATGTGCAAACTTCACACAGACAGCGATCTGAGCCAGGAATCAAATCTGGGATCCTGGCACCGAAGATAGGAGTGCTAACCACTGTGCCACCCCACATCCTGCAGACCAGCGACACACTGCTTCCTTTCCCCTGGATCGGTGACTGACCTTCCCCATTTGCTCCTTTCAGATGGACTCACCTGGGCGTGGACTAGTGCATCATTGAACAGGATGAACCAGTTAATGGAGAACCTGCCAGCGTGCTGTAGCGTTAGTCCCCGGTTGCTGCTCTCACAGATGAGACGGCGTTCCGGCTTCCTCAGGGAATCCTTGGCAGGAAAAGAACAGATTATTGCAAACATCATAGCCGGGAATAAGCTCAGCCCCTGCTGCCGGTGCCCAGAAACAGGTGGACACTAATCGCACACCCAAATAGCGTAACGGAATGGAAATCCATAGAACCCAATCAGACTAGAGCCGCTCTGAACTCTAACACAAAGGGAATAAACCTAACATCCAGTCTTCTGTATCATTTGGTCTATTTATCCCCCTTCCTGCTGAGAACCAGCAAACAAATGTAAGTTAATGTCTCCAGTAGTTTCAATTAGACTTATGAACATCTGTTTGCTAATGTTGCTGAAAGAGAGAGAGATATTGAATAGAAACTAGAAGCAGGAGGACAACATTCGGCCCTTCGAGTCTTCTATACCATTCATTTTATTATGGCTGATCATCAGATTCAATATCCTGATCCCCCCTTCCCCTGGATCCCTATAGCTCCAAGAGATATATCTAATTTCTTCTGGAAATCAGATGTTTTGGCCTCAACTAGATTCTATGAGAGTGAATTCCACACATTCACCACCCTCTAGTTGAAGAAATTTCTCATCACCTCAGTTCTAAAAAGTTTACTCCTTATCTTCAAAGTATGACGCCCTAGTTCTGGACTCCCCTGCCATGGGAACATTCTTTCTGAATCTACCCTGTTAGAATTTATTAAGTTTCTATGAGATCCCTCTTATTCTTCTAAACTCTGGTGGATATAATCCTAACTGACTCAGTCTCTCCTCATGTGACATATAATAGAAAACATATTGTTGAAGATTTTTGTCTTGTACTGCTGCCTTGCAGCACCAGGGATCCGGGTTTGATTCCTGGCTTGGGTCAATGTCTGTGCAGAGTTCTCGCCATAGGCCAAAGGTGTGTAGGTTAGGTGGATTGGCATGATAAATTGCCCCTTAGTGTCAGTGAGACTAGCGAGGATAAATGCATGGGATATAAAACCTGTTTGTGGAAAGTGTCCCTTTGCTATGAGCACAGCATAGGCTATTCCACACTGACCTGATGTCATTCACATGTAAAGACTTTCAGTAGGAGAGGCGATAGCCTAATGATAGTATCACTACACTATGAATCAAGAAACTCAGCTAGTGTTTGAGGAAAAGAGTTTTTTCTTTAAAAATAGGTTTTTATTAAGAAAAATATTCATTTTTGTCACAAGTACGTTTACATTAATAACTGCAATGAAGTTACTATGAAAATCCCCTAGTCGTCACACTCCGGCTCCTGTTCAGATACACTGAGGGAGAATTTATCACGGCCAATGCACCTAATCAGCACATTTTTCAGACTGTGGGAGGAAACTTCAGCAACTGAAGACACAGCGAGGAAGTGTAAACTCCAAGGCTGGGAATTGAATCCGAGTCTGAGAGACAGCAGTACTAACCACTGTGCCACCGAGGAGAAGGAATCAAGGACTCAGCTGGAGCCTGTAGCGATTTTCAGACATTCATTTCTCCACAGGAGTCCCAACAGAGCGATCAAGAAACGAGAACCCCAACAGAATTGGCTTTGCTTCCCAGCACGAGGCAAAAACGTGGCCTGTGCCCTGGTGGACATCTTGCACATGGTCTTCACCAAGTGAATTATCACCAGCCACAGGCAGACATCGCCTGCGTGCTGTGCAAAAATATCAGAGTCTGGTTATAATTCTGCAAAATGGAGTCTGGATAAGGGCAGAATTTCTGCAGGTTGACAATTATGAGACAGTGTCTGCATCAGTCTGAGGTTAAATAGGGCAACAAAGAAAACAATCCAGCTCTCAGCTTTTACTTGCATTTCCTGCTGCCAGTGGACATAAATGCCACGTCTGGATAATCACAGAAATCCTGCAGTGCAGAAGGAGGCCATTTGGCCCATCAGATCTGCACCAACCACAATCCCACCCAGGCCTTATCTAACTCCACACACATACCCTGTTAATCTCTCTAACTGACGCATCCCAGGACACCAAAGGGTGTTCTATCATGGCCAATGCACCTAACTAGCACGTCTTTGGACTATGGGAGGAAAACCACACAGACACGGGGAGAACTTGTAAATTCCACACAGACAGTGAATCCCATAAGTTGGGAATCGACCCTGGGTCCCTGGCACTGTGAGAAAGCAATGCTGATCACTGTGCCACCCATAAGATATCATGTCAACTGCTTGTCTGGAGCACTTCATCTGTCCCTTTAATGGCTTATCTCAGACACCCTGCACAGTTGCGAGGTGGGTGGGTCTGGGAAGATGTTCTTCAGAGATTCTATTGTGCCCTCTGCTGAATTCATTTAACATCCAATGTGTCAGACTGGCTCCCAGACTGCTGAACTTATTTGCTGCATCAACATCCACAGAAGGAAAGGAGAGAGGGCCATCCACAGTTGGTATATCTGTATTCATCACCTTTACAGTATCACTCCCTTACCCGCGGCCAGTTGGATATCTTCATTTTCCAGAGTTTAACCAAAGAGCTAACCCACCCCACCTTCATTCCGGAGCCTGTGCTTGTCCAGCATTTGACCTCTACTGTGGGCACACATGACAGACCAGCTATCCCCCACAGGCACACTCTACCATAGACCATCCCCCCCACTTTGCAAGCACACCCCATGACAAACCGGCCACCCCGTGCAGGCACACCCAGCCACTCACCGCCCCTTCCCCAACCTACTCCCAGCACCCCCTGTGACAGGCCAGCCGCACCACGTACGTTGTTACGGGTTGACACTCAATGGTCATTCTGGACTCAGGACACTTTGCCCTGGTGTGAAATTCTAGGGTGTCCACTCATCTCTGCACCACTGTTTGAGAGGTTAGAGAATCAGATATATCTCCACACTTACAGAGTCAGTACTTCATTACAACCAGTTTGGATTTCAGGTACTCCCTAAAGCCTTGTACACACTTCCATGCCAACACAATAGTTAAGATAGCCCACCAACACCTCTATTTCTCAAGATTAAGGAAATTTGGCATGTCAGTTACGACTCTCATCAACATTTACAGATGCACTACAGAAAGCTGAATCACAACTTAGCATGGCTCCTGCTCTATCCAAGACCGCAAGGGACTACAAAAGGTTGTGAACGTAGCCCAATCCGTCACATGAATCAGTCTCCCATCCACCATCTCTGTCCACATTTCCCACTGCCTTGGAAAAGCAGCCAGCGTAATCAAGGACTTACACATTCTTCTTCTACCTTCAGGAAAAAGATATAAAAGTCTGAAGTCGCGTACCAACTGATTCAGGAACCGACCTGCTGCTGTCAGACTTTTGAATGTACCTACCTCGCATTAAGTTGATCTTTCTTTACACCCCGGCTATGACTGTAACACTACATTTCACACTCTCTCCTTTCCTTCTCTATGAATGGTATGTTTTGTCTGTATAGCGCACAAGCAACAATACTTTTCACTGTATACTAATACCTATGACAATAATAAATCAAATTGAAATACACATTTCCTACCAATCCCAAAATGACTGACTTGGCGTGCCATTATTTTTCTTTTTCCCCACACACTTAATACACTTTTCAGAGGCACACTTACACTGGGTATGGCTGAGGTTCTTTTGAAGCAGTGTCACTGAGATGCCCAACAGCCGCAGGAGGTAATGGATGGCAGGCCCCACCCAACATAGAGTCTGATGTAAGCCTAAAGATGTCAGCCCGCCCCCTTAGCCCCTCTTCCCCTTTCAGTTGGGACATCACAAACTGCACCCCGTGCAACAATATTTTAATGCAAGGCAAGGGGACTTCTGCACAGCTGAAAAGCAGTCAAGACATGCGTCAAATGTTAAATCACAGCAAGCGGTAACAACCTCCGAGCACACTTCTATAGGTTAAGAAGCTGTCAAACATAAGGAGGAAAAGGAGGAATGGAATGTTACTTCAAACTTACTTGCTTGGGAGTCAGCGCTAGTCAGATCTCCCTTCAAGGAGATGTTAGCATAGGGAGCTAATGTCTAGAGAAGGGATGCTGCATTCTCATTAAACACATCTCTCATATAGTCACGCACAAAAAAAATTCCATGTATATTTATACTCACAGCAGAAAAATGTCGCGTCAGAAAAGCCTAAAAAAGTTAAACTCATATTAACCCTTGCAATGCTGCAGCAGGAAACATCAGATATTTTGCACACACACATGACAAACGAAGGACAAAACTGCCTTTGTGGTTTGGGTTCCATGCATGTCGGGTAGAAGTACTGACACTCATTACCATCTCTCGCAAATCACAAAACATCTTTCAAAAGTTTAATTTAAAGCTGATAGACAGGACAGGAGAGCACCAAGCCACAGTGTACTCTTCATGCTCTGTGTGGGAGGCCGAGAATGTTTTAACTGCCCCGGGCCAATATCTGAAACTCTCAGCTTCACTATTCAGCCATGTATTCATCTCATACATCTTGCTAATTCTACTCGGACTTGCACATGCCACAGGCAGTAAGCCTGAGGTCACTATCTTTTTAGGTCCTACTTTTCAGCTTGCTTCTTAGATCCCCATATTTTGCTTTTAGGACTTTATTCCTTTTTTATACTCCTGTTAGTCGGAAGTGCCTCCAGCTGCAGCTCTTAGAAGCCTGCATTTTGGAGCGGGAGCAATGGCTGGGGACCCTGTGGAGCATCCGAAATGCAGAGAGTATTGTGGATAGCACATATAGAGAGGTGTTCACGCCGCAAGCTCAGACTCCACAGGAATGGGTGACCACCAGCAGAGCAAGGGAGCTAGGCAGGCAGTGCAAGAATCTCCTGTGGCTATTCCCCTGCAAAACAGATATAATATTTTGGATACTGTTGAGGTGGAATACCCTTTCAGGGGAAAACAGCAACAGTTAAAAGCATTGCATTAGGGTTGGTTCTGCAGCAGAGTAAAAAGTGTGGGAGTTATCAGGATTCAATTGTGAGGGGAATATGTAGGCATTTCTGTGACGGCAAATGAGACTCCAGGATGGTATATTGCCTCTCTGGTGCTGGGGTCGAGGATGTCTCGGAGCGACTGCAAGACATTCTGAAGGGGGAGGATGAACAGCCACATTGGTACAAGTGAAATAGGGAAAAAAGGAACGAGGTTCTAAAAGCAGAATATAGGGAGCTCGGAAGCAAGCTGGAAAATAGGACCTCAAACAGTAGCAATCTCAGGATTACCATCTCTATCACATGCTAATCAAAGTAGAAACAGGAGGATACATAGGATGAATCTGTGGCTAAAAAGATGGTGTAGGGGAGGGTTTCAGATCCATAGGGCATTAGGACTGGTTCTAGGGGAGGTGGGACCTGTACAAACTGGACACCTGGGCAGGATTGGAACTGATGTCTTTGCAGGGAGGGAGGGGAGGAGGGGAGTGGGGGGGCAGTAATTGCTAGTCTGGCTGGGGAGGGATTAAACTAATATGAAGTTGGGGGGAGGGGGGGAGGGAGAGAGAGAGAGAGAGAGAGAGAGAGAGAGAGCGGTGAGAACTTTAAGGATTCAGAGCAGAGGGAATTAACAACCAGAGAAAAAGAACAGTCAAGAGAACAAGGAAAGTGATAGGCAGAGAAATCAAGAGCCAGATTAGGACAGAGTGAAAATAAACATAGTAGGAAAAGGAAATATCAATTGTACCCAAATGTTCAGAGCATTCGAAACAAAATGGATGAATCAGTTGCACAAACACATGTAAAGACATATGATATAGTTGGCATTACGAAGGCGTGGCTCCAAGGCGAGCAAGGATAGGAACTAAACTTTGAGGCTATTCAGTGTTTAGGAAGAACAGAAGGAAAAGGAGCCGGAGTTACAATTTTTATTAAAAGGTGATATTGATACGATATTGAGGAAAGAGATTAGCATAGATGATGTGGAATCTGTACGGGTCAAGTTAAGAAACAGCAAGGGGCAAAAAATATTGATGGGGTGGTATACAAATCACCCAACTGTAGTGGTAACGTTGGGAAAAGCATCGGACAGGAAATCAGAGATGGATGTGTGAAAGGTACATCTGTGATTGTGGACGACTTGAATATGCATATAGATTGGGAGTCACAGTACAATAAAGGAGGAATTTCTGGAATGCATACAGGATGGTTTTCTGGAGCACTACATTGAAGAATCACAAGGCCATCTTGGACTGAGTGTTGTGCCATGAAAAAGGATTAGTTGGCAGCCTAGGTGTGAGAGAACTTTTAGGGATGAGTGACCATAATATGGTGGAATTCTTTGTCGATGTGGATGGTGATGTAGTTGATTCTGAGACCAGGATCCTGAATCTCAAAGGGAACTATGATGGTCTGAGACATGAATTGGCCATGATGGACTGGGAAATATTCCTGAAAGGAAAGACAGTGGACAGGCAATGGCAGACGTTTAAAGAATGAATAGGTGAACTCCAGAAGTTGTTTATTCCTGTTTGTCGCAAGAGTGGTGAAGGAACTGTGGCCAAGTCATAGCTTACAAGGGAAATTACAGACATTATCAGATTCAAGGAAGAAGCATACAAATTGGTAAGAAAAAGCAATAGGCCTAAGGGTTGGCAGAAGTTTAAAATTCAGCAAAGGAGTAATAATGGATTGATTCAGAAGGGAAAAAGAGCAAGAAAGTAAGCTAGTGGGGAACATAAAAACTGACTGTAATAGTTTCATATGTAAACAGAAAACAGTGACCAAATGTAGGCATCTTACAGTCAGAAATGGGAGAATTCATAACAGAATAAAGAAATGGCTGAGGAACTAGATTTGTCCATTGCTTCAGTCTTCACAAAGGAAAACATGAATAACGTACCAGAAGTGCTGAGAGATACATGAAGGAAAATCAGCAAAAGCAGAGAAATGGTTTTGGGGAAACTGTTGGGATTTGGGTGGATAAATCTCCAGGTCCTGATAAATAGAGTTGACCGAGGAGAACCAGTCGATGTGATTTATTTAGACTTTCAGAAGGCTTTAGACAAGGTTTCACATTACAGACTATTATGCAAAGTTAAAGTACATGGGATTGCAGGTAATGTCGAGATGGATGGAAAGCTGGTTAGCAGATAGGAAGCAAAAAGTTGGCATACATGGGTCTTTTTCTGATTAGTAGTCAGTGACTATGTGGTTCTGCAGGGATCAGTGCCAAGACTCCAACTGTTCACATTATATGTTAGTGATTTGGAAGAAGGAACTGAATGTATCATCTCCAAATTTGCAGATAATATAAAGTTGGGTGTGAGGAAGATACAGAGATGCTTCAGTTTAGGCATCTGCATAGCAGATGCAGTGTGTGAATAAACGTGAGGTTATCCTCTTTAGTAGCAATAACAGATTAATAGATTATTACTTGAATGGGTGTAAATTGAGAGGTGGATACTCAATGAAACCTTGGAGACTGTGTGCTTCAGTTACTGAAAGTAAGTGCGCAGGTACAGCAGGCAGTGAAGAATGGTATGTTGCTTCAAGCAAGAGGATTTGAGTATAGGGGTAGGGAATGTTTTGCTGCAATTGTATAGGGCATTGGTGAGGCCATGTCTGGAGTAGTGTGTGTAGTTTTGGTGGCCTTATAGTACAGAGGTGGTTTATCAGGCTGATTCTTTTAAGTGCATTTATTAGTGTCACAAGTAGGCTTACATTAACACTGCAATTCAGTTAGTGTGAAAATTTCCTGGTCAGCACAATCTGGCACCTGTTTGGGCACACAAAGAATTTAGCATGGTCAATACATGGCCTGTCTTTCCGACTGTTGGAGGAAACTGGAGCACCTGAAATAAACCCATACAGACATGGGGAGATTCGGACTGTGGGAGGAAACTGGGGCACCCGAAAGAAACTTATGCAGACATGGGGAGAATGAACAGGTTCTACACAGACAGTGACCCACGGCTGGGAATTGAACCTGGGTTCCTGATGCTGGAGACCGCAGTGCTACCTTTAATCTCTCCCTGCAATTTTTCACTCGACCTACATTGCTGACAATATCATTAGTCTTTGCATCAGCAGCAAACTTGGCTGTGTGGGTCCTCCAGGTCACTGGCAAATCCGGGAACAGCGGAGGGTCCAACTCAGATCCTTGTAAAATTCCTCCTGTCCATTATCCCTATTCTGACCCTTGTCGTTCAATAAATTATTTGCATTCAGTTCTGTGGGCTTCAATTTTAGCATTGATTAGCTGGATAGTCAACATCTTTTAGGTAGGGGAGTCTAAAATTCAAGGGCATAAGTTTAAGGTGAGAGGGCAGAGATACAAAAGGGTCCAGAAGGACAATTTTTTCACACAGAAGGTGGCGAGTGTCTGGAACAAGCTGCCAGAGATAGTAGCAGAAACAGGTACAATTTTATCTTTTAAAAAGCATTTAAACAGCTATCTGGCCAAGATGGGTATAGAAGGATATGGGCCAGATGTGGGCAATTGGCACTAGCTTAGTGGTTTAAAAAAGGGCAGCATGGACAAGTTCAGTTGAAGGGCCTGTTTCCATGTTGTAAACCTCTGACTCTTTAGCTACGTGTTAGAGGGAGTCTACAGAAGTCCAAATAACATCCTTAGATATTCTTCTGTCCACTACACTAGCTATCTCCTCAGAAAGATAATCAGATTTATTAGGCATGAAGTCTGTCCCCTCTATTAGAGGCACGTGTGGGATCTCTGGGGATCCAAAGACATTGGAATAAAACAGGCCACAAAAAAAAAAAGGAACATTGAGTGAGATCACCGGCCATGACATCTCCTACACTAAAACCATGCTAGCTTTCCCTAAACAAATAAAAATATTCTATATGTCTTCAGTCTCGCTCTCCTTAATCACTGGTATTACTGCTAATAGATATGAGGCTGGCTGAGACAGATATACTGCTCTCAATGCCCAGGAAAAGTCAGATCCAGAGCTGGATAAAGGTCTATTAACACACAGAAACTGGCGAGTCAAATAAAGACGCATTACAATCTTTTCCTTCTGCATCTACCTCACAGGAATTCTTCACTCAGTCATTCCCAGATCAGTATCCCTCGGTCTGCAATTTAGATTCTATCCCAAGACCCTGGAAACACAATATCACCTGGCTCCCATTCACCTCTTGCACTGGCATTTCTTATTGAATAAAACACTGATTTTCCAGTAACATCCATCCAATCATTTTCTGCCCACTGCGGATCCCAACACCACTTCCAATGCCAACTTCCCTGTTACTGCCCATTCCAGCACCAAGCCCACATCCCTTCCCTTCTCAATGCCAACCCCATACCAACCTCACTCAGCACCAACCCCATGCCCGCCCCCCCTTCCCTTCTCAATGCCAACCCCATACCAACCTCACTCAGCACCAACCCCATGCCCCCCACTCCCCCCCCAAAATCAGCACCCCCCTCATCCGGCACCCATCCTGATATCCCCAACCTCGTGCCAACCCCACCCCCCACACTAACTTCACACCAACCTCACCCAGTGTCCAGCCCAATCCACCCATCCCCACCCCCAGCCTGTGCCAATCCAACATGTTGCCACAGACAAGAGTTGCCCAATAGCAAGTGCCTGAGGATGAGCAAACGTGTGTGGACGGCATGTCAGCGAGCGAGAGCTTGCACAGTGGCAAGAAGTCAGCAACACAGATAGACTTGTGTACCAGGCTGAGGTCTCAAAGATTAACAAGAGCAGCACAGCCATGAGAATGACATGAACTACATTCTCCAAGAGCGAAGGTTAATTAATGTGTTCAGAGTGCGATTCGTGTGGGGCATACCGTCATCTTCCCTGGGAATGTTTTCCAGAAGTTGTATGTATATTCAGCCTCTTTCTGTTTCTTCTTCAGATACAGGCCAAGGGCTTCACACTGACAGCTGACCTCCTGTAGCTTGTAGTATTCCTTGGAAACCTGCCACAGGACACAAAGCGAAACAGAGTCACCCTATTCAACTTGACACCAACTCCTCCTCCATCCCACACAACGGTGTTCAGAGACATTCCACGTATACCAGGGCCTGCTGCACTCCCTCACCCAAGTGCAGACAGGTACAAGCTGTTCAAATACAAGGATCGAGTGCAATCAAATTGGCGCATCTTCCACTGGTACTGAATAATGACTGAAGGGTAGGGGAAAAAGGAGAAAAGGTCTGGGTGATCTCCTCCTCTCAAGCCTAGAGTCAGGAGGATGTTTTCACTATCCATATGTCTGCCCCAGCTGAGGCTACAAAAGAAACTGCCTCAAACCATTCCCCTGCTGGCTTGTTCACACACAGCAACACCTTCGCATTATTACCCATCCAAAGATGTGCAGTTAGGTTGATTGGCCATGATAAATTGTCCCTTCATGAGATTAGCGGAGTAAATGCATGGTGATAGGACCTAGGTGGGATTGTTGTTGATGCGGACTCATACATAGAATGCAGAAGGAGGCCATTCAGCCCATTAAGTCTGCATTGACAATAGGCCCTATCCTTGTACTTGATGAATTTAACCCGCTAATCTCTCGAACCACACATCCCAGGACACTAAGGGGCAATTCAGCGTGGCTAATCAACCTAATTTGTACATCTTTGTAGCATGGGAGGAAACTGGAGCACCTGGAGGAAACCCACACAGAGGGAGAACATGCAGACTTCATGTGCCTGTCTAGCTCAGTTGCTGGAGCATGGGACCCCTAATCGAAGGGTCTTGAGTTCGAGCTGGCGACGCAGTAGCACAGTGGTTGGCACTGCTGTTTCTCGGCTCCAGGGATCTGGTTTGACTTCTGTCTGTGTGGAATTTGTACATTCTCCTCGTGTGTGGGTTTCCTCTGGATGCTCCAGTTTCCTTCCACAGTCTAAAGATGTGTGGGCCAGGTAAATTGGCCATGCTAAATTGACACTAGCGTCAAGGGATTAACAACATAAATGAGGTTACAGGAACAAGGCTGGGTGGGATTGCAGTCTGTGAAGACTCGATGGGCCAAATGGCCTCCTTCTGCACTGTAGGATATGATTTCCCAGCATCTTCTATTTTTGCCTCTCTTATCATCAGGTGAGATGAGGATCCAGTTTTGGATCAGGAAAAAGTCACACTTTCATGACACGCTGCCAAGTTGGAACAGCTCACCTTGATGGCGAGCAAGCACTAAACGTCACTTACCACCTCGAAACAGGTTGCGAGTTTGAGCAGCACGCGGGCGTATTCGTGTAAGTGCCTGATGGGCAAGTAGAAGAGAGTGTGCAAGAGGTCAGCCGCGTGGATACTCTCGTCTGTCACTTCAGACAGCTGCTGGAGTGTCTGCAGGTTCCTGTTGAACAGCTCCCTGTGTCAAAGATACAAAACAACCACATTTACTTCACAGCGGACCAGGCACAGTGCTTAAACTTAAAGCCCCTGAACCGGGAGTGCATGCAGCAAGGAGCATCTATGGAGAGAGAACACTATTTCACAGGGTGTCTGTCGGAGGTTTACAGTAACCACCAAACCTGCTCTGTTCCCCCCTACTCCTGAGGTTTTAAGTTGATTTAACTGTCTCGCAAGTAGGCTTATGTTAACAATGCAATGAAGTTACTATGAAAATCCACTGGTTGCCACACTCTGGTGCCTGTTTGGGTACACTGAGGGAGAATTTTGCATGACCAATGCACCCTAACCAGCATGTTTTTCAGGGAGGTGTAAAGCGAAACATAGTTAACATCGGGTCACGATGACTCTTTTCCAGAACTTAACTATCAAACAGCCATGTTTACATTTCAATGTACTCTCTTTGCAATTTATTCCACAATAAGGTTATGGGGTTAGGGAGTGGGCCTGGGTGGGATGTTCCTTTGAAGAATCAGTGCAGACTCGGTGGGCTGAATGACGTCCTTTTGTGCTGTAGGAATTCTACGAAGTTAATTCTGCTTTAATTGTCTAAGTTCCCCCGACTGCTCTCCATGTTCCCAACTGTCAGATCTCTCATGTTCTCCCAAGGTTCAAACCAACCTACCTACCCTTTCCAGGCAATATGAGAATAAAGTGTGCGGACTATGGCTAAATGGGTCACCAAAGGTGGCGATTACAAAGCATACTGGGATAGGAGGGCCAATTGTGTGTATAGACTGAGACAAGCAGCTTTAGACTGTGTTTAGCACCGCTGTATTTAGCGCCAGGGGCCTGGGTTCAATTCCAGCCTCGGGTCACTGGGTATTCTCCTCATGTCTGTGTGGGTTTCCTCTGGGTGCTCTGGCTTCTTCCCACAGCCCAGAATTGAGCGGGTTAAGTTGATTAGCCATGCTAAATTGCCCCTAGTGTCAGGGGATTAGCACGATAAATATGTGGGGTTATGGGAATAGGGCCCAAATGGGATTGTGGTCAGTGCGCACTCGAAGGACTGAATGACCTCTTTCTGCACTGTAGGGATTCTATGATCAGGAATACACAAGAAATAGGTCACCCCAAAGACAACAGACATTTTCTGGTCAAACATAGAATAGAAACCTGACAATGCAGAAGGAATGATGAGGAGATGCCAGCGTTGGACTAGGGCAAACACGGTAAAAAGTCTCACAACACCAGATTTATTACAAATAAATCTGTTGGACTTTAACCTGGTGTTGAGAGACTTCTTACACTGCAGAAGGAAGCTATTCGGCCGATCAAGTCTGCACTGACCACGATCCCACCCAGGCCTTATCCTCATAACTCCATACATTTACCCTTGCTAGTCTCTCTGGCACTAAGGGGCAATTTATCACGACCAATACAACTAACCTACACACCTTTGGACTTTGGGAGGAAACCGAAGCACCCAGAGGAAACCCACACAGAAACAGGGAGAATGCAAACTCCACACAGACAGTGACCCGAAGTGGGAAGTGAACCAGGAGCCCTGGCACTGAAAGGCAGCAGTGCGAACCACTGTGCCAACCTGTTTACAAAACCTTGGCCCCTTATCTGGGAGGGAAGTATGTGACCCACTTGCCTCCAGCACCCACAAGCATGGCTGCTTGGCACACACTCCAAAATTGGTGCAACAACGCCTGATTGGTCGTGACCGAGGGCGCACCCTCAAGGTTGTGGAGGATAAAAGGTGCCACGCAATACACTACTAGCAGCAGTGACTCGAGAGACCACTGTGAAGTATGACTCTGGACCATCCAGAGGAGAAAGAACAGACCAGACTCAGGAAGAGGAACAGACCAGACCTGACCAAGGAGACTGCAGAGACTGATAAGTGGATACAGGCCAATATCTGCTTGGCTACCAGTCAGCCACTCAGTTAAATCAAAGTCCAGCGGTTAAGTTTGAAACTTCTGATTGTTGTGTAAAAGTAACTTCCGTAACTAATACTAATTGTGAATTAGTAAGTGTTACTGCATTAATAAGTTGACTCGCAATGCTTTGTTCACAGATAAGGGTTAAGAAACACACTGTGTGATCAGACACAACAGTACATCCCCTTATCCCTACAGCTCTGCTGCAAGTGGAACTTCACTGTGTTAAGGAACAACCAGAAACAGAATTGTGTTAAAAAGTTTTTGATATTTCAATCCAGTGTCCATGGCTGCCCTTTGGAGCCAGCCTAGACACAGAATCAAACCGGTAAATAACAAATTGAAAGGTGAAGATTTACTAACTACACTAGTTTTCTGATTGCAGGGAGTGTGGAACATAGAAATAGCAGGAAGCCACTCAGCCCATCGAGCCTGCACCATCACTCATTCTGATCATCCACCTAGTATCACTGAATTCCGACAGGGGGCAGCCATTCAGGGAAAGCATTTTATCTGTATCCACCCTGCCTATCCCTTTAATTATTTTGTAGTTTACAATGAGATCACTTCTCTCTCTTTGAAACTCTGGAGAACACAAGCCCAGATGTTTTACACAAGGCAACGAAGCCCTTACCCACTGTGCCATACAGCTTCAAGTAGATAACATTTAGTGATACTCACACTGTTGGCTTGGCCAATGCTTGAAAACCACCAACTACCAGAAAGTTGCCCACAGAGTTGGAGTACCTGAAACCAGAGAAAGAACAGCATGGTCAACAGAACTAACAGCAACTTCATGGAAAAGATATCTGAATGAAACACAGGAGCAAGGTGCTCACAACCAGCACAGGGCGGCACAGTGGTTAGCACTGCTGCCTCACAGCACTAGGAGCCTGGATTCTATTCCCATCTCAGGTCACTGTCTGTGCAGACTCCACATATTCTCCCATGTCTGTGTGGGTTTCCTCCCACAATCCAAAATGTGTGTGTTAGGTTGATTGGCCATGCTAGTTTGACCCTTAATGTCAGGGGGATTAGCAGAGTAAATACGTAGGATTATAGGAATAGGGCATGGATGGGACTGTGATCAGTGCAGGCTCAATGGGCCAAATGGCCGCCTTCTGCACTGTATGGATTCTATGATTCTAGATAGATCACAGTAATGGGGGAGGTCACCCGTGAGAGTATATGTATGAACAAAGAAAGCCTCGTCCATCAATTAGAGGCCAATTTTATCACTCATCCACTTAAATGGTGCAATAAGTAATCTCACAACACCAGGTTAAAGTCCATCAGGTTCATTTGGTACCACAAGCTTTCAGGGTACTTCTTCATCAGGTGAGTGAGCAGTGCTCCAAAAGCTTGTGCTGCCAAATAAACCTGTTGGACTTTTAACCTGGTATTGGGAAACCTCTTACTGTGCCCACCCCAGTCCAATGCAGCATCGTGACAAACCACAGATAAATGTTTAGCGGAGAACTTCGGTCAGAGGAATAGAGACCTCAACAATCTTGGGAGTGGAGTGTACGTGGTTAAAGAATCTGAGGATGCAGACACACAAACGATTAAAAAAGATTATTAAAATCTAGATATATAAGGAACTACTGCTCAGCCCTGTTAAGTGGAACTATTGCAAATCCAGTCAGCCCACACATGAACCAGTTTAAAACACACTGGAGTGTATGCCACAAGTTTACAGAGATAGGGGTTAGGTTTCAGAAGCAGATGCGCTGGGACAGAGCTTTTCAATTAGTTCCCATGACACAATACTTGCTGGCTATGCCAGCATTCAATGCCCGTCCCCGTTTACCCATAAGGTGATGGAGAGAACAAGAGTAGCACATTCGAGAACCAGTTAGGTTTGTAATGACCATCTGGTAATGACAGTCATTAGAAACCCAACTGGTTCTCCATTGGTTTTATTTCATCATCGTAATCAATCATTCTCATCGTGGGTGTGACATGCAGAATGGAAGATGAACTACCCGAGTCTTCTGTCACATATCAAATATGGGTGGCACAGTAATTAAACACTGCTGCCTCACAGGCCAGGGACCTGAGTTTAATGCCCGGCTTGTGTTACTGTCTGTGTGGAGTTGGCATGTTTTCCCTGTGTCCGTGTGGTTTTTGTCCGGGTGCTCTGGTTTCCTCCCATAATCTGAAAGACGTGCTGGTTAGGTGGATTGATCATGATAAATTCTCCCCCAGTGTACCCAAACAGACATCAGAGTTGGTGACTAGGGGATTTTCAGTTGCTTTGCAGCGTTAATGTAAGTCTACTCGTGACTAAGAGATAAATAAAATTGATAAATTCCTGGCCAGTTTGAGGAACTGTGGTGGAGTATGGGAAGTAAGAAATCTAAACAGCAGCTTTAATGTAACAAAATATCCCAAGATGCATCAATCTAAAAGAAAATCTGACAAACGCACCACAAGATGATATTTGGGGCAACAGGTCAAAAGCTTGGTTAGAGAAGTAGATTTTAAAGGAAACATCTTCAAAGGTGAGAGGTCAGTGAGGGCGGAGTTTTGGAATTTAGTGTCCAGACAGCTGAAAACATGGCCACTAATTGTTAAATTTAGGATGTCCAAGGAAGACAGTAGATCAACAACCAATGTAGGTCAGCGAAGACCAGGGCAATGGGTGAATGAGGACTGAGTGAGAGTTGGATGTCGGGGGAACACAGCACCCACCACCACCACGCACGCACGCACCCCCCCCCGCACGCACGCGCGCACCCCCCCCCCACGCACGCACGCGCGCCACCCCCCCACGCGCGCACCCCCCCACGAGCGCGCACCCCCCCACGCGCGCAACCCCCCCCCACGCGGCACCCCCCCCACGAGCGCACCCCCCACGACGCGCACCCCCCCACGCGCGGCACCCCCCCACGCGCGCACCCCCCCACACACACCACACCCCCACACCACACACAACACCCCCACACACACACACACACCCCCACACACACACACACACCCCCACACACACACACACAACCCCCAACACCACACACCACACACACACACACCAACACACCCCCACACACACACACACACCCCCACACACACACACACACCCCCACACAACACACCCCCACACACACACAACCCCACACACCACACACCCCACACACACACACCCCCACACACACACACCCCCACACACACACACCCCCACACACACACCACCCCCACACACACACACCCCCACACACACACACCCCCACACACACACACCCCCCCACACCACACACCCCCACACACACACACACCCCCACACACACACACACCCCCACACACACACACACCCCACACACACACACACCCCCACACACCCACACACCCCACACACACACACACACCCCCCAACACACACACACCCCCCCACACACACACACACCTTATAGTTCATAGAACTATACAATCCCTACAGTTGAGCAGGCTGCCATTTGGCCCATCGGCACTACACTGATCACAATCCCACCCAGGCCTCGTCTCCATAACACCAGGCATTTACTCTGCTAATCCCAATGCGTTAGGATCAACTTACCACATTCAATGCACCTAACCCACACAGCTATGGACTGAGCACCTGGAGGAAACCCACACAGACATGAGGAGAACGTGCAAACTCCACACAGATAGTGACCCAAGCTGGGAATCAAACCTGGGTCCCTGGAGCTGTGAGGCAGCAATGCTAACCACGCCGCCCCGTTGAGGTCTGAAAACTTGTGTTCAGATCCTTGTCTCCTCCTCCCTACCCCCCCATAACGAACACATGCATCACCCGCAGGAGCAATAACTGGGCTGTGTACTTGCTCTTTGAATGTGTCCAGGAAGACGCTTGCATGCTCCAACATGACGAGTGTCTTGACATCCTTCGGACCGTGCAGGAACTTATTCAAGGTGACGCTGTGCTGTCCAATCAGATAGCAGAGTTTACTATATTTGCTGGCTGTGTCTTGCAGTAACTGGCTCAGTGTCAAACCCAAAATGGAAGATAGGTTATCTGTAAAGCATAATACACGATTAGCAAGGTGCATTGACAATCTTTAGTACATCTGAGCGAGTCATTAGATTACACAATCCTCACTCTGGAGTTCCCGCCCTGGATCCACAGTCAGGCCAGCAAGTTGTACCCTGGACCACTTGACACTGATTCTATTTACAAGAGCGTGGCTATAATCAGACAGATTTCCACACACTCTGGGAGGTAATAGGCTAACTAACACTCACTCAAGATTAACACCAAGTCCATTCTACTGCTGTGGACTATTGGCAATCACTTCTCTCTATTCAGGTCCTACTCCAAGCCTTCCCCATCCAGGGACTGGATATCCATATTGCAGCATTGATTACTGCCCAGTATTTCTCACTTCAAGGCTTAATAGCTCTTCAACTGGCCACTGCGTCACCCTGGGGCACAGTACTGATAGGGACGAGTCTGCCACTGTATAACACTGGAGCACAATACTGGTGGGGACAGGTCTGTCACTGTATAACACTGGAGCACAGTACTGGTGGGGACAGGTCTGCCACTGTATAACACTGGAGCACAGTACTGGTGGGGACAGGTCTGCCACTGTATAACACTGGAGCACAGTACTGGTGGGGACAGGTCTGTCAATTCAGAATGTTTCAACATGGTTTTGTTTGGCTCAGAATCCTTCTTCCCAGAGCACCTCAAATCAGGATAATCTCTAATCATACTAAGGAGTGGATTGTGTATTTTTGGATTAAATTGCTGCCATATACATTGTATGGAGTGTTGGAGAGGATCAGAAAGAACATGGAGATTACCCAAGCCCAGTAGTGGTTTGAGGATCTGGTTTTTCACATCGCTTAGGTTGCAGTGGAACTTCCTCTCTGAGGATGCAAGCTCGTGTAAGCTGGCGATGTAGCCCATTATGTTCCTGTCTGACAGCGCCAAACACATCTGGCCTCCCGCAAACAGACTGCTTACGTAGCCAAGCTGTAACCAAACAGAATGTCATTGAAGATGGCAGGCTGATACATAAGATTAAGTCTCACAGGATTAGGGGTGAACTAGCGAGATGGATTCTGAACTGGCTTAGACAGAGGGTAGTGGTGGAAGGGTGTTTTTCTGAATGGACATCTGTATCCAGTGATGTTCCACAGGGATCAGTGCTGGGATCTCTGCTGTTTGTAATATACATAAATGACTTGGAAGAAAATGCAGCAGGTAGGATTAGCAAGTTTGCGGATGACACTAAGATTGGCAGAGTTGCGGATAATGATGAAGATTGCCAGAGAATACAGCAGGATATAGTTGACTGAATATTGGGCAGAGAAATGGCAGATGGAATTTAATCCAGACAAATTTGAGGTGATGCATTTTGGTAGATCCAATTCAGGTGGGGGCTATAAAATAAATGGCAGAACCATCAGGAGCACAGACACACAGGTCTGAGCGTACAGATTCAGAGATCCTTAACAGTGGCAGTGCAGGCAGAAAAGGTGGCAAAGAAAGCACACAGCATGTTTGCCTTCATCAGATGGGGCACTGAGTATAAAAATTGGCAAATTGAGTTCTATAAAATATTGGTCAGGCCTCATTTGGAATACTGCATCCAATTTTGGTCACCACACTGCCTCACTCCATGAAGGCTTTGGAGAGAATGCAGAAAAGTTTACCAGGATGTTGTATGGTATTGAGGGTATTAGCTACGAGGAGAGATTGAACAAACTGGGATTGTTCTCCCTGGAAAGAGAGAGAACGAAGGGTGACCTGATAGAAGTTTATAAAATTATGAGGGGTGCGTTCAGAGTGAACAGTTGGAAGCATTTTCCCCAGGGCAGAAATGACAATTATAAGGAGGCACAAATTCAAGATAAGGGGTGGGAAGGTACAGTGGAGATGCGCAGTGTTTTTTTTAAAAAGCAGAGAATGGTGGGGTCTTGGAATGCGCTGCAAAGTGAGGTGGCCAAGGCAGACACGTTAGTGACATTTAAGACTTATCTGGATAGAAACACGAACAGATGGGGAAGAGAGGGTGAGAAGCTACTGGTTTGGACAAGTAAACATGATTGGCGAGGGGTGGAGGTCCAAAGGGCCCATCTCTGTTCTTTGTTGACAGGGACCACTGACTATTCAACATGCCCACTATCCACAAGGCCAGGCTGCTGCTGGGATTGTGGATGGGAGCGGGGGCACAAGTGCGACTGTCAGTTCTAGAAAATCAAAGGCAGAAACAGACCCAAGACTTTTCTTACTTCAAGAGCAAGAAACAGTTATCGAATGAGAAAAAAATACTGTTTAAACTCCAGAAATAGGTTACTGGGCCTGTGAGTGGTTTGCCTCATTTATGCAACAGTTTCATGTTAAGATATTTCTGCCTATGCAATTACATTTAAATGCTAAGTTTAAAAAATTAACCAACTCAGCTTTAACTTGCCAACATTTTAAAAACACAGAAGGTATGCTGGGTTAGCCAGAAAATTGACTGCATTTTTTCGAAACTACAATGTTAGAAAGACAGACTTTTTATAAGCCAAGTTTTTCATAAAGCATATCTATAAAGCCTGCGTTGCCAAGTCAGAATCAGTGTGTACCAAACAATTCCAATGACAAAAATAATGAACAACAGGTATTGTAGTTTCAGCTCTACGTTTTGAGTTCAGCCAGTAGTCTTATTTTGGAGGTCTGTTTTGATCAGTACAGTATTGGCAGAAAAGACCAGTCTCTTTTTAGCTTTCTTTTCTCTCTTGCTGTTCGCTTTTGTAATGATTTAATTTTAAGTTCTGTTCAGAATAAGAAATTCATCATATTAGTGCCATCTTCGGCTATTCAAAGGAATGAACAGACCCTCCGTTGGGTTAAACCTGACCTGTAACATTAACTGTTTCTCTCTCAGGTCTGACCTGAGTCTTTCCCACACCTGGATTTACAGCATCAACAATATTTTAGCTTTGCTGAGGGCAGTAAGGTACCTCAGTACTTGGCAGTCCATGAATAAGCCTTGACCCAATCTGGACATTTCAAATCACCTCAAAGGCCATGAAATGCTTTGTTTTTGAAAGAATGTTGTCCTCTTTTAAGGTTAAACCAAATAGAGGAACTCAAATTAAATTAGGGCAAAGTAAAAGGGGCAGCTCCCCCCCAAAAAAAGGGGAACAGCCTGAACAAAAACAAAAGTACAACAGGTCGATAATGCACCCCATTCTCTGTGGTGCCCAGCAAATGCAAAAGGCATCGACTGCATGCTCCCTCTCCAGGGACACCTGGCTGCAAACGTAGCCGCGGCAGAGAAGCAGACAGTCAGGACGGAAGGCCCTCTCGATCGCCCATTGGCTGGACCTGTAAATGGCGTGTTTTGGCAGGCCCAGGAGCAGGTCGCCATCCCGACCTCCTCTCTCCGCACCAGGTGTCCATAGATCAAGAGCGTAGGAATTGAAGTGCAAACAAAACATCAATAAAAGGTTCTTCAGAAAAACAAAAAGGGAGTGCAAACTAAGGCACAAAACATAGACGTGGTCCACTGACGCCACAAGGCTACAGAAGGGACAAGCTTCGGAGCTCGTGAACCAGTGAATCCTGTGATGATGCGGAACTGCTGCACGCATTACCCTCTACCCCAGGTCCCCGATGTAATTAGGAGAGATCACTTCCTAAAGGAACCTCTGCCACTAACAAGGCCCGTCAAAGTGTATCTGGGTGACAGGTGAGGATGTGTGCTGAAAGGTGTGCAGCAGCAGCCTGTACAGGAAACGCCTCCGTGCACTAGGAAAAGGCACCGAGGACATATATCCTTTTTTGTTTAAAAATGTAGACAAAACATAGCAAATTTCCACAGGTAACAAGGAGTCATGTCTTTTTGAAGTGAATATGTCCCTGCCAATAATGAATCTGATGCGACCACAATAATCTCTCCCTCAATGTCAGTAAAACGAAGGAGATAGTCATCAACTTTAGGAAGTGTAGTGGAGGATATGTCCTTGTCTGCATCAATGGATTTACAAGGATGTTGCCTGGATTGGGTGGCATGCCCTATGAAGACAGGCTGAGGGAGCTGGGTGTCTTTTCCCTGGAGAGATGAAGGTTGAGAGGTGACCTGATAGAAGTTTATAAGATGTTGAGATGAATAGATAGGGTGGATTCTCAGAGGCTATTTCCCCGAGCTGAAATGGTCACGACGAGAGGACACAGGTGCTGGGAGCAAATAGAGAGGAGATGTTAGGGGTAGGTTTTTCACTGAGGGTGGTGAGTGAATGGAATCGACTGCCATCAGCAGTGGTGGAGGCAAACTTGCTGGGGTCTTTTAAGAGATTCCTGAATGAGTACATGGGATTGGGAGTTACAGATAGTTCTATGGCCGAGTAGGTATGGGTATGATTGGCGCAACTTGTGGGCCAAAGAACCTGTTTGGGCTGTAATGTTCTACATTCTGTAACAGGGATAAAGTGGAATTGGTTAAGAACTTGAGGTTTCTAGCTATCCAGATCACCAACAACCTGGTCCCCCCATGCCGACACTATAGTTAAGAAAGCCCACCAACGCCTCTACTTTCTCAGGAGGCTAAGGAAGTGCAGTATGTTTGCTACAACTCTCATAGATGCACCATAGAAAGCATCCTTCTAGATGTATCACAGCATGGTATGGGTCCTACTCCAACTAAGATTGAAAGAAACTACAAAGAGTTGTGAATGTAGCCTAATGCATCACTCAAACCAATCTCCCATTCATTAACTCTATCAACAATTTCACACTGTCTCAGTAAAGCAGCCAGCATAATTAAGGAGCCTACACACCCTGGACATTTTCTCTTCCACCTTCTTCCATTGGAAAAAAGATACTGAAGTCTGAGGACACGTACCAACTGACTCAAGAACAGCTTCTTCACTGCTATCATCAGGTTTTGAGTAAATCTACCTCACATTAAGTTGATCTTTCTCTACACCCTAGCTATGCCTATAACACTACATTCTGCACCCTCTTCTTTCCTTCTCTATGAATGGTATGCTGTGTCTGTATAGTACTCAAGAAACAATACTTTTCACTGTAAACTAATACATGTGACAATAATAAGCCAAAAAGATACAAAAGTCTGAGATCACATATCAACCAACTCAAGAACAGCTTCTTCCCTGCTGGTCAGACTTTTGATTGGACCTATATTGAGCTCATTTTTCTCTACATCCTAGCTATGTCACACTACATTCTGTACTTTTTTCTTTCCTTCTCTATATGCAATATGCTTTGTCTGTATAGCACACAACAAACAATACTTTTCACTGTATCCTAGTACATGTGACAATAATAAATCAAATCACTTTTGTCTGAAGGATGGAACATTCTCATATTTCTGAAATTCTTTCAAATTTCCTCACTTATCACTGGGTCAAAATCCAGGAACTCCTTTCCCAACACCAAGGATGTTCCTAACACCACAGGGAATGCAGCAGCTCAAGAAAGCAGCTCGCCACCAGCTTTTCAAGAGGCAATTAGGAGTGGGCAACAAATGCTGGCCTGGCCAGCAATAAGAAGTCTGACAACACCAACATCTCTACATGCTGGCCAGTAATACCCACATCCCACGAGTAAACAAAAGACACTCTCTTACTCTTTCAACATGCAATAGAACAACAAGCGTATAGACGAGGAATGTAAATATAGAAGATACAATGGCAATGGAAAGCACAAGCAGGAAAACCTCCACCCCAAACTTGAAGAAAAAATCTGTATGAAGAGCCAAAAATACTACCCAATCCACACAGGAGGGAGAACTCTGCTACCCCCTCAGTAGAGAAGAAAAACTACAATGTTTCAAAATAGATCACCTCACAACATAGCAGCTACTGGGAAGAGAGAGAAAAAAACATATTCAGGCCCAGAGGTCAATGCAGTCACATGCAAACCATCACCACAAAGCAAGACAGGTCATCTAACCACTGCAAAGCCTGGATATTCTACAGTGTTAATTACTTGGGCCAGAGAGTAATACACTGTGTATGCAATGAAGTAATTCCACCTCCCAACAGGCTGCAGCTGTGTCCTGGTCTATTAATGGCCAATAAATGGGCTTCCAGTTATTGGGAACAGGCTACAGGTGTTCCTCCCTGTTGTAACAGATTGCTGTATCACTCTCCAGTGAGCAGCTGGTTGAAAGGGCAGATGATCCACATGATTCACTCACATGGTGTATGTGAAATCTCCCTTCAAAACATCAGCTGATTACTATCCTTCAGGGCTCAAAGTGGAAGTAGCCTTTTTTTACGTTTATTTATTAGTGTCACAAGTTGGTTTACAGTTACACTACAGTGAAGTTACTGTGAAAAATCCCCTAGCTGGCACACTCCAGTGCCTATTTAGGTACACTGAGTTCACCAATTCACCTAATCAGCACTTTTTCAGATTGTAGGAAAACACTGGAGCACCCGAAGGAAATCCACGCAGGCACAAGAAGAACGTGCAAACTCTGCATAGACAGTGACCCAAACCAGGTATTGAAACCAAGTCCCTGGTGCTGTGAGGCAACAGTGCTGACCATATTGACTGAGAAACTAGGACCAAGAGGAAAGTCAATTAGTATAAGATGCAACTAGACTTTAAACAATTCAAAGATGTGTGGGTTAGTTGAAAGGCTTCCAATGTGTATGATTCGAAGGTATAAAAATAGGATCAAGAGGCAATATGCAGGTTAAGTAAACTGGCAATGTTAATTATCCCTTATAACCTAGGATATATAGGGTAATGGGGTAAGCTTAGGGGATAAGCCTGGCTAAGAGGTTGCTGTAGATTTGATGAGCTGAATGGCCTCCTACACTGTAGGGATTCTATGGTTTCAGTTAAAGACTTGGCAGTGATTAAGTAGTGATTAAACATGCTATCCACAGTGATTTTTGTAAATTGATGCTTTGGGTCAGGCTGGCTCTTCCCTTAAACAGAGTAAATGTTTCCTATTTTTATACCTTAGCATTAAACTCTCAGAAGGTCATTTAGCCATCCTGTCTGCTTCATTTAAAGCAGTATCCAAATATTCCTTTACGTTATCCTCTTCAAATGTTTGGAATTCTCTCTCCAAAGCTATTGGAGACATTGGGTGGGATTTTCTGGCTGCGCTCGCTCCAGGGTTGGAGATTTCCACTTAAGGTCAATGAATCTTGGTGGTCTGCTCCTACCTGCTATAATTCCTGTGTTGGGTGGGATGGGGACATTCTACCCATAGGAGTTATACAGGGCAGAAAAGGCCCTTTGGTCTATCATATTGGTGGAAGCAGATTCAACAACCCTCCTGGCAATGCGTTACAAATCACAACAACAAGGTGGAGACCATAATTTGCTTTTTTTGTTTGTCAATTAGCCTGTGTTTTTAAATCTGCCTTCTCTTGATTCCTCCGTCACTGGAAACAGTATCTCCTTATTTACTTGTTCAATGATTAGGGACACTTGCCAAATCTCTGCTCTGAGGAGAACGGGTGGCACAATGGTTAGCACTGCTGCCTTACAGAGCCAGGGACCTGGGTTTGACTCCCAGCTTGAGTCACTGTCTGTGCGGAGTCTGCACGCTCTCCCTATGTCTGTGAGGGTTTCCTCCAGATGCTCTGGTTTCCGTCCACAATCTGAAAGACATGCTGGTTAGATGTCTTGGCCATGTTAAATTCTCCCTCAGTGTACCTGAACAGGCGGCAGAATGTGCCGACTAGGGGATTTTCACAGTAACTTCATTGCAGTGTTAATGTAAGCCTACTTATGACACTAATAAATAAACATTAATACTTTTAACGTTTAAACGTTAACATGCTCAGTTAATGTCAGCACTTTGTGTAACTGAATTCTTGGTCCTGGGTTTCACTTTAATGAATCTCCTCTGTTGCCTCCCGAGTATCCTGATGTCCTTTCTAACAGTGTGGTGCCCAGAATTGAAGACGTTACTTTTTCCGGGGCTTAGTCAGTGTTGCCTGGAAGATATTTGAAACATTTTGGTCAGACCCTATTTGGGTCCAGAGGAAGTTCACAAGAATGATTCCTGGAATGAAGAGCTTGTCGTATGAGGAACGGTTGAGAACTCTGGTTCTGTACTTGGAGTTTAGAAGGATGAGAAGGGATCTTATGGAAAAGTACAGGATATTGCAAGACTTAGAGTGAGTATGGAGAGGATGTTTCTATTAGTAGTAAAAGTTAGAACCAGAGGGCACAACCTCAGGCTAAAGGGACAATCCTTTAAAACAGAGATGAGGAGGAATTTCTTCAGCCAGAGAGTTGTGAATCTGTGGAACACTTTGCTGCAGAAGGCTGTGGAGGCCACTCGATTCATTGAGTGTCTTTAAGACAGAGATAGATAGGCTCTTGATTAATAAGGGGATCACAGGTTATGGGGAAAAGGCAGGAGAATGGGGATGAAAAAAATATCAGCCATGATTGAAATGATGGAGCTGATGCGATGGGCCGAGTGGCCTAATTCTGCTCCTATGTCTTATAGTTTTTTGTGTTCTTTGCTGGTAATGACAAAAGTAAAGATTCCATGGCCTTTTAACAGTTTTCTCAATCTGTCCCATCAGCTTCATAGTTTGTGTCTGTATATCACCAGGTCTCTATTCCAAATTAAAATTGTATTGTTTGGTTAACATTGTCTCATCACTTTTTCTACAAAGACATCACCACTCACTACATTAAATGTTATCAACATTTGTTTTCCCTTCAGTAATCGATTCCTTTCGGTCCTCCTGGTGTTTGTTACAATATTTCTTTGTTCTAATCCCCACAATGCAGAAGGAGGCCATTCATCCTATCACATTCCAACAATTGTCTCACAATTGAGTCTGTGTCTATAATATGCCCTATCTGTGGAGGAGGATTTCTAACCAGTTTGAGATTTACTGGCAGAATGCAGTCTTTCAGAGGACAAGAGATCAGTAAGGGGTTAAATAATTCTTACAAGTTAACCCAGATAGTTTTACATATATGAATGCAGTAAGTGAATCAAAAAAAAAGTTGTGATTTTAAAACGCATGCTGATATTTTAAATGTCGTTTAATGTAATGTACGGTTTAGTCAAGCAAAATTACCAAAAGGCATGGGAGTAAAAGTCAATAATTTAAAGCCAAAAGTCTGAGAACATTTAGTCAGTAAGACTTATTAGGTGGCATTCCTAAGAAGGAACACATTGTGCAACATGAATGGACAGATGTATTCATTGCCCAGACACAAGGACAGATATGCCCCTGGACACAGGAACACGTCTATTCAATCTGGCAGTGAACTGGTGGGAACGTCCGTTGCAGTAGCACACGCTGTTGCCAGGCAACAGATATAATTAGAGCCAGAAGGGAGATTACATCCGGAATCATTTGGACAAATAAGATATCGCACGCTATTAAGTATCATATAGTTGGCTGAGGTACTTGAGAGATTTGTATTGACATATCACTGTTAAATGGAATTGTTTTTAAGCTAATAATGTGGAATTGTTGCTTAGGAGAAAGTACAATTGATCTGTTTTTAATTCTGTATTTCACATCTTTTGGAGAGATTCTGTCGCTCAGTTCCAGAGCTATTTAACCTTTCATGAGTCTCCAGTCAGCTGTACGTTTGTATTCTTTTGTTTTGTTTTACGTTCAATAAATGTTAACATCTTTTGCATGGAGATATTTGCCTTTCGAATTTTGAATTATCTGAATTTAAGACCTTTTTAAATTTCCCCATGCCACTGTTTACTTTTTTTAAATGATGTGGAGATGCTGGCATTGGACTGGGATAAGGACAATAAGAACTCTCAACACCAGGTTAAAATCCAACAGACTTATTTGGAATCACGCGCTTTTGGAGCATTGCTCCTTCATCAGGTGAGAGAGGTAGGTTTCACAAACACAACGTATATCGACAGAGACACAATTGCAAGGTAGTGGTTGGAATGTGAATCTTTACAGGTACTAACAGTGTGAGTGGAGAGAGGGATAATCTCAGGTGAAAGAAATGTGAATCGTCCCAAGTCAGGACAGTTAACTGAACCGAAAACTTGTGATTCCAAATAAACCTGCTGAACTTTAACTTGGTGTTGTGAAACTTCTCACTGTCCTTTTTTAGGTTTTGTGTCATCTGCAAAGCTTGGCATATGTTACTGACTTGGATATATATTTAACAACCAGAATGAGCAAGTGCAAATACCTAGTAAACCATTGTATTCTTTCTTCTGGTGTGAAAACCAATTATCTTGTTGCATCCGGTCACAGGACATGGGTGTTGCTGGCTAGGCCACCATTTATTGCTCATTCCTAATTGCCTCTTGAGAAGGTGTTGGTGAACTGCCTCCTTGAACTAATGTAGTCCACTTGATGTTGGTATGCCCACAGTGCTGTTAGGGAGGATGTTCCAGGATTTTGACCCAGCAACAGTGAAGGAATGGCCGATGTATTTCCAAATCACGAAAATGAGTGGCTTGGAGGGGAACTTGCAGATGGTGGTGTTCCCATGTGTCTGCTGCTCTTGTTCATCCAGATGGCTGATGATTTGGGTTTAGAAGGTGCTGTTGAAGGAGCCTTGCTGAGTTGCAGCAGTGCATCTGTAGCAGCTGCTGTGCATCAATGATGGAGGGAGTGAAAATTGAAGGTTGTAGAGGGGATATCAATCAGTTGGGTTGCTTAATGTGGCCAATCCAGTTCATTCCCTGGACAATCGTAACCTCCAGAATGTTGATATTGGGGGATTTAGCAATGGTAAAGCTTTTGAATGCCATGTTCCATGCATTTAGACATATGCACTCTAAATCCAATTTAGCCTGCCTTGCATTTCACTCCTTTCTGATCCCCTTTTATTTCAGAGCTATTCTTATTCTAACACCATGAATCATAGAATTCCTTCAGTACAGAAGAGGCCATTCGGCCCTTTGAATCTGTACCGACCACAATCCCATCCAGGCCCTATTCCCGTAACCACACACATTTGCCCTGCTAATCTTCCTGATACTAAGGTGCAACTTAGCATAGCCAATCCACCTAATTTTCACATCTTTGGATTGTGGGAGGAAACTGGAGCACCCAGAGGAAACCCATGCAGACACAGGGAGAACGTGAGACAGTGACCCAAGCTGGGAATTGAACCTGTGTCCCTGGTGCTGAGAGGCAGAAGCGCTAACTACTCTGCCACGGTGCTGTCAACCTTCTCAGAAACTTCCTCCACAACACAATGTTGCAGTTGGAAGCAGAAAAACTTCCTTATCACTTTTAACATCCTGATTTGTATCATGTATCCCTGGGTGTTTGAGGATTTGGTTGGAGTTTAATCAAAAGATCTAAATTATTTAAAACTGATGCACCTCTGCACAAGAACTCGAGGACGACTAACCTGATTTGGCCATTCCCAGTTGATCCCAATCCTCAAACCCAGCATCCAATTCAACTACTCCTGATGTACAGGTCTCCATTAGAATCCCTGGAGTGCAATGGGAGGCCAATTAACCCATTGAGTCTACATTGACTCCCCAAGAGAGAGGTTCTTTTCCAGCCCCCCCACCACCCAAACATCCCAGTCAAGATCACGATATTTTCCCACTTTTGATTTTTCCTAGCAAATTCGGGGGCGGCAGAATGGTTAGCGCTGCTGTCTCATAGCGCCAGTGACCTGGGTTCGATTCCCGGCTTGGGTCAGTATCTGTGAGGAGTTGCACATTCTCCCCGTGTCTGCGTGGATTTCGTCCGGGTGCTCCGGTTTCCTCCTACAGTCCAAAAGATGTGCAGCTCAGGTGGATTGGCCATGCTATATTGCCCCGAGCTTGAGTGGGAGTAGCAGGATAGATGCATGCGGTTGTGGGAGTGGGGCCTGGCTGGTATTGTGGTTAGTGTGAATTCAATGGGTCAAATAGCCTCCTTATGCACTGCTGGGATTCTATGATTCTATCGTCACTTAATGCAGTTGTAGAAAAACTGTCTTAAGATGTGTTTTAAAGATGGTATAACATTCCTTGGTGGAACATTCCGGATTTGCCACATAAACACTATTGAACAATAAGGAATATTATGAGTTTGACTTGCCTGACTGCAGGATGACAGGAGCAGTGGCTGCTGGGTGCAGGACTGTCCGAGATCAGCGTTCCCACCTTTTGGAAGCTCCAGTTGTCCACTGTAATAGATGATGGGCTGGAAAGAAGCCCCATCGGCCAAAAATAAGGAATGTCCTTGTCCCGCTGCCACATCCCACACACGGACACCCTCTGGAATCTGTACCAGGAAAACACTTGCAGGTCAGTTTAATTCTGAGTGGTCGTGATGTTTCCAGACTAATGTTTGACAGAAGGCCAACATCTGTAAACTTACTCTTACGTTCTCCTGCCCCCCCCCTCTGACAGCTGCCAAAGGTATCAGGCGCGCAGTTCCACAAAGAAGGCCCCATCACCTGGAAGGCAGGGACCCAGGTTCAATTCTGGCCTTGGGTCGCTGTCTGTGTGGAGTCTGCACATTCTCTCTATCTGCATGGGTTTCCTCCAGGTGCTCTGTCTTCCTCCCATAAAGATGTGCTGGTTAGGGTGCATTTGTCATGCTAAATTCTCCCTCAGTGTACCTGAACAAGTGTTAAGAGTGTGGCAACTAGGGGAGTTTCACAGTAATGTCATTGCAGTGTTAATGTAAGCCTACTTGTGACACTAATAAATAAACTTTTAAACAATTGTTAATCCTCGACTATCATCACTAAAACCTAGCGTTGGCAGAAACAAAACCTGATCCTGTTCCTAAATAAAAACTGCACTTTGGAACAATACAGTGACAAGCAGAGGGTGTCCTGCATGACTTTTTCTGCTCCAACTGTAAAAGAGGACTGAGGCCCTACTGAGACCACCTAACTCAGCGTAGACCGAGGCTCTTAATGGGCAATAATGTTTCTGCAGTTCAATGCCTTCTATTTTTTTTATTCCTTCATGGGACATGGGCATCATTGGCTGGCTAGCATTTATTGTCCATCCCTAGCTGTCTGTATTGTGGCGGTGTAGTAGTGGTGGTAGGGAAAGGAAGGAAGGTTCAGTGGAGGTGTGCGCGGGGAGGTTTTTTTACACAGAGGATGGTGGGGACCATCCTAAGTGAGCTGGTTGAGGCAGTTATGTTAGCGACATTTATGACTTATCTGTATGGATGCATGAACAGGCATGGTTTGTAAGGATATAAGGGGTTCGTCTAGATAGGACAATGCGATCAGTACAGGCTTGGTGGACCAAAGGGTCTGTTCCTGTGCTGCACTGTTCTTTGTTCTGCTGTGGATCTGGAGTCATGTGTAGGCCAGATCAGGTAAAGATGTCAGATTTCCTTCTCAGAAGGACATTAGCAAACCAGATAGGATTTTCTAATGATTGATAATGGTTCCATGGTCATCAGTAGATTCTTAATTCCAGATTTGTAAGCGCTGTGCGATTCTCAAAGTGGGGATTTACTTAGTCTGCCTTTGTCAGCAGCTTATGCGCATGTCTTATAACAATTTTAATGCAATTTTTGTTCATATTTCCGAGTTGAAAGCTTGGCTGCACCATACCTTGATGAGGCGAGGCGTGACGGTGGGTGACTCTGTGTGACCAAGTTGTCCGTAGGCATTACTGCCCCATGAATAGACCTGGAGGAAGAAAATTGAAGATCCACAGAATCAGTGTGAAATCTTTAAGCTTCTGCCTGCATACATAGGATACAAACTTCTCAGAACAAAATGTAATGTATTTCCCCACTTCGAGAGCCTTGTGGAGATGATCACTGCATTTCCTCCTTGGTCCAATCAAGGCAGTGTTACCAGCAAGGGAGATTTGTCTAAATGAACTAATCGGTGCGCAATCCCAAGCTTTTCTACACTAACAGCATCTGATCATCAGACCAATAGGTAAACAGTGAACACTTATTTGACCCTCCCCATCCCCTTATCCCATCACTCCCCAACGTTGGCCACATATTCCTCACATTTATCCCACATGTGTGTTATGTCTGTCTTACTTTGCTCATTGGTATAAAACAGAGGTGGATACCCTCTCTGAGAACTAACACCAAAACACACAAAGAGGAGTACCAGGCCCTATAATCTGTAAAAAGTGTGTGTAAAGTGGTATGACCTACTCTTCAGCAACTCCTAGTGATTAAATAGAAAATAAATCCCTGACACTCTCTAAAATCAACATGTAACAATTTATTTATCAGTGAAGAAATTAACTAAACACTATCTGAATAAATCCCTTCTAACTATTAACTATTCCTGAATAAAACAAGATTCCAATGGTACACTGTTCCAATAAATACAAATTCCATCATTAACAAAAAATAGAATTTAGCCAATCTCTAAATTACAACCAGATTTTGTCTCTTCCAGAATATTCTGGGCTTTCTCTGTTGATTCTTCCGTTTGGAACTTCCTTCTTCATCGGTACCTTTGCTATTTAGGTGGTGTTTTCTCTAAGACATAGATGAAGCTGTGAGAGTTAGTGATTCTCTCTTTCTCTCAATGGAAAGAAAAAGGCTAAAATATGAAAAACACAGAGAAAGAGTAGTAATGAAAGACTAACACGCATATCCCACTCCCCACCAAATTTACCCAATTCAATATCCTGATGTCTCTCTCACTCTTTAGAGAAAGAACATTGAAAGCTGTTAGCTCTGACAGGTAGCAGTTGCTCTATCTCTTTGTCCCACTGCCTCCTTTTTTTATACCTGTGATGACATATCAATATTTCCCAAAATAGGATTGGTGCTAAGTTTTTGGTATCTAACTGCCTGATTCAAATTGGCTAAATTCCAAAGCTTATTGCCTTAGTAACACTGCTGCTTGGCCCTTCAATACTAATGTTTCAGTTTGGGCTCTCTGTGTACTTGCCACAATCCTGACACTCCCTTCGCAATCTGTGCCTCTGTTCTGCCACTCACATATTCCGATCAATTAATGGGCTCTTTTAGCATCTTTCTCAGCCTTCTTCATCACTATTTATCTTCCTTATGACAAATTACAACACCATTCTCCCGCCCGACAACCCCAGCCCTCCTCTCCCAATTCTCACAGAGTAAATCTCCTCTGATTTTTTTTTTTGCTCTCGACACTGGGTGACCCAGGCTCTCAACGTTGTCTCTATTCTCTCTTCGCAGATGCTGTCAGACCTGCTGGGATTTTCCAGCATTTTCAGCTTTTATTTCAGGGCACTCTCTGGCTCTCCACGGTGTGCATCAGACACACGTGAGCAAATATACAGCAGGTGGGTGTTGATCTTACCTGCGACCGGGCTGTTAAAGCCAGCGAGTGATAGGCACCAGCCACCACCTGGACCACTTCCCTGCTGCTCAGACTCTTGATGCATAAGGGATGTAACCTGTAAGCAAGACGAGAACACTGTGATTACCCGCTCAGCTCTTTAACTAATAACCACAGCTGGCGACAACCCGACATTGTGCGCAGTATTCCGAGATCCAAAAAAGCCCAACACTTTCTAACTCCAGTTTCAAGTATTCACTATGACACCTCATTTGGAGTTTATTATGCACTTCATCTTTATACATCAGTCCTGGTCTATATACGGAGGTGTGCGCAATCCCAGTCTGTATATGAAAGTATGTGCAGTCCCAGTCTGTACGCAGAGGGGTGTGCAGTCCCGGGCCGTATGTGGAGGGGTGTGCAGTCCCGGGCCGTATGTGGAGGGGTGTGCAGTCCCGGGCCGTATGTGGAGGGGTGTGCAGTCCCGGGCCGTATGTGGAGGGGTGTGCAGTCCCGGGCCGTATGTGAGAGGGGTGTGCAGTCCCGGGCCGTATGTGGAGGGGTGTGCAGTCCCGGGCCGTATGTGGAGGGGTGTGCAGTCCCGGGCCGTATGTGGAGGGGTGTGCAGTCCTGGCGTATATAGACGTGTGTGTGGCCCCGGAGGTGGAGGTGTTAGCAGTCCTGGTGTGTGCAGTTTTGATCTGTATATGGAGGGGTTTCCCATTACCTGGGAAGGACGTCTCCGTGGCCCAGCTGACCCTCTTTGCCTCGTCCCCAGCTCCATAACTCGGTCTGTAGGGAAGGTAAGTGTGCATCAGCCTCGCTGCCAGGTGTGGGAGTCAGGCTCACCGACCTGATTCTTGCACGCCCAGCTTTCCTAAGGAGTCTCGGAGAGACTGAAAGAAAAAGACACGCTTGTTTATAGGTGCTAGGTGAATGCAGGAGTGCTGACTGCACTGATGCTCTGATACTACTATGCACGACTCGTGATTCAAGTGGGCAAATCAGCCTCACACGGTCCTGTTTACTATCGTCTGGAGTTGTTTTTTCCATCTGTTCAATGTTTAAACAACAACAACCTACATTTATAGAGCACTTTATAATGTAATGAAACATGCCAAGGTGCCTTACAGGTCTGTTCTCAAACAAAGTGTGACACTAATCCACATACAGAATCCCTACAGTGTAGAAACGGCCCATCAAGTCTGTATTGACTCTCTGACAGAGTATCTTATCCTGGCCCTCTCCCCTGCCCTATCCCTGTAACCCTCAGACATTTATCATGGCAAATCCATCGAACCAACACACCTTTGGATGGAAATATACGGAAGATATTGAAGATAACATATGGAGAAATTCGGTCAATAACCACTTGGTTAAGTTTCAAGCAGAGCCATAATGGAGGATCACAAAGTAAATAAATATAGAATCCTTACAGAGCAGAAGGAAGCCATTTGGCCCATTGAATCTCACTGACAATTCCATCCAGGCCCTAATCTGATAGCCCCTTGTATTTACCCCAGCTAATCCTCCTGATGCTAAGGGGCAATTTGCCATGGCCAATCTACCTAACTCTCACATCTTTGGGCTGTGGAAGGAAACTGGAGCATCCAGAGGAAACCCACAAAGACACGGGGAGAATGTGCAGACTTCATACAGAGTGTGACCCAAGATGCAAATCGAACCCAGGTCCTTGGTGCTGTGAGGCAGCAATGCTAACCACTGTGCTATTGCGCTGCTCACAGAGAGGTTTAGGGAGGGAATTCCAGAGCTTGGGGCCCAGGTAACTGAAGGTCACCAATAGCAAAAGTACTCTCATTGAGAATTCACAGCAGGCAGGAATTCAAAGAGTGTAGAAGTCTCAGGATTGTGTGGCTGGAGAAGATAGTATAGACCAAAATAGTATACCATGCTAGTCTACCCAAGCCACTGCTTTCTGTACATGCTGCTGGCCATCAGCACTGTCTCTACATTTGACAGGTAATGAGAAGGGAAAAATAGATATTTGTCAGTGGGGATGGCAATTCCTGGCTTGGGTGACGGTCTACATGGGTTTCCTCCAGGTGCTCCGGTTTCATATCAAATCAAATAGAATCAAATAATCCAACAATGCAAAAAGAGGCCATTCAGCCCATCGAGTCTACAATGATTACAATCCACCCAGGCCCAATCCCCATCACCCATACTTTTATCCTAGTTACCGAAGGGCAATTTAACAATCCACCTAACCTGCACATCCTGGGAGTGTGGGAGGAAACTGGAGCATCCAGAGAAAACCCATGCAGACATGGGGAGAACATGCAAACTCCACACAGACAGTGACCCAAACTGGAATCAAAACTGGGTCCCTGACACTAACAGGCAGCAGTGCTAACCACTGTGCTACCCACTTTCCTCCTACAGTCCAAAGATGTGCGGGTTAGGTGAACTGGCCATGCTAAATTGTCACTTAGTGTCGAGGAAGTAGCAGGTTAAATACTTGGGGTTATGAGGATAGGGCCTGGGTGGGATGGTGGTCAGTGCAGACTTGATGGGCTGAATGATCTCCTTCTGCACTATAGGAATTCTATGGAGGGATTTGATTTAAAAAAGGGTCAGAATTTTAAAGTTAAGGCATTGCTCGACAGGCAGCCGTTGTGGATCAGTGAGCACAGGGTGGGGCGCGCTCTGAGATATGACATGACTAGCTGAATTCTGGATGACCTTAAGTTTACAGAGGGTTGGCTGAGGGAGAGCGACAAGGACTGCATTGGGTCTAGAGGTAATAAGACATAAATGAAGGTTTGAGCAACAGACGAGTGGAGGCAGGGGTGAGGTTAAGCAGTTTCCTGGAGGTGGAAACAGCTGATCTTAGTGACAGTATTAATACGAGATCTGAGATCATCTCAGGATCAAAAATGGCAAACTGGCTTCATCACAAACTGTTGCCAGGCACAAGAGGGCTCAGCAGTTCTGGAATCAAGTTTGGATCAAAACTCAAAACAAAATGGCTTCAGTTGTCCCAATGTTTTTTTTAATTCATTCACAAGATGTGAAGGGAATAATACCACTTTCCTGAGCCTTGTGGTATTATTGCTGGACTATTAATCCAGAAACTCAGCTAATGTTTTGGGAACCCGGCTTCGAATCCTGCCACGGTGGATGGTAGAATTTGAATTCAAAAAAAGAACCTGGAGTTAAGAATCTACTGATGACTGTGAAACCATTATCCATCGTTGGAAAAACCTATCTGGTTCACTAATGTTCTTTAGGGAAGGAAATCTGCCATCCTTGCCCGGTCTGGCCTACATGTGATCCCAGACCCTCGTCTAGCCTACATGTGACTCTCAACTGCCCTCTGAAATGACCAAACAAGCCACTCAGTTCAAGAGTAACTAGGGGAGGGCAATAAATGCTGGCCAGCCATTGACACCCATGTCCTACAAATGAATAAAAGGACTAAAATATGAGCATAATCAAGGACCACATACACCCTGGACATCTTCTCTTCCACCTTCTTCCATTGGGAAAAAGATACAAAAGTCTGACGTCACGTACCAACCAACTCAAGAACAGCTTCTTCCTTACTGCCATCAGACTTTGGAATGGACCTACCTTGTATTAAGTTGATCTTTTTCTGCACCCTAGCTATGACTGTAACACTACATTCGGCACTGTCTCCTTTCCTTCTCTATGAACAAGTATGCTTCGTCTGTGTAGTGCGCAAGAAACAATACTTTTCACTGTATCCCAATACATGTGACAATAATAAATCAAATCAAGTTTCAACAGAGAAATCACAGGTGTGGATCAGGGAGGGAGACGGTTGGCGGGTGACAACGAGACACGGTCGGCGGAAGAGGGAGTCAGTCAGCAGGTGAGGGGGAACCACAGTTGGCAGGCGGGTGAAGGGGAGGCACAGTCAGCAGGCAGATGGGGTAGGCACGGTCTGGGGGCAGGTGAAGGAGACGCACAGTCGGCAGGTGACGAGGTACGGTTAGAAGAGGGAGTCAGTCAGCGGGTGACGGGGAGTCACAATCGGCTTGGTGGGTGGGGGCAGGCACGTAGGCGGGCGGATGAGGAGGAGACATGGTCAGCAGGTGGGTGAAGGACAGCAATAGTCGCGGGCGGGTAGGGGGGAGGCACAGTAGGCAGGTGAATGGAGGGTAGGCACGTCAGTGGCTAGGTGGGGGGGGGGGGTAGGCACAGTTGGCAGGGTGGGGGAGGGGGGAGGGGAGCACAGTTGGCAGGGTGGGGGAGGGGGAGGCACAGTCAGCGGGTGGGTGAAGGGGAGGCGTGGTCGGCGGGTGGATGGTGGGGGAAGGCACGGTCGGCGAGCAGGTGAGGGAAGGACAGTTGGCAGGCGGGTGAAGGGAAGGCACAGTCGGCAGGTAGGTCGGGGGGAGGCATGGTCGGTGAATTATGATTGGCAGAGGGCATCTACACAAATCATCCATCTGCCCTTTGCAGCGATGCTGCGGTTTTGGGACCATGGTTCCACATGGATTGGTGCTCTCTGCCTGTCTGAACCCTGCCCTTGGCTTGCCGTGGTGCAGTACCTTGCGAGAGAAGGCCTGGCAGAGACAGCCGGCGGCACATGCCTTCGGAGCCCTGCTCGCGGATGTCCCCCAGGCTGAAGCTCTTTTTGTCGGGCATGCACTCCTCCATCTTCACCAGCTCCTCTCTAGTCTCCTTGTGCTGGATCCCGCTGCTGGCAGGGCTGCCGATGCAAGCGGCAACCGCGCCCGGCACAGGGTAGTAGTAATTCACCACTTTCCTGAGCGAGAGGGCTTCGTAGGTGGCGGCCACTCTCTCCCCCACCACCGAGGCGCAGGAGACCACCAGGTTATTGAATGCGGAAGGGGCCGCAGACGAAGGGCTGGTGGGTTGGATGCCCTCGGATGAGGTTAAGGGTGGCACGCTGGCAGGATGGGCGTTCTTCACCGAGCAGTCCAGCTGCGAGTTATCCGACAGCTTTCTGAGGTAGGCCTTCACCGCCTCTTCGTCGGGGTAGTGCGAACTCCGGGGCTTGGTGCTGCTTGCCGCCTCCTCGGGCTCCTGCGGGGCGTCGGGAGGCGCTTCCTCCCCGGTGGTATCCGGACCCCCTGCCTGTTCCTCCTCGGCGGCGGCAGCGTCGTCGAGCGAGCACTGGGGCTGAACGGACTGGGGAAGTTGGGAGCTGGCGGCCTGACGGTGAGGAGGCAGCTCGGGAGGGGGAGGGGGCTGGTCGGCGGGGCTGAGGGCAGGGGGCTCGGAGTTGGACAGCGCCATGCCCAGCGGGCAGTAGTGGCTGTCCGAGATGATGACGTGGTCCTCCTTGTCCGTCATGGTGAGCAGCAGCTGGTGACAATGGCGGCACTTCTCCGAATTCTGCCTCTTCTCGTGCGGCCAGGGCCTCTGGACCAACGCCAGGCTGTGGTGGGCGCCGCAAGCGATCTGCATGACCGTCCGGCCGGCCAGGTGCTGTATCTTCTGCGGTTTGGCCACGGGGAAGGCGGTGGTGACCAGGCCAAGTTGGCAGCCGCTGCCCCAGGCCCAAACCTCCCTCTTGGATGACAGGGCCAAGGTGTGCTGCTCCCCGCAGGCCAGCTGCACCGTCTTGGCCAGCTCGGGGGGGCTGGTTTCCGGGTCGCAGATTGGAACCAGAGTGGGACTCGGGACCTGGTTCGGACCCTGGGCTGCGCACTGGCAGGATCCATTCTCTCCCCACATGTACACGGCTCCATCCTGGGTCACTGCTCCGCTGTGGAGGCTCCCGGCCGCCACGCTCGCCACACGCAGGCCAGCTAATCCCGGCTCCGGGATGGGCGCTGCCGAGTGACGGAGCTCACTCTCCGGTCTCCAGGGAAAGTGTCCAAAGCTGCAAACATCTCCACCTGAAAAGAGAAAAGGATTACAGGCTCCAGTTCACGAAAAGTATCCCGAGAAACGGCCTCACAGTGTCACAGTGCTGGACAAGGTGATGGAACTCAGTAAGAATTTAGCAACACCAATTTATAATCCAACTGATTTATTTGATAGTAAAATTGCGAGCTTTCAACACTCCGTGTCTTCCTCAGGCAAATGCAGTGTTCTGGTCTGCGATAGCACACATCAGCACAGACAGTCAGAGATTGCTGATTAGAATGCGAATCCTTACATCTAACCTGCTATTGAAGTGTTAAAGTGGCGAACAATGTGTGTGAAGGGAATCCTGAGCATTGTTGGAGAATTGTGTGTTTTCTCCAGACAGCACAGCAAGTGAGGTCCTCTGCTAACCCAGGCAAGTTACGGGGGTTACAGATAGTGTGTCATGAAGCCAAGATCCCTGTTAAGCCCGTCCTCATGTGTGCGGAGCTTGGCTATCAGTCTCTGTTCAGCGACTCTGCGCTGTCGTGTATCACGAAAGCCCCCTTGAAGAACATTTACCTGCAGGTCGGAGGCTGAATGCCCATGACTGCTGAAGTGTTCGCCCACAGGAAGGGAACTGTTTTGCCTGCTGATTGCTGAGCGATGCTCATTCATCCGCTGTCGTAGTGTCTGCATGGTCTCCCCAATATACCATGCTTCGGGACATCCTTTCTTGCAACATATTAGGTAATACGTTGGTAATATTACGTTGGTAATAGGTTAGGTAATAGGTAAACCTAATACGTTGCAAGAAAGGATTTCCCGAAGCATGGTATATTGGGGAGACCATGCAGACACTACAACAGCGGATGAATGAGCATCGCTCAGCAATCACCAGGCAAAACAGTTCCCTTCCTGTGGGCGAACACTTCAGCAGTCATGGGCATTCGGCCTCGACCTGCGGGTAAATGTTCTTCAAGGGGGCTTTCGTGATACACGACAGCGCAGAGTCGCTGAACAGAGACTGATAGCCAAGCTCCGCACACATGAGGACGGTCTTAACAGGGATCTTGGCTTCATGACACACTATCTGTAAACCCCGTAACTTGCCTGGGTTAGCAAAAAACCTCACTTACTGTGCTGTCTGGGGAAAACACACAATTCTCCAACAATGCTCAGGATTCCCTTCACACACATTGTTCGCCACTTTAACACTTCAATAGCAGGTTAGATGTAAGGATTTGCATTCTAATCAGCAATCTCTGACTGTCTGTGCTGATGTGTGCTATTGCAGACCAGAACACTGTATTTGCCTGAGGAAGACACAGAGTGTTGAAAGCTCGCGTTTTTACTATCAAATAAATCGGTTGGATTATAAATTGGTGTTGCTAAATTCTTACTGAGTTCTTACCACCCCAATCCAACGCCGGCATCTGTATATAAGGTGATGGAAGTCAGGAGGGGTGAAGTGTGCATAGAATAGAAATTAGAACACAACTGGGCGTCAAAATATTTATGGGAGAACAGCCAGGGGAGAGTTGGAACAGCCAAATATAGGGTTCCAAAGAGTACCATTATTGAATTGAAACAATGGGTGGCACAGTGCTTAGCACAGCTGCCTCACAGCGCAAGGGACCTGGGTTCAATTCCAGCCTCGGGTCACTGTTTGCGTGGAGTTTGTATATTCTCCCTGAGTCCTCCAGGTGCTCTGGTTTCCTCCCACACTCCAAAGATATGCGCATTAAGTAGATTAGCCATGCTAAATTGCCCCTTTGTGTCCCAGGATGTGTGGATTAGAGGCATTAGCAAGGTAAATACGTGGGGTTGTGGGAATAGGGCCTGGGCCGAATGGCCTCCTTCTGTGCCGTAGGGATTCTATGATTACTTGCCTTGTGGATTTTTTACACTCTGCCCATCCCACTAATTATCCAGGCTGTTGGTATTTTTGTTTCTCTGCCAGCCGGGCTTAGGCCTCAGGCTCCCCCACCCACTCCCGGCACTGCCTGCTCACCTTCTAGTAGGAGCACACCGTGTTCTGTCCCCAGGGCAACCTGCAGCACCACCTTGCCACCCAGGCCAGGAAGATGCTCAGGGATGCTGGTGTTACCACACGCGGTCCAGACGTGCAGAATGCCTCGCTCCTGGGGGCTCTCTTCTTCTCTCGGGCTGGACAACATGAAATAAAAGCACAACTGAAGCTCTCTCAAGACAAGTGGAACCGCTGCACATTTTATTTTTGGCATTTTTAAACAGAAGCTACTCTTCCTGGCTGGATTGCCGTTCTTTTCCTGCTGCTTATTTTTAGTTTTTATTTCTTAGCCATGAGGTGGCTGTCAGGTAAGACCCCTACCCATCTTGTCCTCCTAGACTCTCCAGCGGCACAGTGGTTAGCATTGCTGCCACAGTGCCAGGGACCTGGGTTCAATTCCGGTTTGGGTCACTGTTTGTGCAGAGTTTGCACATTCTCCCCGTGTCTACATGGGTTTCCTCCAGGAGCCCCGGTTTCCTCCCACACTCTAAAAATAGGTGTGCATTGGCCAAGCTAAATTTCCCCTTACTGTCCCAGAGTGCATAGGTTAGGGGGATTAGTGGGATAAATATGTGGGGTTACAAGAATAGAGTCTAGACGGGATTGTTGTTGGTGCAGACTCGATGGACTTCTGCACTGTAGGGATTCTATGAATTGAAAACTATTTGGATTGGAGACCATGCAGAACAGTCTCGGTCTGGGTGGGACCACGCCACCTCACAGTGCGTTGTCCCATTTCCTTTATGAAGGAGCGATGTTCTCTGTAGTTCCCAACTCAATACCTGGGAGCCTCTTCCTGTGCTCCTCTATCTCAGATCAGCCTTTGGATGGCACGGTGGCACAGTGATTAGCATTGCTGCCTCACAGCGTCAGAGACATGATTTTATTTCTGGCTCAGGTCACACTCTGTGCAGAATTCGCACGTTCTCCCTGTGTCTGCATGGGTTTCCTCTAGGTGCTCTGGTTTCCTCCTACAGTCCAAAGTTGTGCGGGTTAGGTAGATTGGCCATATTAAATTGCCCCTTAGGGTCAGGGAGACTAGCTAGGGTAAATGCATGGGGTTATAGGGATAGGGTCTGGGTGGGATTGTGATTGGTGCAGACTTGATGGGCCAAATGGCCTCATTGTACACCATAGGGACTCTATGATTGTATGATACCTTGTGTCCTGGCTGGCCATCAGTAAATCTTCCCCTTATTCTGCCTGTGCGGTCCAGCTCGCCATAGAATTCCATACAGAAGAACCTTGAGAGAAGAAAATATTCATTTAAATAGGGCAACGAGTCACTCTGTCCGTGAAGCCAACCACACTGCTGACCTTCCACCTCCGTGTCCGATGTAGAAAACAGTCCCTCTCCTCAGGTAATCCCCTACTCTCTCTCAAATCTGTTAATGTAACTTTCACTCTTCCAAATGTGTATCCTTGCCTGCCTTGTCTTTGAAAATTATTTCCCCCGTCTCCAAAACCTCTTTTTTCTCTGCCTATCTTACCTGCAAGTCCAAGGCTGAATCTCTGTAATTAAAATTCCCACCAGCACAAACACTCCTTATCAAAATCACAAGTGATGGTCTACGTGACTGGCCATAGGTCAACTTCATTTACCTAGCGGTTTTAATATCCAGGAAGTACTACAGCAGGTAGCCAAAACTATTGTCAAAGAGGTTGTATCAGGTACGACTCTCACCAATTTTTATACATGCACCATAGAAAGCATTCTTTTCGGTTATATCACAGCTTGGTATGGCTCCTACTCTGCCCAAGTCTGCAAGGAACTACAAAAAGTTATGAATGTAGCCCAACCCATCATGCAAATCAGCCTCCCATCCATTGACTCTGTATACACTGTCTGCACTTCCTGTTGCCCCGGCAAAGCAGCCAGCATAATAAAGGACACCATGTACCCGGGACATTCTCTCTTCCACCTTCTTCCTTTGCGAGAAAGATAAAATAGTCTGAGGTCACAGACCAATCAATTCAAGAAAAGCTTCTTCCCTGCTGCCATCAGGCTTTTGAATGGACCTCCCTCACACTAAATTGGTCTTTCTCTATACCCTAGCTATGATTGTAACACGACATTCTGCACTCTCCTTTCCTTCTCAATGAATGGTATGCTTTGTCTGTATAGCAAGCAAGAAACAATACTTTTCACTATATACTAATACATGTGACAAAAATCAAATCAAATCAATGGGAATGTCTTAAGGGAGGAAAGTATAGTTGGGAGGTGGTGCAGAGACAGTATTCCAGGGTGGGGTTGAGACAGCTGATGTCACAGCCACCACTGGTGGAGTGATTAAAGTCAGGATGTTCAAGAGATCGGGCTTGAGAAGGATAGATCTTTTAGATCCCCTTAGGGCAGGAGGAGATTACAGAGATAGGAACCAGACAAGGATGGCACAGTGCCACAGTGGTTAGCATGGTTGCTTCACAGTGCCAGGGGCCTGGGTTCGATTCTCAGCTTGGGTCACTGTCTGTGTCGAGTCTGCACATTCTCCCTACGTCTACGTGAGTTTTCTCCGGGTGCTCTGGTTTCCTTCCACAGTCCAAAGACATGCGGGTTGGGGGGGGGTTAACCGGATAAATGCGTGGTATTACAGGATAGTTAAGAGGGACCGGTGTGGGCCTGGGTAAGATGCTCTGTCAAAGAGTTGGTGCAAACTCAATGGGCTGAATGGCCTCCTTCTGCACTTGTAGAGCTTCTATGTTTCAACTGGACAATGAATGAGAGACAGGATGGTGTGGGCAACTATTTCTACAAGGTCATACTAAATGACAGTCACTAAGCCCTGGTTATCTCCATCTCTGTAACATTTTTCTTATTCATTTGTGGGACGCGGGTGTCGCTGGCTGGCCAGCATTTTTTACCCATTCTTAGTTATCTTGAGAAAGTGGTGGTGAGCTGCCTTCTTGAATCGCTGCATGGTCTGTGGGTTGACGCACAATGCCATTAGAGAGGGAATTTCAGGATTTTGACCCAGTGACTGTGAAGGAATGGTGGTATATTTTCAAGTCAGGATGGTGAGTGGCTTGGAAGGGAACTTGTAGGTGGTAGTGGTCCCACATAGCTGCTGCCCTTGTCCTTCTTGATGGAAATGGTTATGGGTTTGGAAGGTACTGTCTAAGGATATTTGGTGAATTGCTGCAGTGCATCTTGTAGATGGTTCACATTGCTGCTACTGAGCGTCGGTGGTGGAGGGATTGAATTTTTGTAGATGTGGTGCCAATCAAGTAGACTGCTTTGTTCTGGATGGTGTCAAGCTTCTTTAGTGTTGTTGGAGCTGCACCCATCCAGGGAAGTGGGGAGTATTCCATCACACTCCTGACTTGTGCCTTGTAGATGGTGGATAAGTTTTGGGGAGTCAGGAGGTGAGTGACTTGCTGTAGTATTCTTAGCCTCTGATCTGCTCTTGTAGCCACTGTGTTTATGTGATGAGTCCAGTTGAGTTTCTGGTCAATGGTAACCCCAAAGATGATGACAGTGAGGGATTCAGTGATAGTTACACTAATGAATGTTAAGGGACAGTGATCAGAGTTGCTCTGAGTGGTGATTGTCATTGCCTGGCATTCGCGTGGCGCGAATGTTGCTCATCATTTGTCAGCCCAAGCCTGGATATTGTCCAGATGTTGTTGCATTTGAACATGGACTGCTTCAGTCATCCAACGCTGCCCTGCCTCACCTCTTTTGCTGCAGAAACTTTCATCCATTCACTTGTTACCTCCAGACCTGACAACACTCCCTGACAGCCTCCTACTTTCTACCCTCTGTAAACATCAGGTTATCCAAAGCTCAGCTGTCTTGTCCCCAAGCCTGTACCAACTTCTATTTATCCCTCACCCTCTGCGTTGACTGGCCAAAACTGGCTCCCAGTCTCTCAGTGCCTCCATTTTAAAATTGCCATGTTTGTTTTCAAATCCCTCATCTCTGTGTATCTCCATAAGCTCATCCATTCCAATGACGCTCGCGATCTTGACATTCCTCCAATTCTGGCTTCTCTGCACATTCCCCCCTGTTTTTTTCACATAGAGGTAGTCATTCCTTCAGCTGTCTGGGTCCAAGGCTGTGGAATTCTTTTTCAAAATCTCTCCTTTAAGTGGGATACCTCTGAGTCCTAACTTGGTTTGACATCAGTATTTTACATGCAAACATAGGAGCTAAAAGCAAGAGGCGGCCACTCAGCCCATTGAGCCTGCTCCATCATTCAATAAGACCATGGCAGGTCTGATTTCACCACAGCCTTGAATGTTCTGATATGCCAAGTGCTCATCCTGCTTCCATCAACCTCGCAGGCAGTGCATTCCGAAACGTCACCACGCTCTGGGTAAAGAAGTTTTTCCTCAAATACTCCCCAAACCTCCCACCCTCTAACTGACTCTTCAACTAAGGGGAACATCTGCTCCCTACCCACTTTAACCATGCCCCTCATAATCTTGAACACCTCAATCAGGTTGCTCCTCAGTCTTCTCAGCTCCAGAGAAAACAAGCCAAGCCTATCCAACCTCTCTTCATAATTTAAATGCTCCATCCCAGGCAGTACCCTGATGAACCTCCTCTGCACCCCCTCCAGTGCAATCACATCTTTCCCATAATGTGACAACCAGAACTGCACACAGTACTCCAGTTGTGACCTTACCAAAGTTCTACACAACTCCATCATGACCTTTCTGCTTTTGTAATCTATATCCCAACTGATAAAGGCGAGTGTCCCATGTGTCTTTTTCACTATCCTATTAACTCCCCTTTCTGCCTTTAGAGATCTATGGCAAACATGCCAAAGTCCCTTTGTTCTTCAAAATGTCCCAGTTTCAGACCTTTCACAGCATACTTCCTTGTCAAATGACTCCCTTCTCAAGGGATGGCCAATAAATGTTGGTTTTGCCAGTGATGGCCTCAGTAAAAAACTGACAAAACTGAAATTAAAAGACAGACACACTTACACACACACAGCCCCACGCGCACACACATGCACATATATACACACAAATGCACGCGCGCACACACACATGAATGCACACATATACACATGCATACACGCACGTGCACATGTGCATGCACACACGCATATGCACATGCACCTTCAAAGAACGTAGTATTCTAATTTCTCACAGGATTTCACAACTCTCCTGAGCCTTTCATGTTGTGTGTGTTAATGCCCACCAAGTTATTTGACTCCAGCAGGATGTGTAAACAAAGGGAGAGGTCAAACGCTGCCTGTTAGAGACGGACTAGAACGATGCACTGCAGAAATGTCTACGCTGAGCCTCCATTCCCTGGAAGTTCCCACTACACAACAGACCACAGCAAGCTTTCACACCAAAATATTAAATGGAAGTTAAATTGGGCAAAAAGTAACCTAACAGGCAGATGCACAATCCAAAAGGTCTTTGATAAGTATCATGCACTTCTGACCGTCAGTATTAGTGGCCACTAAACAGAAAGCAGTGGGGTCAGGGTTAAACTACTCAGACAGATAAATGGACGGAAGTAATGTTCCCTGGGATCAATTATTGTTCAAAACTTTGACAAACAGCTTGAACTCGGGAACACAAACACAGAAACGAGGCCATTTGGTCTTTCAAGCTTACTCTATCATTCAGTCAGCTACTCTCAATGCCATATTCCCGCATTCTCCCCATATCCTTGGATGCCATTAAAATAAAAAATAAATCTCTCTCGAATACATTCCCTGCATTTAATAACATGGCCTCCAGAGTCTTCTGTGGCAGTGAATTCTGTGGTTCATCAGCCTGAGTGAAGACACGTGTCCTCATCTCAGTCCTAGATGGTCTAACCTGTATCCTAAGACTGGGCCCCTGGGTTCCAGATTCCACAACCATGGAAAACATCCTTCCTGCATTGAGTCTGTTTGGCTCAGTTAGAATTTTATACATTTCAATCAGGTCAATTCTCATCCCTCTTGGCACAGTATCACCTCACAGCGCCACTGACCCAGGTTCGATTCCCAGCTTGGGTCATTGTGTGGAGTTTGCACATTCTCCCCATGTCTGCGTGGGTTTCCTCTCACAGTCCGAGAGATGTGTGGATTAGGTGCTAAATTCTTTGTGTATCCGAATAGGTGCCAGTGTGTGGTGACTAGGGGGTTTTCAAAATAACTTGATTGCAGCATTAATATGAGCTGACTTACATAAGTTTAAACTTCCAGTGAGTACAGGCCCAGTTGAACCAATCTCTCCTCATCAGAATTAAAAGATTTCAAAATTTCCAATCAACACCAAACTTGGGTGTAAGTAGAATACTGCATGGAAATCCGGAATAAAAACAGAAATGCAGAAATACTCAGCAGGTCGAGCAGCTACTGTGGATAGAGTCTGTTTTTAGACCAGATTAGAGTGGGTAGTTAACACAAAAAAGGACATGTCAACATGCAAGAGGACAGGAAAAAACTTGCAGCCTGCGCGTGTAATGGTAAATTTGTCTCGATATAGCTTAAATCTGAGGAGGTGGGTTTTGGGGGGGTGAAGGAGATTGCCCACTGCTGGAAAATATGAAGCAAAATAAGTAAAGGGATATCGGGTGACTTATACCAATCATTGCATGGCACACTCCATGGCAAAAAGTCAAATACAGAAATACAAACCATACACAGCCTTCATTTTTACACGGACAAAAATATAAAGCAGTGAAGCCATGTTAAACTTGTGCATAACTTTGCAAAGAGCACAATCAAGAGCATTATGAGCACTACAAAATGGATATGCAACAGCATTGAATTAATTTCTAACGGTGACGAAGAACCAGAATAACTCTGAGTAAAGGCAAAAGAGACAAGGACCCATGTCTCTGAAAAGGAGAAGGAGGTGCAGTGACCAGAAAGAAGTCTGAACATAATACCCTCACCTGAGAGGGTAGAACAGGGCAATATTAACACTTAACTCCACCAGTACTGTAACCCAGTATTATACAATGTTGGACTCATCCCCACCAATAGTGTACCCCAGTGTTATACACTGACAGACCTCTTCCCACCAGTACTGTACCCCAGTGTTGTACAGTGACAGACCCGTCCCCACCAGTGTACCTCAGTGTTATACACTGACAGACCCATACTTACCAGTACTGTACCCCAGTGTTATACAGTGACAGACCCATCCCATTCGTGCTGTACCCAGTGTTATAGAGCAACAGACCCACACCCACCAGTACTGCACCCCAGTGTTATACACTGACAGACCCATCTCCACCAGTACTGTACCTCAGTGTTATACACTGAGGGACCCGACTCCAACAATACTGTACCCCAGTGTTATATCGTGACACACCTGTCCTCACTGGTACTGTATTATACACTGACAGACCCGTCCCCAGCAGCACTGTACCCAGTGTTATATAGTGACAGACCTGCCCCCACCAATACTGTACCTCAGTGTTAAACACTGATAGCCCTATCCCCACCAGTGCTGTAACCCAGTGTTATACAGTGACAAACCCATCCCCACCAGTACTGTACCTCAGTGTTATACACTGACAGACCCATACTCATCAGTACTGTACCCCAGTGTTATACAGTGACAGACCTGTCCCCACTGGTATTGTACTCCAGTGTTATAGAGTAACAGACCCGTCCCCATCAGTACTGTACCCCATTGTTATACAGTGATAGACTCGTCCCCACCAGTACTGCACCCCAGTATTATACAGTGACAGATCCATCCCCACTAGTATTGTACCCCAGTGTTATACAGTGACAGACCCATCCCCACCAGTAATGTACCCCAGTGTTATACACTGACAGACCCGTCCCCAGCAGTACTGTACGTCATCGTTATATAGTGACAGACCCATTCCCACCAGTACTGTACCCCAGTGTTATACAGTGACAGACCTGTCCCCACTGGTATTGTACTCCAGTGTTATAGAGTGACAGACCCGTCCCCACCAGTACTGTATCCCATTGTTATACAGTGATAGATTCATACCCACCAGTACTGCACCCCAGTATTATACAGTGACAGATCCATCCCCACTAGTAATGTACCCCAGTATTATAGAGTGACAGACCTGTCCCCAGATGTACTGTACCTCATCGTTACACAGCGATAGACCCATATCCACCAGTTCTGTCCCCCAGTATTATACAGTCAGAGATGGGATAGTGTGAGTGTGTCTCTGGGGTGCAATGCTGGGGAAGTTTCTCTGACGGAGTCTCTCTCTCTCTATCTCTCTGTGGCCTCACCTGCGGCTCTCCCATGCTCGATCCTCGGTCTCTCCCCCGGATTCCTCGCTGCAAGGTCTGCTCGATCCTCCACCAGAGGCCGGCACGGCCTAAACTGCAGCCGAAAGAGGCCAGAACACACGGGGCAGCGCAATAAGCGCGTTTCGAAATGGGGAGGCAGAGGCACATGCTGCAGGGTGGCCGCATACTGCAAACCTGCTGCTATATCCGTGTTCCTCTTTTTACACTGTATTCCTGGAATTACATTGTGTTCCTCTCTTTAAATTGTGTTCCCTTTTTAATGCGGTTGCTGGATTACACTGTATTCCCATTGAATTCCCATTTTTACACGGTTTTCCCTGTTTAAATTCTGTTCCTGGATCAACACTGTTTTCGTGGAATTACGCTGTGTTCCTCTAACTACTTTGTGTTCCTGGAATTAAATTATGTACCTGTGTTTACACTGTGTTCCCCTTTTAAATGTAAGTTTATTGATTAGTTACAGGTAGGCTTACATTAACACTACAATGAAACTACTGTGAAAATCCCCGAATCACCGCACTCCGGCGCCTGTTCGGGCATAGCCAATGCACTTAGCCTTTCAGTACATTTCAGTCTTTTGAATTGTGGGAGAAAACAGGAATATCCAGAGGTAACCCTTGCAGACGTGGGGAGAATGTGCAGAGTGTGCAGATAGTGACCCAAGCCAGGAATTGAACGCAGGTCCCTGGTGCTGAAGGCGCTAGTGCTAACCACTATGCCACCGTTTTGCATTGTGTTCCTGGTTTATCTGGGTTCGTGGATTACATTGTCTTCCCCTTTTTACATTGTGTTTCTGGTTTGAATTGTAAACGTAGAAACCAGAAGCGGACTGTTCAAGACAGCTCTGCCATTCATGGCTGATCATCAAATTCAATATCCTGGTTTCCCCCCATATCTCTTGATTCCTTTAACTCCAAGAGCTATATCTAATTTCTTCTTGAAATCACACAACATTTTGGCCTCAACTATATTCGGTTGTAGTGAATTTCTCACATTCACCACCCTCTGGGTAAAGAAATTTCTCCTCACCTCAGTCCTAAAAGGTTCATCCCTCATCTTGAAATTCTGACCTCTAGTTCTGAACTCCCCCAACATTGGGAATGTTCTTTCTGAATCTATCCTGTCTAACATTGTTAGAATTTCATATGTTTTTATGAGATCTCCTTTCACTCTTCTAAATCCAGTGAATATAATCCTAACTGACTTAGTCTCTCCTCATATGACAGACTTGCCATCTGAGAAATCAGCCTGGTAAACCTTTGCTGCACTCCCTCTATCGTAAGGACATCCTTCCTCTGATAAGGACACCAAAATTGCACATTCCCGGCTCGGGTCACTGTCTGTGTGAAGGCTGCACATTCTTCCTGTGTCCTCATGGGTTTCCTCCAGGTGCTCCAGTTTCCTTGCACAGTCCAAAGATGTTTGGGCTAGATGGATTGACCATGCTAAATTGCCCCTTGTAGTCAGAGGGTCTAGCTTGGATAAATGCATGGGGTTATGGGGATAGGGCCTGAGTGGGATTGTGGTCAGTGCAGACTTGATGGGTCGAATGGACTCTTTCTGCACAATAGGGATTCTATGATTCTATCATTCAATATTCAAAGTGTGGTCCCACCAACACCCTATATAATTGCAGTAAAATATCCCTAATCTACACTCAAATCCTCTCACTATGAAGGCCAATACACCATTTGCTTCTTTATTTCCAGTGTATCTCAGCGCTTAATTTCAGCGCTTAGATACACTGATCCACAGACTGGTGCATGAGGACTCCAGAATCTCATTGAATATCTGTTTCTCTCAATTTACACCCATTCCTATTATTGTTTATAGTTATTGCATGTAATTGTAGTCCCTGGATTACATTGCGTTCCTATGTCTACATCAAGTTCCCGATGGTGAGGGAGTCCAAAACTAGGAGTCATAGTTTGAAGATAAGGGCAAGATCTTTTTGGACTGAGGTGAGGAGAAATTTCTGTACCCAGAGAGTGCTGTATCTCTGGAATTCACTAGTACAGAAATAGCTGGGGACAAAATGTTGTGTGATTTCAAGAAGAAATTAGATACTGGTCTTGGAGATATGGGTGGGAAGATGGGATCACGATATTGAATTTGATGATCAGCCATGATTAAAATGAATAGCAGAGCAGGCTTGAAGGGCCGAATGGCCTACTCCTACTTTCTATGTTTGTATCTCTACGTTTGCCTGTGTTTACATTGTGTTCCTGGATTACGTTGTGTTTCCGGAGTACAATCTGTTCCTGGGTTACATTGTATTTCTGGACCACATTCTGTTCCTGGATTATATTGTGCACCTGTGTTTATACTGTGTTCATCTTTAGTTGGAGGCTGCTGTGAGAGGCAAGGGAGGAAATTGCAGGGGTTCTGACACAAATTTTTAATTCCTCCCTGGCCACCAGAGAGGTGCCAGAGGATTAGAGGATGGCTAATGTAGTCCCACTATTTAAGAAAATTGTTGAGACAAGCCAGCGAATTACAGACCAGCGAGTCTCACGTCTGTGGTTGGGAAGCTACTGGAGAAAATTCTGAAGGAGAGAATCTATCTCTATTTGGAGACACAATATTTAATCAGGGATAGTCAGCCTCGTTTTGTCAGTGGAACATCATATCTAACAAATTTGATTGAATTTTTTGAGCATGTAACCTAGTGTGTGAATGGGGGTGGTGCGGTTAACGTAGTTAACATGAATTTCAGCAAAGCCTTTGACAAAGTCCCACATGAAGACTTCTTAAAAAGGCTGATGCACTTGGGATACACGGTGATCTGACAAGGTGGGTACATAGTTGGACTTGATGGGCCAAAGGGCCTCTTCTGCGCAGTAGTATTCTGCAGAGGGTTGTGACTGATAGCTGCTTTCATGATTGGAGGCCAGTGATCAGTAGCGCACCACAGGGATCTGTACTGGTCCACGTATTGTTCATCATTTATATAAATGACATAGATGACTATGAGATGGAAGGTAGGATCATAAGTTTGCCGATAATGCAAAGATTGGCCAGGTGGTTAACAGTGAGATTGAGTGTCTTGGGTTACAGGAAGATATAGATGAGATGGTCAAATGGGCAGATAAATGATAGATGGAATTTAACCCTGAAAAGTGTGAGGTGATTCACTTTGGAAGGAGTAATTTGGTAAGGAAGTATACTATGAAAGGTCTGACACCGGGAAGTTCCAAAGGTGTGTTTGTCCACAGATCACTGAAAGCAGAAGGGCATATTAGTAGGATGGTGAAAAATACATATGGGATATTTGCCTTTAGCAATCGGGTTGTTGATTACAAAAGCAAGGAGGTCATAATGGAATTGTATAGAACTTTGGTGAGGCCACAGCTGAAGTACTGTGTGCAGTTTTGGTTGCCATATTACAGCAAGGATGTAATTGCACTGGAAGGGATGCAGAGGAGATTCACAAAGATGCTGCCTGGGATGGAACATTTAAGTTATGAAGAGAGATTAGATAGGCTTGGATTGTTTTATCTGGAACAGAGAAGACTGAGGGGGCGACCTGATCGAGGTGTTTAAGATTATGAGGGACATGGACATGGTAGATAGGGAGCAGCTGTTCCCCTTAGTTGAAGGGTCAGTTATGAGGGGACATAAGCTCAAAGTGAAGGGTGGGAAGTTTACAGGGGATTTGATGAAAATCTTTTTTTACCCAGAGGGTGAGGGTCTGGAATGCACTGCCTGGGAGGGTAGTGGAGATGGGATGCCTCACATCCTGGATGAGCACTTGGCATGCCATAACATTCAAGGCTACGAGTCAAGTGCTGGCAAGTCTGATTAGGTGGGTAGGTCAGGGCCTTGCATGCATCAGTGCTGACTTCTCTGAATTGTGTTTTTATTCTTGATTTGATTTTGATTTGATTTACTATTGTCACATGTATTAAAGAACAGTGAAAAGTATTATTTCTTGTGTGTTATATAGGCAAAGCATAACATTCATAGAGAAGGAAAGCAGAGGGTGCAGAATGCAGTGTTATAGTCATAGCTAGGGTGTAGAGAAAGATCAACTTAATGCAAGATAAGTCCATTTAAAAGTCTGACAGTTCTGTTCCTGGATTACATTGTCTACCTGTATTCATATTGGGTTCCTCTTTTTACATTGGGTTTCTGGTTTGCACTATGTTCCTGGAATTAAACTGTCTACCAGTATTTACACTGTGTTCCTCTTTATACAATGTATTTCAGGAATTACATTGTCTTTCTTATATATTGTGTTCTTGGATTACCATGTGATCTTGGACTACATTGTGGTTGTATATTGGAGAAATGGCGCTAGGAAGCATTGAGGGTCAAAAATAACAAAGCTTTCTATACAGGTTTGTGTTCACTTATATAGATGATCCTTCACTGTAGCAATTTCCCTGGTGAACATCACTTCCAGGAAATAGATGGATATATTAACAAAGAGTGCTTAGAGCTGGTGGTAACTATGCACAAATCCCTTGTGGCTGCAATAGTAACCTGCATTAGCCCAGGCTGTTAATATCCCCCATACAGGCTCACTCTTACTAAAGACATCAGCATACGTATTTTTAAGTTTTAAAGATTATTTATTAGCGTCACAAGCAGGCTTATATTAACGTTACAATGAAGTTATTCTGAAAATCCCCTAGTCGCCACACTCTGGCGCCTGATCAAGTACGCTGAGGGAGAATTTAACATAGCCAATGCATCTAAGCAGCATATTTTTCAGACTGTGGGAGGAAACTGGAGCACCCAGAGGAAACCCAGGCAGACATGGGGAGAACATACAAACTCCACGTAGACAGTGACCCAAGCCGGGAACCAAACCCAGGTCCTTGGAGTTGTGAGGCAGCAGTATATATACATATTCAAATAGGTAGACGCTTAGTGTACCCAGTATAACTTTTCCTGTTTTAATTTCAATTCCCCTTTCAGGAAAGAAACATAATGAAATTCATTTCTTAACTATACATCGGTCTTTGAGGAGATTTACGACTCAGCTGTGATCTGCGCAGTACCATTGGTGATTCCGAAGACACTGGCGAAGATTGTTTCCGTGGATCTGGACTTCTTGATTTGACTTGATTTAATTTATTATTGTCACATGTATTGTATATAATGAAAAGTATATTTTTTGCACAATATAAAGACAAAGCATGCCGTTCATACAGAAGGAAAGGAGACAGTGCAAAATGTAGGGTTACAATCATAGCTAGAGTGTAGAGAGAGATCAACTCAGTACAAGTAGGTCCATTCAAAAGTCTGGTGGCAGCAGGAAAGAAGCTGTTCCTGAGTCAGTTGGTATGTGACCTCAGGCTTTTATATTTTTTTCCTGATGGAAGAAGGCGGAAGACAGAATGTCCAAGGTGCATGGGGTTTTTAATTATGTTGGCTGCTTTACTGAGGCAGCGGGAAGTGTAGGTAGAGTCAGTGAATAGGACACTTGCTTGCATGGACTAGGCTCCATTCACAGCCCTTTGTAGTTCCTTCTGTTCTTGAGCAGAGCAGGAGCCATACCAAGCTGTGATACAACCAGAAAGAATGCTTTCTATGGTGCATCTGTAAACGTTGTGGGTGCAGGAGTAGGTTGTGTTTTTGTGAATGTATGTCCCTCCATTCCCTTCTGCAGTCAAGTCCACTGTATGCCCCAGTACATTAGGAACCATTCCTGTTGTGTTTCCACAATAACATTTGATTCTGCCATGCAGTTTGGCAACTTAGTTGTCTCAGAGTTGTGGTGCAAAAGAATGTGATCCTGGTATCTGCAAATGTCTCTTCCATTGATCAGTTTCACTTCCAAAGACACTGGACCATTTTGGTTGAGAAGGTTCATTCGCGACAGCCAACATTGGTTACTGCCAAAGTTCCTTAGTTGCGAAGTTGAGTTTGTGAAATTGGAATTTGATGTTGATAAAGATGTAAAAAATTGTAAAAATGCTCAAGGGAAAAACATTGCAGTGTCTTTAAAAGCTGATGTTTTATTTTGGAGGGTTAAAATGCAAACTACATCCAGACCAATCTGAAACATTTGTATCAAAAAGTCAGGCAGTAGTCTTGACAAGATAACCTGTTTGTTAAAATTTTGCCCAATCAATTTAAAGCAGGCACTCAGCTACCAGGAATCTATCAAATTTGAATTTGATGGTGTTGACAAAATTGATAGGTCATCACAGATATAAGGGAGAGTGCAGAGGTGAAAAACAAGAGAGTAAAACAAAACTGCCACCTCTCAAGACTTGAGAGGGAGAGAGTGGCTCTCAACTCTGCCAGTTTCGGATATTCTAAAGAGAACGCATCATCTAACTAGTGAAAGGTACCAAATCAGAAAGAACTTACAGACAGAGGAATCAACAGAAGAACTCTGAAAGTTTCCGAAAGCCACAAAACTTGTTTTTTTTCAGAGCGACTGAATTCTATTTTTTTTGGTTAATGAGTGAGCATTAAAGCATTCCAGTATAATTTTATTTTATTCAGTAATTAACATTCCTAGATAATTAAATAAATAAATTGTTAGGCATTCATTTTAAAGTGATTGTGGGGTATTTTTATTAGTTACCCATAAAATGTTACTGAAGTACTGTTCACACATTCCCACACGCTTCTAACAGATTACGAGGTGAGGAATTCATCTGATGGTTTGCATGGATCTTATATGAACATAAAAGGGTAGGAACTAGGAGCCGGAATAGCCATCTGGCCCCTCGAGTCTGCACTGCCATTCAATAAGATCATTTCTAATCTTTTTGTGGATTCAGTTTGGGGGAATCACATTTCAAAAGGGAATCACATCTCACATCTCAACCTCCACATTGTAACATCTTACATAGACACAATCACTCAGGTTGCAATGTATCTCCTTATCATACTAGCAATGCCTCTCCTTTTGCTTTTCCTGTTTCCCACATTTATTTTGACATCTGGAAGCATGAGATCCAAGTGAAATTTTAGCTTTCTACTCATCAGCATTTCAGCTGGTCAGAGTTATGTGTGTATTGTGATATGAAACTGGAAGAAGAACCATGAGAGATTAGTTCCTAGTCTGTTATTCCCTTCAGTCCTTCCTTCAGTGTCTGCATAACTCGCTTGGCTAAACCATTTGAAGCTGGTTGCAAAGTAGCAGTCTGCACGTGGCGTATTCCATTCCGTTGCACAAATTTTTGGAATAAGCCACTCGTACTGTTATCAGAGGCAGGTAAACAATGAGTTGGAAAAACATGATACAGCTTTTCTATTGTAATGGGAACTGTGATGTTGCTCATGATGTGTACTTCTAACCATTTAGAATGCACATCCATGGTGACTAGAAACACTACTTAAGAAAGAATATACTGGCTGGAGGGGGTGCAGCAGAGGTTCACTAGGTTGATTTTGGAGTTAAGAGGATTGGCTTATGAGGAGAGACTGAGTAGATTGGGTCTATATTCATTGGAATTCAGAAGAATGAGGGGCGATCTTATAGAAACATATAAAATTAGAAGGGAATAGGTGAGATAGAAGCAGGGAGAGTGTTTGCGCTGGCAGGTAAAACTAGAATTAAGGGACAAGGCCTCAAAATAAAGAGGAACAGATTTAGGATGGAGTTGAAGGGGATCTTCTTCACCCAAAGGGTTGCAGTCTATCCAGCCTCTTCTTATAACTGAAACCATCAAGTCCCGGTAGCATCCTAGTAAATCTCTTTTGCACTCTTTCTAGTTTAGTAATATCCTTTCTTATAATAGGGTGATCAGAACTGTAGACAATATTCCAAGTGTGGACTTACCAATGTCTTGTTCAACTTCAACAAGATGTCCCAACTCCTATATTCAATATTCTGACCAACGAAACCAAACATGTTAAATGCCTTCTCCACCACTCTGTCCATCTGTGGCTATGAATCTGTCCATCAAGGAGCTATGAATCTGTACCCTGAAACCTCTTTGCTCTGTAACTCTCTCCAATGCCCTATCATTAACTGACTAGTCCTGCCTGGTTCAATCTAACAAAATGCATCATCTTGCATTTATTTAAATTAAATTCCATCTGCCATTCGTCAGCCCACTGGCCCAAGTGATCAAGATCCTGTCGCAATCTGAGATAACCTTCTTCACTACTATGCTGTCAATCTGGTGTCATCTGCAAACTTACTGACTATGTCTCCTATTTTCTCATCCTTATCATTAATATCAATGACAAATAACAGTGGATTCAGCATCAATCCCTGAGACACACGAGTAGTCACAGGCCTCCAGTTTGAAAAATAACCCTCTACAACCATCCTCTGGCTTCTGTTATCAAGCCAATTTTGTATCTGTTTAGCTACCTCAACCTAGAACCCGTGACATTTAACCTAATGCAATAACCAATCATGAGGTATCTTGTCAAAGGCCTTGCTAAAGTCTGTGTAGACAATATCAACTGTACTGCCCTCATCTACCTGCTTGGTTATCCCTTCAAAAAACTCAATTGAAATTGTGAGACATGATTTTGCACCCACAAAGTCATGTTGACTATTCCTAATCAGTCCTTGCGTCTCTAAATACCTGTAGATCCTGTCTCTCAAAATGCCTTCCAACAATTTACCCACCACAGATGTGAGGCTCATCAGCTTAGTGTAAAAGAAATGCAAGTACAAATTTGTATTGAAAGGCCAATTAGCAGGGTTACCAAGGCAACAGCTTTCAGGCTTTTGGATTATTTGAATTTAGCCTTTCAATTTGAATTAGGCACTTAAATACCAAGAACTTATTAAATTTAAATCCAATGGTTTTGGCAACCTTGGAGCAATCCTATCATGGAGAATACTGATCTGTAATCATAGGTGTAAAAGGAAGAGGGCAATGTGACAGAGGAGGAGAATAACTGCCTCCAGCCACAGTTCACAGCTTTTGGCTCAAAGCCTCATCTAGAAAGCAAAAGAAGGAAGATGAATCAACAGAGAAGGTCCAAAAAAAACCAAAACAAAAAAACCAACAACCGGAGCAATCCTATCATGGAGAATACTGATCTGTAATCATAGGTGTAAAAGGAAGAGGGCAATGTGACAGAGGAGGAGAATAACTGCCTCCAGCCACAGTTCACAGCTTTTGGCTCAAAGCCTCATCTAGAAAGCAAAAGAAGGAAGATGAATCAACAGAGAAGGTCTAGAATATTTTGGAAGACACAAAACCTGGTTGTCATTTAGAAAGTGACAAAAGTTCTTTTTTTGGTTACTAAGTGGGAATTATGTTTATCTATCTAAACAGCATTCCATTACAATTGTGTTTTATTCAGTTTGTTAATAGCCTAGTTAACCTGCTCTCTGTTAGTTAGATAAATAAAGTGTTACTTGTTGATGTTACAGAGATTGTTGGGTAGTTATTTTGATTTAACCACAATAAGTTTCTGAAGAGCAGCTCATACTATTTCACACATTCACTTTAACAGATTATAATGTGAGGTAGTCCCCTTTGAGTGGTTAGCTGTTAGTTCTTGGAGGGGGAGGGATTAATCTCCCCAACATAACATGAGGAATATACAATGTGGCAGCTCCTGGAGTCTTTCCAATGCAGTGTGGGAGAAGTGAAGCCATGCCCTCATTTTACGACACTTTGAGAACCAGAGAGAAGGGATGTGGCTGAGGGGCTGGGGGGGTTAATTAGAGGGATGAGTCTCGAGGAGAGTGTAATCCAGTGGTTGGTGATGGGCTCCAGTGGTCAGGTCGGAGAATGATCAGGTGGTCAAAGTGCAAGAGATTGGATGTTCAATGGGATTGGGATGGTAGTCAGGCAATTGGGTGAATAATCAGGGAATTGGGAGAGTGATCAGGGTTAGGGGAGCAGTCAGGGGATTGGGGCTAGTTGGAATGTGGGATGATAGTCAGGGTGGTGTTGGGGGAGAGAGGAGGGTTGGTGGGGGATTGGAAGTGCAGTTGGGGATTTTGGGTGGCTGAGTATTGGGTAACAGGGGCGTAGTCAGGATGTGGGGGAGTACTTGGCAGGTCCATTTAACTGAGTAACTATTCTGCTAAGAACCATCCTGAATCTCCAATTTAAATCAGAGTATGGGATGGTTCATAGAGCAGGACAATTGCCCCTCAGAAGTTTAAAGTTTCCAGGCAATTTCTGTGCAGTCCTTGCATGAGGACTTCTCAGATGGGTGGGTTTCCCAGTGCATCTTCTGGGATCCCTCCATGCTGTAACCCCACAGGGAATGTAAAAATCCAACAGGGAATGGGTTTTATGTCTTGTTCACTAATATCCTTTAGGGAAGGAAATTTGCTGTTCTTGCAATTATGGGTCAGGTTAGAAACTCTGAAGTGTTTTATGAAGCCTGCCTGAATCATAAGTTTTGCATCTTGTATTTGGCTAGGATAAGCATGATATGTTCCACTTCAGGTATGATTTAAACAATCTACTAGGGAGCTTTTATCAAACAAAGTTTATTTAACGATGTAGTTAATATGTGTAGCAAAAAAATTACGAAGAACTTTTATTAATTACAAACAAGAAACAAAACTACTATAATTTATAACTCTGAATGAATAACTCTAACGTGTTCAAATTAAAATCAAAATCAATAAACAAAACCTTTTAAACAGATTTATCACTACACAGGTTAAAGCTCACGTGATGCTAGAATCCAGTTCCTTGGGTTGAATACTGATTTCAAATGATCTTGAAAACTCAGATCATCTTGTAGTCATCAGCTCTCCAAAACACCAAAAACACAGATTCTTTACTGCAGGATGGCAATAAGATGTACTTTCAGCTAACTGGTAAAACTTCCAAAATAAAAACAGAGAGAAACTTCTTTCAGCTATGCTTCTAACACTACAGCCAAAATGAAATTAAAACCAACCTTTGTTACCTGAACTCCACACAGTTTCTTTTCTCCTTCACCAATGACATCACCTAAGACTGTGAGCCGCAGAGATCATGATTAAATAAAAACATCTTTTAAGGGAAAACTAAAGTCACATTATCTGCTTTGATCTACATGTGACTCCATATCCACGGCAATGTGGTTAATTCTTAACAGCCCTCTGAAATGGCCTAGGAAGCCACTCTGTTCAAGAGTGGCTTTTCCAGTGATGCCAACATCCCCATTAAATAGAAAAAATAAATTAGCACGTAGACTATATGATAAAGATGTTACGGTCATTTTATATAAAATGTTGATCAGGCCACAATTAAAGTAATGTGTGCAGTTTTAGCTACTCAATTTATAATCAACAAGAAAGTAATGGAAAATATAACCTGTAGATTAATTTGGACAATATCGTGTTGGAACACTATAGTTACAAGGAGATTTGAGCTATTTTTTAAAAACTTGAACATGGGATATGATATCAAGGGCTTTGCCAATCCAGAGTTGGAGAAGATATTGGTGAGAAGCCTTTCTGAACTGCTTCAATCCATGTAACGAAGATGATCCCAAATGCTATAAGTCAGACGGGGCAATTTCTCCTTTACGCTTCCTTAAGTAGATGACAATCTCCTTCATTTTGTTGACATTGAGGGAGAGATTATTGTTGCTGTTCACCAGATTTTTTATCTCATTCCTGTACTCTCATCATTGTTTGAGATCTATCCCATTATGGTAGTGTCATCAGCAAACTTGAAAATCAAATTGGAGGGGAGTTTGGCCACACAGTCATAGGTGTATAACGAGGACACAGCCTTGTGGGGCACCGGTGTTTAGGATGATCATTGAGGAGATTTTGTTGCCTATCCTTACTGATTGCGGTTTGTGAGTTAGGAAATTCATAATCCAGTAGCTGAGGGTGGAGCTGAGCCCCAGGCCATAGAGGTTGAAGATGAGTTTCATGTAAATAATGGTGTTGTTAACAAATAGGAGCCTGATGAAGGTGTTCTTTTTATCTAGGTGTTTCACAGTTGAATGCAGAGCCAAGGAAATTCTGTCTGTTGTGGATTGTTGCAATGGTAGGCAACTGTTGGGGATCCAGGTAATCGAGGAGGCTGGAATTGATTCATGCCGCAACTAACCTTTTGAAGCACTTTGTAATGATGGATATCAGAGCCACCAGTCGATAGTCATTAAGGCACGGTGCTTGGTTTTTTTTTAGGTATCGAGATGATGGTCGTCTTCTTGAAGCAGATAGCGACCTCAGATTGTTGAAAAGAGAGGTTGAAGATATCTTTGGATATATCTTGCCAGCTGATCCATGCAGGATCTGAGTGCTTTTCCGGGTACCCCATCCAGGCCAGTTGCTCTCGAGGGGTTGGCCTTTGAGAAATCTGCTCTGACATCTGCAATGGTGACTCTAGGTACATGTTCACCTAGGGCTTCCAGGGTAAAGAGCGTGCTTTCACTGACCTCTAGCTCAAAATGGGTGTAGAATACATTAAACTCATCAGGGAGGAGCAATTTCACATGCCTTCTGCACTGTAGGGGTTCTACAATGGTTCTCTGATAACATGGGTGGCTTCATTTCTGAGGTACTTTGAATAGAGAATATTTCCACCTGAACAGAGGATATTCAATATTTTTTCTACTTTTATGTAAGATTTTGAGAAGACCAGTTCCTCTGATATATCAAAGTTCATTATATCTAATGCACACCGGCTGCTGGAATTTGACATAGGCATAGCCCAGCGAGTGGCAGATGATCATGTGCTACCGGGCGGCACGGTAGCACAGTGCTTAGCACTGCTGCTTCACAGCTCCAGGGTCCTGAATTCAATTCCCAGCTCAGTTCACTGTCTGTGTGGAATTTGCCCATTCTCCTTGTGTCTGCATAGGTTTTCTCCGGGTACTCTGATTTCCTCCCAGAGTCCAAAGATGTGTGGGTTCAGTTGATTGGCCATGCTAATAATTGCCCCTTAGCATCCAAGGATGCGTAGATTAGAGAGATTAGTGGGTAAAATATGTAGGAATATAGGGGTAAGGCCTGTGTAGGATTGTGTTTAGTGCAGACTCGATGGGCCAAAGGGCCTCTTTCTGCACTGTAGGATTCTACAATTTATGCCCCTGCACACGTGAATGGAGAGGAAATGTGTGAAGGAGCTTCATCAATTCAAAATAATTTATCAGGGAGAGGTTAGGAAAAATGTTATACACAGAATGTTGTTTAAAATGTCTGCTTTGCCTCTGTCGGTAGCACTTACTTCTCAGTCAGTTCCAGGTTTTAACATAAACATCCCAGCTGACATTCCAGTGCAGTACTGAGGGAGAGCTACACTGTCAGAAGTGTTGATTGTTATGTAAGCTGAGACCTTATCTCTCATAAAACCATGGAATTCCTACAGTGCAGAAGGAGTCAATTGGGCCCATCGAGTCTGCACTCGACCACAATCCCACACAGGTCCTATTCCCATAACCTCACACATTTACCCTGCTAATCTCCCTGATACTAAAAGGCAACTCAGCATGGCCAATCAACATAATCCGCACATCCTTGGACTATGAGATGAAACTGGAGCATCTGGAGGAAACCCATACGGACACAGAGAGAACGTGCAGTCTCCACACAGTGACCGAAGCTGGGAATCGAACCTGGATGCTTGGAGCTGTGAGGCAGCAGTGCTAACCACTTTGCTGCCTCTCAAGTGAACACAAAAGATCTGAAGAAGAATCCAGACCAATAATCATCCCTTAACCAACATCTCAGAAATAGATTATCTGATCATTATCATCTTCCTTTTGCCATGTGCAAATTGTCAGCTGTAATTCCTAATTACAATAGGGACTACACTTCCAAGATATACACTTCCTGCTGCCTGGCAAAGCAGCTAGAATAACCAAGGACCCCACGCATCCTGGACATTCTGTCTTTTACTTTCTTCTGTCGGAAGGAAGTTCCAAATTCTGAGGTCGTGTACTAACCGACTCAAGAACAGTTTCTTCCCTGCTGCTTTCAGACTTTTGAATGGACTTACCTTGCATTAAATTGATATTTCTCTCCACCCTAGCTATAACTGTAATACTACATTTTGCATTCTGACGTTTCCTTCTCTATGAATGGTATGTTTTGTCTGTATAGTAGGCAAGAAACAATATTTTTCCCTCTATCCCAATGTATGTGACAATAATAAATCAAATCAAATATATTGATTGTAAAGCATTTTAGGATGTCTGGTTGTCTTGAAGGGGGCTAAATAAACACAACATGTCCTTTTTCTGATGAAGCATTCTGTGTCGGGGATATTGGGAGGTAGAGACCACTGTGCATCCTTTAACAGAAAGCTGAATAAATACTTGACGGCAGGGAAAGAACAAAGGCACAATTGTGAACCTAATATTTGGACAAATGCTACACAGAGGATCTGATGCCAACAGCTTGTGTGGCACACAGTGATTAACACCTAAGTGGTAGGAGCTTGGATCTTTCACAATTGATGCCAGATTGATTCCCCATTTTAAAATTGAGATTTTGAAAAAAATCATTCGTGGGTTTTGCTGGCTGGCTAGCATTTTATTCCCATCCCTTTTTGCCCTTGGAGGGCAGTTGAGAGTCAACTACATTGCTGTGGCTTTGGAGTCACATGTAGGCCAGACTGGGTAAGGATGGCAGTTTTTTTTCCCTAAAGGACATTAATGAACCAGATGAGTTCTTCTGACAATCATTTCATGGTCATCAATAGACTTTCAATTCTAGATTTTTATTGAATTCAAATTCCATCAAATGCCATGGCAGGGTTCAAACCTGAGTTTCTGTATTAATAGTCTAGTAATAATACCACTAGGCTATCCACTCCCCTATTGGTAGTTGTCTTGAAGAAAAGTCACATTACACTCAAAACATTTAATATGTTTAACTCTGCTGTCAGACCTGTTGAGTTTTTCCAGAAGTTTCTGTTTTTGTTTCAGATCTCCGCATCCATGATTAGTGGTTAGCACTGTTGCCTCACAGCACCAGGGATGCAGGTTCAATTCTGGCCTTGGGTTACTGTCTGTGGAGTTTGCACATTTGATTTCATTTAACTTATTATTGTCACATGTATTGGGATACAGTGAAAAGTATTGTTTCTTGCTACATAGACAAAGCAAACAGTTCGTAGAGTATCTGGGAGAAGGAAAGGAGAGGATGTAGAATGTAGTATTATAGTTGTAGTTAGGGTGAAGAGAAAGATTAGCTTATATAAGTTTGTTAAAAATTCTAATGGCAGCAGGGAAGAAGCTGTTCTTTAGTCGATTATCTTCATGTCTACTTGGGTTTTCTCCAGGTGCTTCCTTTCACAGTCTAAAGATGCGCAGGTTAGGTGGATTGGCCATGCTAAATTGCTCCTTTGTGTCCAAAGATGTGTATGTTAGGTGGATTGGCAGGCTAAATTTCCCCTTTGTGTCCCATGATGAGTAGGTTTAGCAGATTAGAGGGGTAAATATGTGGGGCTGCGGAGATGCTTTGTCGGAAAGTTGGTGCAAACTTAATGGATTAAATGGCATCCTTCTGCACTGTCAGGATTCTATGTCCCCAGAACATTAGCCTAAGCCTCTGGATTACTAGCCCAGTTATGATATGGGAATGCCAGCATTGAATTGGGGTAAACACAGTAAGAAGTCTCACAACACCACTAAGGTCCAACACATTTATTTGGTAGTAAAAGCCACTAGCTTTCGAAATGCTGACTGCCCCTTCACCAGGTGGGAGTGGGAGTGGAACTAGTGGCTTTTGCTATTAAATAAACCTGTCAGATTTTAACCTGGTGTTGTGAGACTTCTTAGGTGTCACTGGGCTAGTAAACATTACCATTACACCACCAACTCCCCATATCTTCAGACTTAGTATCAATTCTTCGCGCTATTTATAAAAGCTGAGATCCCAGAATTTTAATAACGCTGTGTAAATTGGATGGGCTGAATGGCCTTCCTGCTCTGTAGGGGTTATGTGATCCACAGGATTGTGGCTGTTGTAGGCTGTGGGGGCAAAGAGCTTGTATAGAACAGCTGCCATCTCACTGAAGGGCTGAGTGGCCTTCCCCTCTGTCTATCCAGAACTAGGGGACTTTCACAATAACTTCATCCCAGTGTAAATATAAGCTGACTTGTAACAATAATAAATAAACTAAAACTTTAACGCAAAATAAATTGGATGCTACAATTAGAGGGCGGGCTATTTTCTGCAGGAATGCCCGAGAAGGGCTTCACTCCTGCCTTCGCTGCTCTGTGCTGCTGGAGTAGTGGGCAGCAGGAGTAGTGGGCAGCAGCAGCAGCAGCAGCACACATCTACACCCTCCCTTACTGCAACGCATTATTCAATCACACTCCACCCACCCCGGCCTCTGACGCACGTGGGATACCGTCGCTTTTTTCATACTTGCTTACGTCAACAGTCAGCTTACGCAAGGCGACATCAGGCGCGGCGGCGGAACCAAAAGAAGATGTGGAGGAGGGGGGGGGTCTGCCTATGCAGGATAAAACAAAGTGACAAATTTTGAATCAACATGAGATGAGATGAGTTGAAAAGGATGTGTTAAAATGTTGCAACACTATTAAAATCGGTATCATGTTCTGGCACGGACTTAAAGTGCGATTTCGAATGATAAAATATGAAAGTATTTCCCCTCCCCCCCCCCCGCGGATGTCAGTGGCCTATCACCCGCTTGGACTGTACCATCAGCGGCAACGCCTTAGCCGTCCCATCCCGAAGCAGAGAGCGGAATAGTGCGGACCCCGGGGCCGGGGGGAAGGGGAGTACAAACAGCGTGCATGCGCAGTCAGCTCCGATTCTGACTGCCGGACACCATTTGAACGTTAGACCCCAGTCTCTTCGCGGTGTCACTGACTTTCACAGCAGTATTTATCTCGGTGAGTTGATTTTAAGAAAAATATAGAAGTCAGTCAGTCGCTGTGTGTCAGGTTAACGTAGGAAAATTTGAAGGGTTAAAGAAAGAAATCCGACCTTTTCTAGGGGACGGGGGCTGGTGGGTGAGGGGGATGCGCTTCGTTGTGCCCGGCGCCGGGGTTTGAGGGCGAAACTGAGGCGTGAGATTTTTCTGTCGCGCGCCGGCGGCGGTTGGAAGGCGGCTCGCGCCTGGGCACGCGGCGGGAGGTGTCGGTGGTCGTTGCGCGCACGCGGGCGACGTGGCTCCGGAGGGAGTCGAGGAGGAGACTCCGGGCCTGCAGCGAGGAAGGCCTCGACCACCGAGATATCCCCACTCACTTCCGCTCGGTGTGGGGCTCTTTCTCCATCTGCCAGTGTGTTCACTTTGACTTTTAACAAAATGGCTGACGGGCCTTTTCCTGTCTAGAGTTTATTTTACTTGCATTCTGTATATATCTTAGTAATGTCTTAGTTTTATACATGTATACCTTTTATACATATATCTTAGTTTATATATATATGTATATATACTATAGTTTTATACCTATATATATCAGTTTTATACTTAAAATGTGTATGCAATACTTAAGGTTGTATGTGATGTAAAATATTATAATTATTATAAAATGTTTAATTTACATGTAAAATTAGTTTTCTATTCAAACATGTCTAATTATATATGGTTGTACACTATTTATCGAAATATAATGTAAAATGTTTTACCTGTAAAATTAGCTTGTGTACTATGTATATAATTGTACACATGTAAAATTGTGTAATATTTATTTTCATGGCCATGTTTTCTCCCTGACGGGCGTGGTCTGGACCTTTGTGTTCCTCCATGTAAGAGACACTCACACCACTGTCCAATGACTTGTGTGTTATGGGGGGGGGTGTGTGTGTTTTTTTTCTAGTTGTTTTCTACATGCTTACAATATTAAGGGATGTGCTCAAAGCATTTAGCAAGTCTGGCAGAGAGATGGATGGTGTTACCCATTCTGGTCTGATTGCCTCTGACTTCCTGAGGGCAAGGGATAGATGTGTGGTGCAGGTAAATGTGTTTTAAATGATCAGGTGTGGTCTAATCAAATGGTAGGATGGGCTCAAGGGGCTGACAGGCCTCCTGTCACACTTATTTTTGGTCATTCCTGTGTTCAGCCTTTTGTACAGATTTGAGAGTTTGGGTGGGTCAGGATCCTGTTTGCCTGTGTTTTTTCCACCTCCCAATCGTTGATTTAAATCACCAGCTTTTTCTCACCAAGGTGGGAGTTGGGCACTGAACAAAGGGCATTGTGTTTCTGTATTGGTTTTAAAGTGGTGGGGGCAGGGTATCCATATAGAGCCTATGATCAGACCTGTGCCTATACAGCATGCTTTAAATGTTCCCCTGGCTGTTCCTGGTTAATCTCCTGTTGCTGGATTAGTTGGGGTGGTACAGCAAGTGGGTGAGAAGGAAGGGTGAGTCACACTTCTGCTCGGTCTCCTCAGAACACGCTTGTCATTTTCTTTAACCACGTATATTTTTAAAAGTTACTCAGACAAAAGATAAGTTGTCACATTTTGACAAGGTGTTACTTAAAGGAAGAAAGAGGTGGAAGATTAAAGAGAATTCTGGAAGTTGGGAAGCTACTGTTGATGTCAGTGGAACAAAAGTAAGTGGGAATTGTAATGGCCCACTTGTCTGGAGCATCCAGTCTCTTTTGTATCATTCCTCTGTTTGTTCACCCCTTAGGTAAAATATCCTGCAAACCTATTGGCTAGATCATTGACTAAAAACTGAATAACAAGTGGGTTTAGGACTCAGTTTGGAGAGGGGTTGCCAGTAGTAACCTGTTTCTCAGCAGATCTGTGCTGATGCCCTGAAATCTTATTTTTGCAGCATCCTTATGTGGAATAGCAAAAAACTTCCTGAAACTCCAGGTAAATTCGACTGGGTTTCCCATATTCACCAGAAACAGCAAGTTAATTAAAAAAAAACTTGAGACATAATTTTTTCTAGAATCCATCCTGTGTATGTCTAATGGTCCATTCTATTTTAAAATGACGATTGGGGTATATTCTAGGATCCCTTTAAACATCCTCCATTCATGTATATCCTGAGACCTGTAGTTCCCTGTCTCCCTCCTCTGTCTTTACATGTTGGGGTAGACATCTCCCTGTCTCACTGGCTACCCTCACCTGGTTTAACCAGCTTGTCGAAGCTTTTGCCTGGGGTGTCACATGCAAACAGCTCTGAGGAGCCGCAGCTGAGAGCTGAGTGGCAGATGGGGACAAAAGGTGGACAAACTGCCTGAAAAAAATGTGATGTGTTCCCCCACCAGAGGTACTACTCCCTCCCCGACACCCCATACGTGCCCTAACTGTCTGATGTCTGGCTGAGTACCAAGGCAGATGAAATACAGGGATATGCTGACAAATGACTTGAACTGATTCTGTGAAGCCCTCGACACTCTCAATGGACCTCAATTCTCCAGAGTTCTCCTCTCCTGAGTAAAGATGGTACAACTCTCATTACAGAGGGGGTTCAGATCTTGCAGAGATGGGCTGAACACTTCGAAGTGATCCTCAACCGACCACCATCTATTAACAATGAGGCAATAGACAGGATTCCCCAGGTTGATATCAGCAGTGCCATGGATGACCCACCGGTAATAGCCAAAATCAAAAACTGTCAACAAGCTATCCAGTGGCAAAACCCCTGGTCCTGTACTTATTGAGAAGCTCACCAAGTTAAATCATAGAAACCTACAGTGCAGAAACAGGCCCTTCGGCCCATCGAGTGCACTGAACACAATCCCACCCAGGCCCTACCCCATATGCCTACATATTATACCCACTAATCCCTCTAACCTATACATCCCTGAACTCTTAAGGGGCAATTTTTTTTGCACAGCCCATCGACCTAACCCACACGTCTTTGGACTGTGGGAGGTAACCCATGCAGACACGAGAAGAATGTGCAAACTTTACACGGACACAGTGACCTGAGCCGGAAATTGAACCCAGGTCATTGGTGCTGTGAAGCAGCACTACTGACCACTCAGCAACCTTGTCGCCCGGTCCCAAAAAACTGGAGTTGTTCCAGTCTTTTTGGAAGCAAAGATCCGTTCCTCAGGAATTTAAAGATTATTCCATCATACACCTCTACAAGAGGAAAGACAATCAGCAAGTATGTGACAATTACTGAGGAATCTTGCTGCTTGCTGTCACAGGAAGAACCTTGCAAGAGTCTTGCTAAATGGTCTGGTCACTAATGTGGAGATGAACCTGCTTTCAGAGTCAGTGTGCTTCCGCAAAGATCGTGGGACTATTGACATGATTTTTATTGCGTGCCAACTTCAGGAGCGACTCGTGAGCGCCTCACAAAAGCTTTCAACAGTAAGCTGACAAGATCTGTGTAGAATCATGTCAAAGTTTGGCTGCCCCCCCACCCCTCAAATTCATATGGTACGTTAGTTCCATGATGGCCAGAGTACTGGATGGTGGAGAATCCTGAGGCATTCCCAGTCACCAATGGCATCAAACAGGGCTGTGTGCTTGTACCCACACTGTTGAGCACAATGTTTATTACCGTGCTGAATGATGTCTTCCAAAACAACGCTGAAATCAGTCTCAAGTACAGAGTAGATTGAAGTTTCCTCAGGTTGAAGAGCTTCCAAACTATTTCCAAAGTGAAGGAGACTGTTCTGAGAGACTTCCTCTTTGCCGATGACTGTGCCCTACATACTGGCTCAGCGCGAGAGATGCAAGGCAGTATGGATAAATTTTCCATGGCTTGTGACAACTTTGGATTCATCATCAACCTTAAGACTGAAGTCATGTACCAGATATCCCAGTCCAACGCTGGCATCTCTACATCCAGATACAGAACCCATAATCATAATCAAAGGGCAGAAACTAAGGCAATAGACCAGTTCACTTATCTTGGCAGCACCTTCTCCCAAGTAGTAACTTCTGTATCAGTAGTCAACTGCAGAATACCAAAGACAGGTTCTGCTTTTGGTAGACTGCATTCACTGTATGGGAACGTTGAGGAATCAGCCCAGCAACAAAACTGAAGGTTTACGGTGTCTGGTACTCATTACCCTTCTGTATTCCTGTGAAACGTGGATTGTGTATCAAAGGCATGCAAGACAGCTCAATCATTTCCACGTGACTTGTCTTTGCAGAATATTACGTGAGTTGGCAAGACAAAGTACTTGATCTGAAATTTTCTCTAGAGCAAACCTACCATCAGTCCACACACTGCTGATGAGAGCGCAGACCAGTGGGCAGGTCATGTCATCCACATGCCAGGTGAGCACGTACCCAAGCAGCCCCTTTTTGGGGAACTCCCTGCTGGAAGACCCTTGCATGGAGGGCAGAAGAAACATTACAAAGACACGCTCAAAGCCTCCCTGAAGTTGCTTGATGTAGACACGACCACCTGGAAACACTGATACAAAACCCCCTTACCTGGTGCGCTGTCATCCACAAAGGCTATCAAACTTACGAAGCAAGGTGTATTGCTGAAGCACAACTTAAGTATGAGTTGCGCGAGTCCAGAGCCACCAGCGCAACGACTACAGGGCCTACGTGAGTCTGTCCAATATGTGCCAGGACATTCTGTGCCCAAATTAGTCTGGTCATCTTTGGATACACTGCAACCAGCCACAGGATGACTAATGGTGTCAAAGTCCTCACTGATGGACAAACAGCATTCACGTATGTCCTGAGACCTGTAGTTCCCTGCCTCCTAATTTGTCCTTTGAAAGAAAATATGAGCTAGTAAGCTGTACTACTTCCTTGGTGGTAAATAGATCAGGTCAATAAATTTGCAAGATAATTGGATGAATGCAATCTGATGCAGAGAGATTTGAATGTTGCAGATGAGTGGGCCATTTACAACTCAACTTGTACGAAAAATGATTTGATTTATTATTGTCGCATGTATTCATAGCCAGTGAAAAGAATTGTTGTTGAGCACTGTGCAGACAAAAAAAAATACTCTTAGAGTGCAGAATGTTAGTCATAGCTTGGGTGTAGAGAAATCAACTTAATGCGAGATAAATCCTTTCAAAAGTCTGAGGACAGTAGGGAAGAACTGTTTTTGAATTGGGTGGTATATAATCTAACTTCTGTATCTTTTTCAGGACAGAGCAAGATGGGAGAGAGTATGTCTGGGGTGCATGGGACTCTTGCTTATGCTGGCTGTTTTTCTGAGGTAGCGACAAGTGTAGAGACTCAATGGATGGGAGGCTGGGTTATATGATAGACTGAGCATTGTTCACCTCTGTTTGTAGGTTCTTGTGGTCTTGGGCAGAGCAGGAGCTATACCAAGCTGTGATACAATCAGAAATAATGCTTTCTATAGTACATTTGTAAAGGTTGGTGAGAATTGTAATGGACATGCCAAATTTCTTTGGTCTTCTGAGAAAGTAGAAATGGTGGGCTTTCATAATACAGGGCATGGAGGGGGGAAACCAAGACAAGTTGGTGATCTGGACACCTAAAAATATGAAGTTCTCAACCATTTCTACTATGGCCTCCACTACACTTCCTAAAGTTGATGACTATTTCCTTCATTTTGTTGACATTGAAGGAAAGATTGTCATTGCACCAGATTCTTTAGCTCTTTCCTGTACTCTGTCTCTTTGTTTGAGATCTGACACTACGGTGATGTCATCAGCAAACTTGAAAATCGAATTGGAGAGGAATTTGACCGCATGGTCATAGGTGTATAAGGACTAGAATAAGGGGCTGAGACACTGTCTTCTGGGGCACTGAGGATGATCGTGGAAGAGGTGTTGCCTATCTTTACTGATTGTGGTCTGTGGGTTAGGAAGTTCAGGATCCAGTTGCAGAAGGAGGAACCAAGCCCAGGAGTGCAGTAGACTGTTCAGCCCCTCAGGCTTGTTCCATCATTCAATAGTCATGGCTAATCTGGTTATAATATCAACCATACATTCCTACCTACTTTGAACTATTTACCTCCTTGTTAATCAAGAATCTATTTAACTTAACCATTAATGTTCAAAGATTCTGTTTTGCTGTCTTTTGAGGAAGAGACTCATGATCCTCCGAAGAAAAGATTTATACTTTGTCTTACATGAGGGACTCATTTTAATCAGTAACCCCTAGTTCTAGACAATCAAAGAGGAAACATTCACTGCACACCCCAAATGTCAAGACTCCTTATGATTTTGAGTGTTTCAATCTAGTGCTGTGTTATTCTAAACTCTAGTGGATGCAAACTTAACTCTCCAGCTTTTTCTCGTAAGGTTACCCACCCATTCTAGGTATTGATCTTGTAAAGCATGTCTGATCTTCTAATGCATTTACAAATTCTCTTTAAATAAAGAGACCAGTACAATGATACTACTCCAGATGTAGTCTAATTCCCTATATAACTAAGGCATAACCTTCTACTTTAATTCTCTCCCAAACAATAATATTCTATTGGCTTTCTGATTTATTGGCTGTACCAAATGTTAACCTTGTGATTCATGCACTAAGACACCCAGATCCCTCTGCAATCTATTATGTAAAATGCTTTTAACTAATGGATAGTTCCACATCTTCCCACATTATATTTCATTTGCCAGATTTTTGCTCAAGCTATTCATGTCCCTTGTGAAAGTGTCCTCTTAACTTACTTTCCTACCTACCTTTGTCATCAGCAAATTTAGCAGCAGTAACTTCAGTTCCTCCAATCAAGAAATTTATAAGTTGTAGAAAGGTAAGCTCCACTACTTGATGCATCCTGTCAACCAGCAAAACCCCATTTATCCTAAGTGACTAGCTAATGTGAATGTTAAAGTTGGGTTCATTGTTTCAAAAAACAAACACATTTAATTGAAGGTCAATATGGAGAAAACTGAAAAGTTGATTCCGGTTTGGCAAAAGCTTCAAATGGTAGGATAATTTCCAAGACTTTAGCTTGGACAAAAGAAGAAATGTCAGGTAGTCCTTATCTCTCCAGTCACACTGATTACGCCACCAAGCATTGTCAGCAACAAATTGAATGTGAGTTTTTAAATGCTTCAGATAAAAAGAATTATTGATTTGCAGAACAGATTCTTGTGGGGACATTTCTGGTTGTGGCCATCCAATGAATATCCATGCAAATATGTTGCCCTCCACACCAGTTTTATTTTCCGCAGTAACCTTTGGTGTGACTACACCTTATAAGATGTTCACTTTTGTCCCACCACACTCTCTAACTGTATAGAGCTCCAAAGTTTTGGATTTGCTCCACGTCCTTCCTTTAAGCCCAGCTTTGAGCTGCGCCTTTATAGGGACCTTTTTTTTTTATTGAGTTTAAAAACATGTTGCCAAAAATGCAACCTTTTATTTCTTTGAGTTTCAAGTCTAAGGGATTCCTGAATCTATTGAAGATGCTGCAAAAGGCTTATCAAGCGTTTGTCCAATTTTATATATATATATCAACTTTGACGAGATGTCATTTGGCCTTGGAGCACTATTTTGATATTCTAGTTTGTGATTTTTATCTTGGTATTTATCATGATTTTTCCATTATCCAGTACTTTTCGGTTTGGGTCTATAAACTCAATCCACACTTGTATATTGTGTAAATACAAGTCAGTAGACAGCTCCACCATTACCTGGAAATCAGTTTGATCTTAAACTCGTCAAAGACTGCCTATTTCATTGTCATAACATAATGCTTCGTCTTTTCACACCAGACAAAGTAATATAGGAGCAATGGTTATTCGTAGCTTTGACACTTGTAGACTCACTATGCTGTCCTGGTTGACTTTGCATCCCACAATCTGCTTGAACTTCTGCTCTCAAAATGCTGTGCTCTCAAAATTCTGTTGCGTTCATCTTATCTGTGCCAAATTATGCATATCTAAAGCTCCTATCTTCAATGAACTGTACTTGGATCCTCAACACAATATAAAATGATCATCCTTTTTCCAAAATCTATGGCCTTGTTTCATGTTTTTCTTCAGCTTTTTTGCCTTCTATCTTGTGATGTCAAAGTACTGGGAAATGGGTTTAGGATAGTTAGATTTGTCTTTGCAGATGCCAAAGGCCAAACGGCCTTTTTTCTGTGCTGTATACTTCTGACCTCTTTCTCCTGGTAGCCACCTGAATATTTTCTCTCTATCCCACCAGTTGTGGTCATATCTCTAGCTGTCAAAATTGTACACTCTAGGAATTCTTCCTAAACCCATCTCTCCTCCATACTGCTTCCTCTTTTAATATTTTTTGTTAAGTTTTTAATGTTTTCTCCACTAGAATTAGATCCTTTTTTATTTCTGAAGTGTCTTGGGGCACTTATTTTAAACCTGCAATGTAATCACATTTTTAAAAAAAATGGATGTTGCCTTGTGTGGTCCCAGTACTACCATTTGTACCTGACATTTCTTCCTTTGCCTAAGCTGAAGCCTTGGAAGTTATCCCACCGTTTGAAGCTTTTATCAAACAGCAATCAAACTTTCAGTTTTCTTCATACTGGCCTTCAATTAAATGTTTGTTGTTTGGAAACAAAGAACTAAACTTTCTTAACATTCATGTTTTGTTGTTTCCCCTTACATCCCTGTGTCTGTTTTTGGGTAATCAAGACTACATAAAACATGTCAAGATTTGAATGCTCCAATATTTGTCTACAAAAGCCCTTGCAGTTTAGATAATTCATTGTTTGAAATATTGAGGTGTGATCATATTTATAAGCTTTAGTTAATAAATCCATGATTGTTCATTTTACAGCAGAAATACAATAACTGATTTTTACTTAATCCAGTAACTCTCTGGATTTTTTTTAAAAGTAGAGGAAACACATGGGAGAATTTGCAGCTGGCATTTGATAAAGTTTCCATGTAAGAGAAGTAGATAAATTTAAAAGCTGATGAAATTGATTCATTAAATGGTAGATAATATCTAGCTGGGATAATGGTTATATATACATGTATAAAACAACAGACCTCAACTGCATTGACTTTTGGAGATGGACATTAGAGCATTTCAAATCCTGGCATAAGTCCTGATTACCTACAATCTAGAAAGAGGAATACAGAGGGAGGAAGGTCACGGGAGGGCAAACGAGTGAGGCTAACTTTTAGGAAATTAGAAAACTTAACTCATTGAAGATCAAGATGGAGGAGTGAAACATTGATTATCAAATCACTTGAAATAAGATTATTATTGTTTATCAGATATTAATTGGATGGCCTCAACCAGAGATGACTGGAATCATCTCTGATTCCAGAAGAATCAAGAATCTGGTCTGCAGTCTGTAATTTTTTTTTAATGCTTTAGGTAAAAAAGTTAGCATTCAATTTGTTACTGACAATGATTACTATGTCACCAAACAATATGACTGGAGGGATAAGGTTAGTGGGCAAAACTTGTACAGAGTTCAACTTGGCTATTTGTGAATGTTATCCAGTTTCATAGAATCATGCAATCCCCTAGAGTGCAGGAGGCCATTGAGCTCTCACTTCTAACAATCCCACTTGGGCCCTTTCTCTGCAAGTCCACATATTTATCCCTGCCCAATTCCCTGACACTAAGGGTCAATCATGGCAAATCAACCTAACTCCCATATCTTTGGCATGTGAGAAGAACACAGTAGGAAGTCTGACTACCAGATTTAAGTCCAAACAATTTATTTGATAGTAAACTCACAAGCTTTCGAGGTTTCCCTCTTTTCCCTCAGGTGGATGGAGAGTTCTGGCCTCAGACAGAGCATATTACCACACAAACAGTTTACAGATGACTGATTAGAATGCGAATCTCTGGGTGTAAAGATTTGCATTCTAATCAGTTATCTGTAAACTGTGCTGTTATGTTTGAGGCCAGAGCTCTCCATTCACCTGATGAAGAGGGAAACCTCAAACTTGAGTTTACTATCAAACGAATTGGTTGGACTTAAACCTGGTGTTGTCAGACTTTTTACTGTGTTTATGCCAGTTCAACACTGGCATGTCCACATCATGTGAGAGGAAACTGGAACACCTGGAGGAAATGCACACAGACACAGAACATGCACACAAACTGCACACAGTCTTAGCCAGTAAAGGATTGATCTTGGTTTCTAAACGGTGAAAAGCTAGAACAATGGAGATTTTATGCCTCATACATGAATACTAAAATACTGCAGGAAGGCATTAAGAAAAAAATACAATTAGTGGAATGAAAATAAAATACTGCAAATGTTGGAAAGGTCATCTAGACTCTGTGGGTTCCATTCTTCATAAATGCCGTCAATCCTGCTGAGAGCTTCCAGCATTTTGTGAAGATCACTGGAATAGTTTTGCTACAGCTGTGTATAGTTCTTTGCACCATATCTTGGAATATATGTCCTTGCATGAGGTGTGGCTAAAGTTCACCAGAAGATTACTGTGATTCAGAGGATAAGAATCAATATTTGCATAAATTAAAATTTGAAATCCAGAAAGTTAAAGGATGATTTGATTGAGGTTTTTAGGATGGGCAGGTAGAACAAGGGATACAACTTGAGTGTGATGCAGGATTTCACATTTTTAAAACTTTTACTGTTATAAATGATTAAAAGTGCAATTGACTAAATACAATCTTCCTTTTTTGTAGACAACTTGTATTTGAAACTATGGAGAGGAATTTTGTCGTTTAATACTTAACACATTGCACTTCATGAAATTACAGTCTTTGCAACAAACATTTGCTTCCAGTTGATTCCCATTTCCCTTCTGGGTGGTAACTTATGGGTGACCATCTGTCCCTAAAATCTTCCCTCTGTTTTTTGGCAAGTTTCTTAAATCTGTCACCAGCGGTAAAGCCTGTCCTAAGAATGATTCTTGGTCATGTGAGGACATGTTTGTGGAATATGTAAAAGGCTGCAGGATGCAATTTCTGACTAGCGACTGCCTGCTTCTAGTTGTGGTACTTGTAAAGTCAAATACTCTGTCTGTTAAGCAAACACAACTATTTGTCAGTGATGTTCATTGATTTGTAGGAAACATGACGTTTATTTATTAGTGTCACAAGTAGGCATACGTTTTCAATGCAATGAAGTTGCTGTAGAAATACCCTAGTCGCCACACTCCGGTGCCTGTTTCTGTACACGGAGGCTGAATTTAGCATGGCTAATGTATCTAACTAGCGTGTCTTTTAGCTATGGGAGAAACCCACACAGACATGGAGAATGCACAGATATCCACACAGTGACTCCAGCCAGGAATTTAACCAGGCCTCTAGTATGAGGCTGCGGTGCGAACCACAAATGTCTTCCTCTGTACTTTGCAATGTGACATATATTAACTTTGTATCTCAAATGCTGATCTTAGCTAACTCTTTTAGTTAGCTAAAAGATGTTTACAAATAATTGCAACACCTTTCTGGTACCTGTTTCCATTCATAGCAAACTCAAATGGCAGACAGCCTTGAAAGCTGAAATGGCTTACTCCATTAATATTTTCCATTTAATTTGGCTTATTCAAACTTGTAGATTTAACCACCATTATTTTTAGATCTCTTTACTAATCAGTCCCATGTTTAGTATTCATTTAATGCAGTCTCTCTAGATTATAACCATTTTATCAGAACCTCTGGAAGCAGGCTGTTGAGGTCAATTTCTCTGACTGCTTCTGCCCTCTTTCAGGTACTCTGCCCTAAGCAGGTGTTGGTAACCGGGGACTTCATGACATACTTGTCAAAGTACTTCAGTTTGTCACTGCCCTCTGCTGTGTGGCTGACCAGGAAACTTGTATTCTAACTGCTTGCCATCCGAGTATTGGGAAGGATTTATGGTAATCGACCTATTTGGCCATGGTATGAACGCAATTCCTTCCATCACCAAGTCCTGAATGGGCTTGGACTGACTGTGTCAAATTTTTCAAATATAGTTGCAGTAACTGATTTATCTGAATAAAATATATTTATAATGTTTAGTAATGTAATTATAATAGAAATTTTTATAGAGAAAAATAATCAACTATAATTATATCAAACATTATCTGAACTATTAGTCAAATTTTAAAATGAATGATTAAATTTCAAAAATACTCTTGGGGTAACTTTAAAAGTACATTCCCTTGCTTTCAGGAAACAGATTAATGGTTTGAATAAATGTTTAAATTGAGTAAATTTAAAATATGAATGAAACCATTTGATTGCAAAAAATATATTGAAAAAATCTTAACATTACAAATAAGTACTGAGTGCTCTATCATGCTGTTAATAACTGACACTTCCATTTTCAAACAATGAAATTACTGAGGATTATAGCTGTTTTGGGCTTGTCATTTTTGCTTACTGTATAAAAATCTACCAATTTGCCTCATCTAGTTAGTTTTTAATTTACAGGAAATTGAAGCCATTATCTCCATGTTTTTAAACATATTGGGAACATTGGTGCAAGAAGCAATGCATTTGATTCTCTAATCACAGAATTGTTGAAAGGTGGGGTCTTGTTAATATATTGTTGAACTGCATCTGATACAATTAAAAGGCTACACATTCTCAATTGGGCTGTATGTTTGTCATCCACCCCAATGCCTACAAACAGATTTTACTGAGTACAACAGCAAGTGACAATTTTGCACACTTATACAAGGATATCCTTAGGGATTAGTCCATGCTTCCTTTATTATTCTCGTGACTGTTACCAGCAAGTCTAGCATTTTGCCGCTGAGAAGGTGATGGTAATCTGCTGTGTTAATTTCTGCATTCCATGTGGCAAAAGTAAATGGGAAATTCCCAGGTTTTGTTCCCAGGGAGTGTTGACAAAATTATTCTTTACAAGACCAATCAGAGCAACTTCTTTAATGTTTTTTAAACTATTTGGCATTAAATTACTCCTTGAGTTTCACACAATAGATTTTCATTTGTACTGAAATTGCTGTATCTAATTTACAATTGACAGAATGGAGGAAATATTTTCCAAGTGCTTGCTGCCCAGGTCAAATAATCCTTGTTTTTAAAAAATGGGTGCTGACTTTCAAACCCTTTCCTAATTTGCCTTGCCTTCAACGCCCACTTAGGTGTCTGTGTTTCACAAATACCTGAAAAATAATTTTGATATGAATCACTTAATTGGCAGCTATACTTCAGCCTCCCTCTTTGCTTTTCTTCATCTGACCAAATATCTCCTTATTGTAGCTTGGTGTTGAATGTTGTTCGGAAATGTTCTGGTGAAGCACATTGGGATGTTTTCCTTTTTAATGAAGTTACATCAATGAATTATAAATTATTCTTTTTTAAAACTCCTGATAAGAATGATAGTGGGATAAAGCAAAAGATAGAGATCAGCTTGATAAGACAAGGCTAAATTTGAGCACAAAATGTAAAAAAAAAGGAAGAGACAACCACAAATCTAAGTGATTTCAGAATTTTTCTGTCAGCACACTGACGGTAAGAAGTTGAGGGGAATGGTGGGACAATTAGGGATCAGAAGAGATCTGCAGGTGCAGGTAGAAGGCATGGCTGATTACCAAGGGAGCAGGCAGTCAAAATTATTGAATGAGGAGCTCAGCAAGATGCATACTAACGGTTCTCAAATTGAAGAAAAGACTTCTAGTAGCTGCTATGAAAATACATGTCCCAGAGTGCTCTGCAGCTATTGTAATGTATGAAACTGACCAATGGCAATGCAATAATGAGCAAATCTGGTTTTGTGAAACAAAACAATTCAATAGTAGAAACCTTCAAAAAGGAACTGGATAAATAAATATTTAGAATCGAATGCCAACATTTTTTCTAAGGAAAAGTGCATGCTGGATGATTTACAAAATCCTGTCAATATAATAGCCTTTTGTGAAATTGGATTTAATTGTGATTAATTATTCCACCACTGTGCTAATTCCAGGCCTTCCCATACCCCGACACCTGAGAATATTTTCAAGAAGGCAGTTTGGATCTAATGTCTGAATTTTGCTTTGGTAACCATTTTCCACTTTCTTTGCAGGTTATTGTTTATCATTTCCCTGCTCTTTGGTTAATAATTTCTCTTTCCTGTCTTAGTTGCTACAAACAAAGACTTTGATTCTTTTTATATTTTTTAACTTGGAATTTTTTTGTTAGAAGATACCCCTTCATCTTCACAGAATGTTGTTCAAAGTCAGTAACAAGTTGAAAAATAAAGGGTCCATTAAACTTTTATGATACAGGAGGAGTGTGTGTTGAGTTGGTTCTAGGAGCCGAATGGTGGTTGATCTTTTTTGTGAGGACTTATTAATAACCTGACCTAAGGTCCTGAAATGACTGACCTTAAAAGCCAATAAAGATACCAATGAAACTATGGTTTCTTGCTCTATTGGGTAGTGAATTGTTCAAAGTTTTTGCTGTCTTGGCAATATTTTTGCCAATCTCTAACTGCATATTGGTTACATTTAAAATTTGTTTACAGAATGTGGGTGTTGCTTGCTAGTCCAGAATTTACTACCCATCCCTAGTTGCCTTTAAGAAGGTGGTGGTGCACTGCTTTCTTGAACTGCTGCAGTCCATGTGGTATAGGTACACCCATATTATTGTTAGGGAGTTCCAGTATTTTGACTCAGTGACAGTGAAGGAACAACAATTGTATTCTCAACATCAGGATGGTGAGTGACTTGGAGAGGAACCTAAGATGGTGTTACTGGTTATCTGATATTCTTCTGCTTTTTGGTAGTGGTTTGGAAGATATTGCTTAAGTTTGAAGTTTTCTGCAATACATTGTGATACTATGTGTTGGTGGGTGGAGGAAAGCATTATTTTTCAGAATGCAAAGCTTTTGACACTAGACATCAGTTGCTGAAATTAGAAAAGGCCCTGTCAGAAAGTAACATATTAGAATGCAATATAGCAGTGATTTGCATGAAAGATTTTGGACCTATGGCTTAAATTGCAGCATTGGGGTTTTTTCTTGTGTTTGGGACTATAGACTAATTCAGAGAACTTGATTGCTTTGATTAGTCGACAAATCAATTTTCATGTATCTTGCAAGTGTAGGGTGGTGGAATACAAGCTACCAAATCTTGTTTTTGCATATTTTCTCTTCCTTTCTATTTGTATCTTAATTGGGTTGTCTTTTTTTTTGCTTTATTCTAATTAACTCTGTTTCATTTTTGTTTTCGTACACTTTTGTCCTTCGCTTAAGCAGAGAAATCATTGGACGTGACACTTCGAAGGTCTTAAGGTTCGACATTGTCTATCATTGTAGAAGTTTGAGTCAGCGCATTTTCAATTTTGAGTTATTGGCTCAGTTTCAATTAAGCGAAAAATGGCAATTATTTAATTTACATTTGTGTAAAATTTCAGTAGGTATGGTAGTTTCCCCCATGTCTGCCAATCTTTGCAATTTTTCCACTTTTTGAGTATTTATCCAATTCCCTTTGAAGGGCTTTTTTAAAATCTGTATCCACACAGGCATAATTGCAAATTCTGACTGCTAATTGGGTTTAACCCTTTTCTCCTTCTGCCAATCACATTAAATCTCTGTCCTTTAGTTTGAATTGTCTTACCATTTCTGTTTCTCTTTTCTCATGTGGAGATGCCGGCATTGGATTGGGGTAAACACAGTAAGAAGTCTTACAACATCAGATTAAAGTCCAGCCACTTTATTTGATAGCAAACCCACAAGCTTTCGGTGTTTGCCCCTTCGTTGGGTGAGTAGAGAGTTCTAGTCTCAAACAGATCATATAAAACCTGTATGATCTAGTTTTATCATACAGATCAAACCAGTTTACAGAATACTGTTTAGAATGAGAGTCTTTATAGCTAACCTGCTATTCAAGTCTTAAAGATGCAGACAATGTGAGTGGAGATAGCATTAAGCATAGGTTAAAGAGATGTGTATTATCTCCAGACAGGACAGTGAGATTTTAGAAGTTCAGGCAAGTCATGGGGGTTACAGATAATGTAATATGAACCCAAGATCCCAGTTGAGGCCGTCCTCGTGTGTGGAACTTGGCTATCAGTCTGCTCAGTGACTTTGCGCTGTTGTGTGCCGTGAAGGCTGCCTTGGAGAACACTCACCCGAAGATCAGAGGCCAAGTGCCCGTGACCGCTGAAATGTTCACCAACAGTAAGGGAACAGTCCTGTCTGATTGAGCAATGTTCGTTCATCTGTTTTCAAAGTGTCTGCATGCTCTCTCCAATGTACCATGCTTCGAGACATCCTTTCCTGCAGCATATTAGATGGACAATGTTGGCTGAGTTGCAAGAGTATGTGCTGTGTACCTGGTGGATGGTGATCTCATGTGAGATGATGGCATCATGTCAATGATTTGGCATGTCTAGAGTTGTGGTATTATGGTCACTGTACTCTTGAAGGCTGGGTAGTTTGTTGCGAACAATGGTCTGTTTGAAATTGTGTGATTGTTTGAAGGCAAAAGAAGATGGCCCTGGTGAGATGTTCGTCTTCTTCAATGATAAGTTGAAGATTTGGGGAAGATGTTGCTTCTCTGCTCTGGGGAAGTACTAGACAACGAAGGCTACTCTATCCACCATGTCTTGTGTTTGTATTCTGAGGTCGTCGGTGCAGTTTTCCGCTGTAGCTTGTTGGAACTGTCGATCGATGAATCGATTGCCATATCCTATTCTTATGGCATCTTTCAGTGTCTGGAGGTGTCTGTCGCAAGATCCTCCATCTGAGCAGATGCCATGTATATGGAGGACTTGTCCGTAGGGGATGGCTTCTTTAATGTGTTTAGGGTGGAAGCTGGAGAAGTGGAGCATTGTGAGGTTATCTGTGGGCTTGCAGTACAGTGAGGTACTGAGATAACCCTCCTTGATGGAGATGCATGTGTCCAAGTATGTAATGATTCCAGAGAATAGTTCATGGTGAGTCTGATAGTGGGATGGAATTGTTAATGACATCATATAGTTTGTTCACCATGAGTCCAAAGGAAGAAAATGTCATTGTATCTAGCGTATACCATCGGTTGAAGATTCTGCGCTGTGAAGAAGTCTTATTTGAGCCTGTGCAATCCAATGTTGACATATCAAGGTGCGAATTTGGTCCTCATGGCTCTTCCGTGTGTCTGGATGAAGAACTGGTGGTTGAAGGTAAAGACATTGTGATCCAGGACTTCTTCACCGCACAGGACCTTCAACCAATGCTATACACTAGATACATCAATGACATTTTTTGCCTTTTGCACTCATGGTGAACCATCACTGAAACAACTATATGATGACATCAACAAGTTCCCTCCCACCATCAGACTCACTATGGACTATTCTCCAGAATCGGTTACATTCTTGGACACGTGCATCTTCAAGAGCGGTCACCTCATTATACCACAAGCCCACAGAACTTCATGATGCTCCACTTTTCCAACTTCCACCCTAAATGTTAAAGAAGCCATTCCCTACGGACAAGTCCTCCTTATACACAGGATCTGCTCAGATGAGGAGGATCGTGACACATACATAGAACATAGAACATTACAGCACAGAACAGGCCCTTCGGCCTTCGATGTTGTGCTGTCCAAAATAAAAAGCAATGCCCCTCCAAACTAAACCATTCCCTTCTCTTCCATATACTTATCAATTAACCTCTTAAACGCCACCAAACTTGGCGCATCTACAACAGCTGCAGGCAGGGCATTCCACTCCCTAATCACTCTTTGAGTAAAGAACCTACCTCTGATATCCGTCCTATAACTCATACCCCTTAATTTAAAGCTGTGTCCCCTCGTGCTAGCTTTCTCCATCCTAGGAAAAAGGCTATCACTGTCCACCCTATCTAAACCTCTAATCATCTTATATGCTTCAATAAGATCCCCTCTTAGCCGCCTCCTTTCTAACGAAAACAACCTCAAATCCTTCAACCTCTCTTCATAGGACCTGCCCTCCATACCAGGCAACATCCTGGTAAACCTCCTCTGTACCCTCTCCAATGCCTCCACATCTTTCTTATAATGTAGGGACCAGAACTGTACACAATACTCCAAGTGCGGCCGCACTAGAGTTTTGTACGGTTGCAACATGATGCTGCGGCTCCTAAATTCAATCCCCCTGCCAGTAAAAGCTAAGACTCCATATGCCTTCTTAACAACTTTATCCACCTGACTGCCTACTTTCAGGGATAAGATGCCTATCTACCTCCAGATGCTGAAAGATACCCTCGTAAGAATAGGAAATGATGCTCGACACATCGACAGTTCTGACGCACCACAGCGAAAAACTGCACTGACCACCTCAGAAGACAAACGTAGGATATGGTGGACAGAGTACCCTTCATTGTCCAGTACGTCCCCGGAGCAGAGAAATTACGACATTTCTGCAGAGGCTTCAACGTATCTTCATTGAAGACGAAAATCTTGCCACGGCCATAGCCACACCCTCATGCAGACCATTGTTCGCAGCAAACTACCCAGCCTTCAGGAGAATGGTGACCACAACACCACACAACCTGCCACAGAAACCTCTGCAAGACGTGCTGGATCATTGATGTGGATGCCATCATCTCACGTGAGAACACCATCCACCAGGTACACGCACATAGTCTTGCAACTTGGCCAATGTTGCCTACCTAATATGCTGCTGGAAAGGATGTCCCAAAGCATGGTACATTGGGAAGACCATGCAAACACTATGAAAACGGATGAATGAATATCTCTTGACAATCACCAGGCAAGACTGTTCCCTTCCTGTTGGCGAACATTTCAGTGGTCATGGGCATTTGGCCTCTGATCTTTGGCTAAACGTTTTCCAAGATGGCCTTCATGACACATGGCTGAGCAGAGACTGAAAGCCAAGTTCCACACACATGAGGACAGCCTCAACTGGAATCTTGGATTAGTGTCACACTATTTATAACCTCCATGACTTGCCTGAACTTTTAATATCTCACTTACTGTCCTGTCTGGAGACAATACACATCTCTGTAACCCATGCCTAACGCTATCTCCATTTGCATTGTCTGCATCTTTAAGACCTGAATAGCAGGTTAACTGTAAAGACTTGCATTCGAATCAGTATTCTGTAAACTGTGCCTTTTTATATGCTCTGTTTGAGACCAGAACACTCCACTTATCTGATGAAGGGGCAAACCCTGAAAGCTTATGGGTTTACTGTTAAATAAACTGGTTGAACTTTAACCTGGTGTCATTTTTCTCATGCCATGCAAAATGGGGATTTTAGACTAATGAAAAATTCTTGGAGATTTAGTGGGTCTGTGGGGAGAGCACTGAAGAATCATACAGATTCTCAAAGCTGTTTTCCTCAACGATGCTACCAGGCCTGTTTTCTTTCCAGAGTTTTTCCTGTTTTTAGCATCTATAGTACGTTTTCAAAATTCTGAAGTGTTTAGTAATAACTAATCTGATGGTTATGGCGGCATGAAGTACACAGTGATAATGATCCATTTCCATTGTGGAGGCCACAATTAACTGATCTCTGACCCTGGCAACTGTAGTTTTGGCTGACAATGAATGATGAAAACCTGGGATATACAAGAATAAACCTGTCAAGTACTGAATTTCAAAGGTTTATACCACTAAAGTACGCCACAGGTGTGGTGAGGTCATTGATGGATTTGACCATAGGGAAGATGTCTTTTAGACTGGAAGAGTTGCTGGACTGGAACGCGGTGCAGGTGAGAGTTGGAATATGGGTGGCAGAGGTTTGAATGATATAGAAGCTGGTCAAAGGAAAGATGATCAGGAGAACATCAGAACAATGACATGGCTGCAGGTTCAGCAGCAGATGGGCTGTTGAGATGGAAGTAACTTAAATTGGAGAAACTTGGAACAAAGCAATGAGCTCACTCTGAGTTGTTGAAGCATGTATTGACCTAGAACTGTAAAATTAGTTGAGCTAATTGGTTCATGTTAACAAATTTGAAAATGTTCCTTGTTTACTTTTTCATGTTTTAGATTAAGTTCTCATTTCATCTGACTAAATATGGATTGGACTATTTTAAATGGTTTGCTACTGAATTGAATTAGGTTTTGTGTAGGGGCATTTGTAATCTTTTTATTCACTCTTTCTTGGCAGAGTGTCTTTTATGAATAATCCAAAGCAGCAGAAGCCAACGCTAACTGGCCAGCGTTTTAAAACTAGGAAAAGAGGTAAGTTACTAAAGTAAATATTTGGAAATTCTGCAGCTTGACTATGTAATTATACGAAATGAAAAAGAATGTGGACACGTTTGTGGAAGTGAAGGCCATTGAATATAAACCCACTTGAGATTGAAAGAAAAGGTTGGATATTCTGTATTTCTGATTTTAGAGGAATAGTAGTATTAAGTGAGTATGGAGGAGAGGTAACACTTGGAGCATCAAACCATTTCTTATCCTTTTTTCAATATCTTGCTAAATTAATATGGTTGAAATCAGAAACTCAGTGTGGGTTTTGTTCTCTATGGCATTGATTTCTCATGGTAGAATGCAAGCTACATCAACCAATTGAACTTGGTACTTTCACCCGTTGACACACAGGAGGTATTACTTTACACCCATGTCCCTCTGCCACTGAGTTACAGTTCCCTGAGCTCTGACATGGATAATGCCAAGTTGTGGCATTTTTATTTCTGGGAAAGCATTAATGAGCATACTTATATGGTTAACATGTTTACTATGCTAATGTGTTTTTCTCTATGTAGATGAAAAAGAGAAGTTTGAGCCTACTCAGTTCCAAGATTCTATTATCCAGGGTTTGAATGAAAATGGCAGTGATTTGGAAGCTGTAGCAAAGTTTCTTGATACATCTGGAGCAAAGCTCGACTATCGCCGCTATGCTGAAACTCTATTTGATATCCTGGTGGCCGGTGGGATGCTGGGTAAGAGCTCCATTAAGTCTTTTACAAACTTTTGAATTTGCATTGCTGATGTTTGTTTGTTTGTTTGTTGAAGGATGGCCTTCTGAATTTGAAGGGAAGTGATGGGTGGTTTGGAGTGCCCTCCCATCATAAACTGAGAATCTTGCCTATATGTAGCTGTCCATATTTCCTCTGAACTGGTATTCTGCTTTAATGAGTTTCTTGGCTGGAGTTTATATGCAAGATCATACAGGAAAGGGATATTGAAACTCAATTAAGCGATCAAATACAATTTATGTAGAAAATAATTAGTCCTACACAATGATTTCCTCTATTCCCCAGCTTTTAAACATTCTGGATTCTGAAGTGGTAATGACTAATCCTGTAAAAATTCTGCGCTCGGAATAAACCAAATCAAGGATTCTATATTTGCACAAAGGGAATCAGAAGGTACAGATTTGACCCACGAGCCACATGTTAAGCACTACATTGTAGTGATATTTTCCTCAAATGTATCGATTGTTTTCTGTTCAGTGTGTCTCTCCTTTTTCACTCACACCTTTCAGGGTATCTTTGTTCATGTTTGCAGGCCCTCTTCCCAGCATCTCCTGTGCAACCACAGCAAATGCAGCATCTGCCCATTTTACTGCTTCCTGCTCCATTGTCTAGGACATTAAGCAGCACTGCTACGAAGTCAGCAATTTGTGTACAATCTCCTGAGTACATTAGTGTAATGCATTGAAGAGAATGAACTTCAGTTGTGCTTTTCAGGTTCTGAGTTGGATTGCGGCTGCAGAACCAAAATTCCCCACTTGCTAACTTAGCACTATTTATCTGCTGATTTCCCTGAAAATGCAATATTCATTTCCCAAATTAATACTGAATATTGGTGAGACAGACTGTGCTCCAGCTGATCTGTCTCAGTGGGATAGCTTGGAAAGTTTGTATGGTTCAGTATGTACAGTGCAATTTTTCAAAGATTGCTGTGATTGTTCAGCAATGTACTTTTTAAGAATTGGATCAAAATTGTTTGCTCAAGTTTCTATTTGTAAAATCTTTTGGTTAAAAGGACCCTTGCATCTCTCCCTCTTTGTACTGTCTCAGTTGAATTCTTGTACTTGGGGTTGCTGATTAAGGATTTTGGAGACCTGAGGTTTTTGTAGAAGTATGTCTTGCTATATCATGTAGATACACTTCATTTGAGGCACCTAGTACAAGGTTGAATTTATTTCATAATTTTACTATAGCATCAATAAGAGACTGGCCCATTTTCGTGCTAACTCACTGCAAAGGCAGCAGAGCTGATCCCATTTTGCTTGTAGCTGCTACACGTTTTGTTCCTCAATTATTTAGTTCCCCTTTGAAAGCCATGGTTGAGTCTTTTCCACCACACTATCAGGCAATGTATTTCGGATCCTAACTACTCTCTGCTTAAACATTCCTCGTGTGCCTTTGGTTTTTTTGCCATTCACTTTAAATCTTAATTTCCTTTCTACTTTATAGCTCCAGGTGGTACCCTTGCTGATAACGTGACCCGTACAGATGTCTGTGTGTTTGCTGCTCAAGAAAACTTAGAGACCATACGTGCATATGCTCAGGCAAGTTTTATTGCCTTTACGTTTCTCCTTTTGTTGGAGAAATGCAAAGTTCACTTTTTTATTAATCTGATTTAATTGGAAGTGCTTACTATTGGAAGTCAACATCTGTTTCGAGTTGCCTACCCCATCTTTCCCTGACAACTGACTGAAACTGAACCAGATAGTTCACAACTTTAGTGTCTTATTTGATTCTGGGGTGAACCTCCAACTGGATATCTCCACTATCACCAAGACTACCTGTTTCTACTTTTGTAAGTGTCCATTTCTGTCCCTGCCCCAGTTTCCCACTGCTGAAGCCACAGTCCATGCTTTTGTTACCTCTAGACTTGAGACACATTTCATATCCTCTGTCTGTAAACTACAGGTCATTCAAAGCTTTGACTGTATCCTAACTTGTAGCTAGCTTTGTTCATCCGTGCACATTAGTCTGTACTGGCTCCCAGTTAAGGAACACCTTTTAATTTTGAAATTTTACTCGTTTTCAAATTGCACAGCCCCACTCTTTCCTGCCTTTTGTAACCTCCTTCAAGCCTCATTTGTGCTCCTCCAATTCTGGTCTCCTTGAGCATCCTAACATTTAATTGCTCTATTATTGGCAGATGTGCCTTTGATTGCAAGCTCTAGAATTCTCTGTAAAGCTCTGCCTCTCTTCCCCTCTTTCCCCTTGTAAAGTGCTCCTTAAAACCAACCTCTTTTGATCAGGCTTTTGGTTATCTGCTCTAGTATCTATGTGGCTCGATGTCAAAGTCAGAAGATATAAAATGTTAAAGATGTAAATCTTTAAAACTGGCAGAGAACAAAAGGTAGCTTACTTTGATTTGTACCATTCTGTATTCCCCTCGCCTCTACAAGTTATTTGTTTCCACTAAATTGTATACTGCAACTGTTAGACCCAAGTTTCTCCTGTTTATTTTTGATGGTTGATCAGTAATTTGGTAGAATTAAGCTGAAATATAAAATGTAGTGATGCAACAAATCTGTTTAATAAGAAAGAGTAATGTTCAGCCAATGTTTTATATATTTTGTGCATTTGAGCTTCAATGTTTTGTAATCAGCAGCAGGGAATGGAATACTGTGCACTAGGGATATTTGGATGCCAATATTAAATGCTCTCAAACTGTGTTAATGTTATGGGTTAGGATAACATTGGCAATGAGAACCAATACTCATAATCTATGTAATGTGACCTGATGGTGTGGGAGTAAAAGGCCATACACAGGAACGTGTCAATTTCCAACAGGTGGGCAAGTCATTTGTCTTGAGATTAATAGCAGACAAGTCCCCAGGCCTACATCTTAGAGTCCTCAAAGAAGTGCACTTGGAGAGTCAAAATGCAATTCATCAGCATCAGCATGGTTTTAGGAAGGGTAAGTCATGTTTGACTAATCCTTTTGAAGATGTAAAAAGCCAAGTGGGGATCCTGTAGATGTAGTACATCTGGACTTTCAGAAAGTGTTTGAGGAGCTACACACAAGGTTAATGCAAAAGCTAAGATCACATGGGGTTAGCTTGGATAGAAGACTGGCTAACCGACAGAAGACAGAGAGTTGAGATAAATGAGTCTTTTTCTGGTTGACAAGATGTAAGTAGTGATGTGTCTTGGAGTACAGTCCTTGGGCCCAACTATTTGTAATCTTTAATTAATGATTTGGATGCAGGAATAGAAGGTACTGGGAACAAAATTGCAGATATCACTAAAATAAGTGGGCTAGTAAGTTGCATTAAGGAAATAAATTTACAAATTAATATACTTGGTTAGGTGACTAGATCAAATTTGGCAGATAAAGTTTAACATGGACAAGTGAGATTATCTGTTTTGGTCAGAAAATAGAAATGCAACTTATCTAAATAGAGAGAAATTTCAGATCACTTTTGATAGAGGGATCTGGGTGTCCTCATGCATGAATTGCAGAAAATTAGTATGCAAGTATAAGATGCAGTATGGAAGGCAAATGATATTTTGGCATTTATTGCTAAAGAAATAGACTGTAGAAGTAGGCAACTTTTGTTGCCATATTACGAAGCATTAGTGAGCCCGCATCTGGAGTATTGTGAAGTTTTGGGTTTCTTTGTTTGAGAAACAATGTACTTTTACTGGAGGCAGCCCAGCAGTTCTCCTAGATTAATTCCACCCCACACGTGCGCACAGTTTAAGTTCTGAGACTAGCAACAAAACTTTGTTGTTAGGTGTTTCAATGGCTGGACTCCTAAATAGTTAAACCTCTACCCAGTGTGAGACTAACTTTCAGTCTGGTTGCTTGACAAGTGATAATAAGGATCTTTTATAAAGAGATCAGCTAAAAGTTGAATTGGGAAACATTCCTTTTTCGGTCCATTGGTAATCATCTTTTGCTGTAGCTTTCGTCCATTTAAAGAATATTTAGTGACTCAAATTTTGCATTACAGGTGTTTAATAAGCTGATCAGGCGTTACAAATACCTGGAGAGAGGATTCGAAGAGGAAATAAAAAAGGTCTGAATTAATTTAAGTGACTATTCTTGATGAAAAGCGCAATCTTTTTTGCCACCAGTAGTAGAGCTTCAAATAGTAAACCCATCCTTTGCACTATGGAATCTGGAAATAGTGATGGGGTATCCATTAATTAATTACTCTACTTTCATTTTTGGTATTTTGTGCACATAACTAAACAAATTAATCTCCATGAGCAAATGTCCTTTCTTTAGGATTTTCAGTTCATGAAAGTTTTTATGCTAATTACATTTGCAGTATTAAATATTTGCTGCAAATTGATCGATAGAGATTAATGGTATTAACTCTTAATTGTTGCAGCTGCTGTTGTTTCTGAAGGGTTTCTCAGAATCTGAACGCACCAAGCTAGCCATGTTGACTGGGATTTTGTTAGGCAATGGAACGTTATCATCCTCTATTTTGAGTAGTCTCTTCAACGAGAACTTGGTCAAGGAAGGTAAATTCTAAATTCGTTCATATGCCTTGTAATAAATCTTGATCTGCGGAGATGTTAGATTCCCATGTCCAAATCATGCTAAGATGTCTTAAGTCATCTCATTCTTTGATTTTTTAAATGCGATGATTCATTTTCACTAGTTTGTTGGTGCTTCATGATTAGCTTTGCTAACATTGGTGACCGAGATGAATTTTTACAACCACCAATGTACTTGAAGGAAATATTATCACCTTTACCTGATCTGGCCTATGTGCCACTCCAAATCCACATAGTGTGCTTGATTCTTAACCTCCCTCTGAACTGGCTGCAAAAACACTCTATTTAAAGGCAATTGGAGACTAGCAACATGAAAGAATTCCATAAAAGAATAAATAAAATAAAAGCTCATGGCTATTTTTATTTTGAATGCATGTTGTTTCAATTCAGTTAATTTTAATTAAAACTATTGAGAAATCCCAGGTTGCCTGATAATATCTGCATTGAGTAATGTTCTGTTTGGGCTGGTGCTCATTGTGATGCAAATGAGTGATCAGAGTGACACCTAGTCTCTTAATCCTGTATCTACTTCATGTAAGAAAGATGGATGTAGGTAGGCTGTGAGGGCATAATTTGAGGTTTATAAAATAGCATGAGTTAAGGTAGTAGTAGAATATATATTTATGTGCATTGATAGTGTACATGGTTGCATCATGTCTAGATACTTCTGTATTTAATTGCACTTCATTTTTGTTTCAGGTGTTTCAGCAGCATTTGCTGTAAAACTATTCAAATCTTGGATATCTGAAAAAGACATCAATGCAGTTGCTGGGAGCCTACGAAAGGTCAATATGGACAATAGATTACTGGTGAGCATTAAAAATACAATAGCCAATTAAAATTTGAAAAATGCTTTTCTGTAGAAATCAACATTTTTAAATTGGTAAGTTTGGTAGATTTTTTAATTAACTGCAGTAGGTATGGTCTATTGTGGAGTTTCCCAAATATTTCCTGCTAGAGAACTATTTTGACTTTCTGAGAGTACAGATAGAAGTTCTAAAAAATCATCATCTTGCATTAAAGAACTAAACAACAAACAAATTATTGTGCAGGAGGTACAAATTTTGTGCATTTATTTTAATTTAAATGTTTGATTATTGAACAAATACTCCAAGTCTTGCAGCCTTGTCATTTTTAGTGGGAGGAGTGCTGCTGATCTTCTCCCTTCAAATTCGTTTTAAACTGGGAGTGCTGCTGGAGAGCAGGATTCTCATTTCCTGCATGTGCGCACACAGTCTCTTGCCTCTGTCTCATTTGCTGTTTGCGCTTTTACCTGTGAGAATTGAATTATCTGAAAAGGAAGAATGTGCAGGGATGTGGGGGAAAGTGAACATGTTGGTTGGATCTTTAGTGAACACAGACGTTGACTGGCCTTCTTTTGGACAGTACCTATTCTGTGAACTTTAGCCATTTTCCCAACATCTACACAATTTCATTTTCTGGCCAAAGTACGTTTTGTAAAAAAGTATGTTATAAATTGTGGGGTAAGTCTTCTAAATCTTTTGCAGGAATTGTTCCCAGCTAATAAACAGAGTTATGATCACTTTGTCAAGTACTTCACTGATGCAGGGTTGAAGGAACTCGCCGACTTTGTCCGTAACCAGCAATCCCTTGGTGCACGGAAGGAGCTGCAAAAGGAGCTCCACGATCAAATGGCCCGTGGTGATCCTCTCAAAGAGGTAATAGAGTTGGTGACATTAACCATAACTTGCTTTCGCGTTGGTTAGAGAACAGAATATATACCATAAGATGCTGTTGGCTTGTAATTGAGTTTGCTGTTCTTAACACCTGCACATGCAGCTTTAGGTAACTTCAAGTATTAACTTAGTCTGCAAAGAAGTAATATGTTTCATTGCCTAAAATTACATCAGACTGTTCCCACAATAACTTTAATGTCCCCTGTAGTGGAAAGGTGCTTTAAGTTAGAAAAATAAAATATCTGGTGCCAGGAGCAAGTGGATTCATGTTAAATATTGGGGGAGAGGAGAACTGAGCTCAGCAGGGCAAGGGTCCAGGAAAATTAGCAGCACCCTCACTGTCTCTGCGTAGGTGGATATTTTATTATATCAACAGGACACAACTGACTTTGCTAACAGCACTGAAACTATAAATAAAGTATGATTATATGACCACTGTCTGAACGGACGTTTCATCTGTCTGCCACTAAATATTGTGATATTACCGATGGGATGCAATTAAACAATGTCTCGGGTCTACCTGTTTGTATCATGGATAAATCTACTGATGTGTGTGACTAGAAACAATTGCCTTTATCAGAAGTTGTAAGATACGCCCTATAAAAAAGGCTAACTGTACACAATTGAGCAGACTAAGAAGCCTTAGGAATTCTTCAGTTCTTCTCTCCTTGTCGATAAGGCAATAAAAGATCCATCACTCGAGAACACTGTTTGAACGTCTTTTTTAGCTCCAACAATGTCTTGGATTTTAGATGGTCTTGATGGTGTCTCAGTCGTGTCTTCTGTAACTTAGTTTCAAGGCCTGCATTTTGTAAACTACATGCCATGAAGGGTTATTGAGGCATATGGATAATCCTGTCAATGCTACCCAACCTGTGTCCCCAAAAAGTGAAACATCCTCTCTGAATCCACCATTAAGTCTTTGTGTCTTCTATCTTTCAATAGAATCACCTTTTAAGTTCATTGGGTACTATTAAAGCATATAAAGAACAATACAATTAAGAAACTTCATGTTTATTGGCTGTGGCTTAGTTAAATAGTGCTGGCAGTTCTCCTTTGTTTTTTACATTTTCCAGTAATGTAAAATTTTGTCAAATTTACATCTTCATTGCTACAAAGTAAGATTTTTAACCTTGTCAGATTGACTAACTTCCAGTTTGAGAGACTTGGGTTTTGATCTAATTCATTAAACTGAAGCTATGCTCATAGTCGGCACTGGAGACTTGAAAGGTGGCATATACGTTGTGTGCAAATTGTTTTCCCAGATGTAAAGTTACCTTATTGGCAAATGCACTAATTGCACTTCCTCGCAATGGTAAATTTATAGTAAGTTTACTACTTGTGGGTGTAATTAGTTATTGATCCATTTTGCATTAATGGATTTAAACTGCTTAATGCTTGTGAAGGAGATAATGTTGTGAAGGTGGATCCTCCTCCGAGAACTAACATCTAATCATTCAGGAGTACCTAGACTCAATCTGTAAAGGTGAGTGTGAAGTAGTGCAATCTGTTCTTCAACAACTTTGTGGTTAAATCAAAGTAATGTCCTCACTCTCTTTCAAATTGAATAACTATTTAGCTAACAGAAAACAAATTAACAAACTGAATAAAACATGATTCTAATGGAATGCTGTTCAGGTAATTACAATTCCTATTTATTAACAAAAAAACTTTTGGTCATGCTCTAAATTGCAACCACATTTGGCGGCATCCATGATATTTTGTGCTTATTCTGATTTCTTCTGTTGTCTTTGGTACCTTTTGATATCAATACGAAGCTTTCTCTAAGACATGGATGAGAAGATGGCACTTGCTGTCTCTGATTATTGTCCCACTCTCACCACTTTTATACCTGTGATGTATCAACATCCCCTCCAGTAGAATTGTTCTAGCAGCCTGGGACCAGTCAAATTTAAATCTAATAGGTTGCTGATTTCCAAGTGCAGGATTAAAACTAAATTCAAAGTGTGAAAGCCTATTACTAAGGCAACTTTGTTGCTTGACCTTCCAATTCTGTAAGCTCAGGAAAACCACCATCTTTTTAAAGGGACCATGCAGTATTTTCTTAGAATTTGGTTTTTGTAAAATGCTAACATTCTACTTCTCAATCTGCAGTTACTCTACTTTACTGCATATATTGTAGTCGAGTTATCAAATCTGGCAGAAACCATTGCTTTGATATGAAAAGCAGACCGTTTTTGCAGCTTGTTCTCCTGAAGTTGAATGTTTCAATGCTCGTGTAGTCTTGTAATGAAACACAATACTACTTGCATGAACAGTATTTGCCGGAGATACTATTTCTTGCTATATTTTCTTACTGCAATCAGTTTTTTTTCCTGAGGTATTGGGTAGACATTTGTGTAACCAGCAACATATTTGGAAAATGTGGCATGATTTATACAAACATGCTGTACAATTCGTGCGCTGTGATGTGAATTGGTCAGCTTCTTTATACACTACTTTGTACAATCATTATTATTATTGGCTTCTACTGTTCTAGTACTTGTACATTTCTCTTGTGTTTGCAGCATATTTGTGAAAACAGAACACTTCAAAAGCTGAGATAATAGTTCATCAGCTTTTAAAATGCTAACTAATTCAAACTCTGCTTTCTAACCGATCTAAATATCACAAATGCAGTTTCATTATTGGTATGTTTTCAAATGTTATTGATTCTCAGATCTTCTGTATGGCTAACTTCTGAGAAGTACAAATGCTGTCCCAGCTGGGTGGCTAAACCATCTTTCTCTTGGCCAAATCTATATGGAAATGTTTGATTTAAAATCTGTGGTGTCCTGCATGCACTTAACTTCATGATGTCAACAAACACTGGCCTCGTGGGTGCCATCATTTTGCTGTCAAAGCTATGTGCCTAAAATGTTAATCTATATGTAATTTTACAGGAGCACTGGCATAATTATCAGCTTATGAATTTGGGAATTGTGTACAACTAATATTCAAGATTACAGCAGTAATGACTGCACAAATTCAAAAGCCATTGATCTTTCCCAACATATTTTGCTATATGGTTGTTGGCTGCGCCTACAATTACAGTTAAAAGTTAAAATTTTTTTCCACAAGTAAAGCTTATATTTAATGCTGCAATGAAGTTGCTGTGAAATTCCGTAAGTCACCGTACTCTGGTGCCTGTTCAGGTCAATGTACTTAATCAGCATGCCTTTCAGACTGTGGGAGGAAACAGGAGCACCTGGAGGAAACCCACATGAATACTGGAGAGAACATGAATACTGGAGAGAACTTAACAACTTTATCAAGTGGATAAAGTTGTTAAGAAGGCTTATGGAGTCTTAGCTTTTATTGGTAGGGGGATTGAATTTAGGAGCCGCAGCATCATGTTGCACTGTACAAAACTCTAGTGCGGCCGCACTTGGAGTATTGTGTGCAGTTCTGGTCCCACATTATAAGAAAGATGTGGAGGCATTGGAGAGGGTACAGAGGAGGTTTACAGGATGTGCCTGGTATGGAGGCAGGTCCTATGAAGAGAGGTTGAAGGATTTGAGGTTGTTTTCGTTAGAAAGGAGGCGGCTAAGGGGGATCTTATTGAAGCATATAAGATGATTAGGGTTTGATAGGGTGGACAGTGATAGCCTTTTCCTAGGATGGAGAAAGCTAGCACGAGGGGACACAACTTTAAATTAAGGGGTATAAGTTATAGGACGGATATCAGAGGTAGGTTCTTTACTCAAAGAGGATTAGGGAGTGGAATGCCCTGCCTGAAGCTGTTGTAGATGCGCCAAGTTTGGTGGCGTTTAAGAGGTTAGTGATAAGTATAGGATGAGAAGGGAATGGTTTAGTTAGGAGGGGCATTGCTTTTTATTTTGGTCGGCACAACATCGAAGGCCGAAGGGCCTGTTCTGTGCTGTATTGTTCTATGTTCTATGTTCTATAACATGGAGATTCCACATAGTGACCCAAGCTGGGAATCGAACCCAGAGCTCTGGCACTGAGGCAGCAGTGCTAGCTAACCACTGTGCCACCGTGCCATCTATAGATATATTATTTTAATACAGGAAACACATGGTAAATGTGATTTTCGTTTTGTCCAGCCACAATGTGTATCTCTTGACTTTCAGTAGACTCAGCAAGTAAGCATTAAATTCCAATGCCATGTTTCTGTTTGCATTTGCCTTTAGTTTCATCAACACCAGCTCAGTTCACTTGTCCATGTTTTAAACTGCTTGTAAATTATATATTTAGTTTCTGTGTGTGTATATTATATACAGCCCCACAATTTTCTGAATACTGAAAATGCCTATTCCAGTTGTTTGTGTCCCAAAACCATTCATTCATTGGGCTTTCTCAGTAACCTCCTTTTCTCCTTTCCATTTTGCCCCCTTCAGTGCTCGAGTCCTCAGCATGGTAGCTGTGTAAATGTCCAGTGGTGTTTCAGTTGTGTTTGCGTTAGTTAGTAGTAGAAATTAACTCTCTGAAGTTGTATATAACTTATTCAATTTACTGCAATACATTTCACAGCACAGGCCATGGGAGCTCAGCTTGGGGAACTTTGGCTCCACAGTGATGCACAGTTAATCAGCAGAAAAGAATTTAAATTTGTATATCGTTGACCATTTTATGAAATAGCAGGCTGAGACTTTTGGAAAACTAATTTATTAAAAGTCCATAAACTTTGTGGCATATTTTGTGTTATATAGTTAGCTTATTCCATAGCATGTCTCTTAGTCACAAAGATTCAAATACATATAGTCTTGAGGATGAAACAGAAGGAAATACTGCAGTGACAGTAATAGAGTTGTACAAAACCTGATTGGATGAATGGGTTTGGATCAAAATTAAATAGTATTTGGGTTGGAGTTAAATAAGTATTAATTTGCTGAATTTATTTGACAGATCATCACATATGCCAAAGAAGAGATGAAGAAAAACAGCATCTCTGAACAGACAATGATAAGTATTGTCTGGAACTGTGTAATGGGTGCAGTGGAATGGAACAAGAAAGAGGAATTGCTAACAGAACAAGCCATTAAGCACTTAAAGGTAAACTTTTGTAACTCTATTTTTAGTGTCTACCTAAATGTTTATGATATCTTCTGAAAGGTCTTTGTGGGATTTCCTCTAGATTTGACTTCTGCTCAGCATCTTCCAGTAGTTGAACCAGCAATGGTTGGTGGCTGGAGGCCTTCTGCATAATTTTGAAAACTTTGAGGACCAGTTGCTGTTATGAATGAGTTGGAGTATCCAGGTTTTGAATGCATTTACATTGTGCCGATTGTCTATTTGACTCCATTTTATTCATATCGTTCTGCTAATTAATCTGGAAAAGAAACAGTTCTCAATTCAAAAAAGGAAGCAGAGATCTCTTCTTTAAAACCTAAGCAATTTTAACACCTTTTATGCTGTGACTTTTTTTGGAGTAGTTTTGAATGTTGGATGTCTGAGATCTGTTTTTATTCAGGTGCTGTGAAGTCTGACTGGGCTTGGGAGTGATAAATTTAACTTGTATCAAAATGTTGAACATCAATATCTTTAGGCACTTGAGGAAAGCAGAAAATGGATACAATGCTTCTGATACCTGAAATGATCTCTCAAAACTTTTTGGGTTTATCAGCTTAAAGCAACTATTCTGTATTCAGGGCTTCTCTAATTCTTAGCTCATAAGATATAGGAGTAGAATTAGGCCATTTGGCTCATTGTGCCTGCTCCATCTTTCAATCATGGTTGATATGCTCCTTGTCTCTATTTTTCTGCCTTCAATTCATTACTAATTAAAAATCTGTCTAACTCTTCCTTAAATTTACTCACTGTCCTAGCATCCATAGTACTATGGGATAGCAAATTCCACAGATTCACAACTGCTTGGGAGAAGTTGTTTCTCCTCAACTGTTTTAAATTTGCTAGCCCTTATTCTGATATACATTATGGTTAATTTTATATCTAGTAAGTATAATAAAATTAATTTTGTCTGCATTGTAAATCTGAAATTTATAGATGCCTTTTGGCAGTCCAAATAAAATATTGATTCTAATTTCAATAAAAGATTCTTCTGTTATTAGCATGTAACATGGTCTTTAAAGCACCAAAACATAAATGTAACTTGGATGTCTGAGTCCAGCAGATCAACAAAATAGATGTTTTAGCTGCACTGTGAATCTCATTGCATACGAAGCTTGAATCTAATGTCTTGTTTGGGATTTTCAGCAATACAGCCCTCTCCTTGCTGCCTTCACCACCCAGGGTCAGTCTGAGCTGACTTTGCTGCTGAAGATTCAGGAATACTGTTATGACAATATTCAGTTCATGAAGGCCTTTCAGAAAATTGTGGTGCTTTTCTACAAAGGTAAATATGTGTTATGGATATTCAGGCATTGGACAGTATTTGGCAGTATGTTGGGAATAAAGCTGTTGAAAGCATTGTTTAACTATTTTTGAATGTGGCTATGTTTTCCTAAATAAGGAGTGCAGGGGATTGGGGAAATGACAAAAAAAAATTAAATCTTTGTCCCATTCCTGTTAAAGAACTTGGTGTGATCCTGAATTGTAGCTTTTCTTTGCATGCATAGTCAATCTACATAATTTTGATTTCAATAGGGTGGCTTTTTTTTTGCATTTAACTTTTTCATAGTGTCATCTTAGGCACGGTTGTTCACGTGTTCATCTAAGTGGCCTTGTGATATTGGTCACTGAATTATTAAACCATAAACCTAGAGCAATTCTCTGGGTCTCTAGCTCGAATTCCACCTCAGTAGATAATTTAAAAAAAAATTCATCTATTGAGTCTTAGATTTTTTGCATCTTGTTGGATCTGTTGGCATTTGGTTTAAGATCCATATGGGATGTTGTGAATTATTTGTTGGTTTTATTGATTATGCTTCATGCCTTACCACACAAACAGTCCATCCTCCTCTGGGAGCAGTTCTGACAACACAGAAGACAGGAGCAGGAGGCGGCCATTTGGCCCTTTGAACCTGCTTTGCCATTCATTAAAATGGCTGATCATCCAACTCAATAGCCTCATCTTGCTTTCTTCCCATAACCTTTAGCCCATTTGCCCTGTGCTATATCTAGCCACTTGTTGAATACATTCAATGTTTTGGCATAACAACTTCCTGTGGTAATGAGTTCCACAAGTTCATCACTCTGGATGAAGAAATGTCTCCTTACTGCTGTCCTAAATGGTCTACCCTGAATCCTCAGACTATGATCTCTGGTTCTGGACTCCCCCCAGCATTAAGAATGTCCTTTCTGTATCTACCCTGTCTAGTCCTGAGAATTTTATAAGTCTCGATATGACCCCCTCTCGTTTGTCTGAGCTCCAGTGAAAACAATCCTAACCTAGTCAATCTCTCCTCATACATCAAAGAACATTATCAGAACATAGAACAATACAGCACAAACAGGCCCTTCAGCCCACAAGTTGTGCCGATCACATCTACCAATCCACAGACCTATCTCTAACCCCCTATCCTATTTTTTCCATATACTCGTCCAGAAGTCTCTTAAAAGACCCCAGTGAGTTTGCCTCAACAACCTCTGACAGCAGTCCTACCAACATCAGTCCTATCAACCTTAGAATCAGCCTGGTAAACCTTTGCTGCACTCCCTTGAGAGCAAGAACGTCCTTCCTCAGAAAAGGAGACCAAAAGTATGTATAGTACACTTGGTGTGGCCTCACCAAGGTCTTGTACAATTGCAACAACACATCCCTACTCCTGTACTCTTGCAATGAAGGCCAACTTGCCATTTGCCGCCTCCTGCACTTGTGTGCTAATATAAAAATTATATTTTGACACTTAGTGAAAACCAAGTTCTGTTACCTATGAAAAGTATCTTGCCATATGTGGCTCCCATCTAATATTTTGCCTACTATAATATTTTTTGAATCATGTTTGGGAACACTTTTAGCCAAGGGAGGCATCAAATCATGCCGTCAGAGCATTTCCTTGGTATGTGATTTGGTCATCTGGGTTGTTAAGATGCTGCTACTCACATTAATTCTAACAGAACTTATCTACCAGATATTGTTGTTTGTTGGCTTGTTAATTGGCTACTATTGAATTAATTAATAAGACATCTGAGAACACAAAGCTGTTTCTCAATTACTAGGGTGTTGAAAGTAGGCCTTCCCACTGAACAGTTCTTGGTCTTTCTTTCTTTCTTTCTCACCTTAAACAATCTTGTCTTTAATTCTCATCTTGAGGAAAGCTGATTGCATCTTGGGCATATCCTCCTAAATTAAAATTTTAATATATTTTACTCGTGCATAGCCTGTCTCAAGCTGGGAGATTTGGTCCATTTCTCTGTCCAATGTCCTGTTCGTAGGAAGTTCTTTCTCATGGCATTATCCCTAATTCTCTGTCTTATAACTTGAATTTTTTTAATGTTAGCCTTGGCTACACTTGCACATTAGGTAATTATTATATGTTAGAAAGCTTTAAAAACAAAATCTCAAGCCTTTAAAGCATTTGGCCTCAACTGGATCTTGTTGGTGTTCTTGGATGCTTTGTTGCAGTTAAGGCAAAGCTGTTTCTGTACTTGGAGCTTTGCCATCTGGATTAAAAGTTTTATTGAAGGAGACCAAGAAAATATTAGCAGCTGTCTTCAAAATTAAAGTCATGCTTTGCTGTCACAATTGGACCACACATTGGTTAGCGAGGAGGACTGTCCAGAAACTGGTCTACAGGTGAACGGCCAGGATGTTTTCCTTTTGAGCATTCCTGTTGTGAATCGAGATTTCTAACAATGGGAGCCCTATAAAATGAAGGAATAATTCCCAATTTCTTGCATTCCAAGGAATTGTTGGCAATGAGCCCATCTCGAGTGAGATTTCTGCCTTTTAGGACAGATGATGCTTAAGAGATCTTGAGTAAGCTGAGAAAAGTAGACTTTCCAGTCAAGTTGAAACCTACAATAAGACCTTTTTTTTTGGCTGTAGGAATACAGAAAATATTCCAACTTGTAGGCAACTGTTTCTGATTTCTATTTCGAATAAGACTTTGCTAAGCAAAGATTAGGACAGCAAGATATTGGTTACTGGGGAACCAGCTTTCATGAAATGCATGAATCCCATCAGGCGTTTCAGCTGAGCACCAAGTTTATATTTCATGAATCTGGACTCCTAAGAGTCAACAACTGCCACATGAATGCTGGATATGAATCAATTTCATTAAATTGCAAGAGTGATGCAGTTATAGCAGTGAAATTGTCATTTGATGAGGAGACTACTACTTCAAATTTCTGATTTGTCAATTCCATTTAATTTCTGTCCTGTCTATTTTTGGAGTAGACTGCAGCATGTAATTATTGCTCTGCAAAATTGATTAAAGTCAGTAGGTCCTTTATTTTCATCTAAAATGTTAATTTGCTGCATGAATATAGAACATTACAAGATCGCTGGCAAAAGGTGCCCATTATATAATTGTAGAACTGGACGTAGAATTCTATTGTAACCTGTTTGATCAGCACCTTGAATAAGTGGTGATCAAAATTCCCCACAGCAGGTAACTTGAATTTTATGAACTTGGTACATCTTTATTTATTGTAATGTCTTGTCCAGGATATGTTAAGTTTGGAATGTGGGGAAAGGAAATCTCTTCTGCAATCCATTCTACAAGATTCCATGATTTGGGGGAGCCTTGTGTTATCCAACTGTATCTGGAATTAGATACCAAAACCCTCAAGGTCTGTTGAAGGCCTACTTAGTATTTGGCAAGAAATTTCTGATTATGGTAAACTAGATTTATTCTGCATTCTGACATTGTCTATTAATTGTTTTTGCTCTGAGTTTCATGTTTGATTTTGCTGCTTCCATTTGCTGTTTGTAAGATGGAGGAAACTTGTGCGGTATAAACATCAGCATAGACCATTTGAGCCAAATATCTGCTCTTACACACACTTTCACATTTTGACACATCCATGTTCTTCAGTTTGTTGTTGATTCTGTTGTAAATCTCCAAAGACAGATACAAGCAATGGAATGCAGATCCAATGGTGCTATAGCTGGGAGATGACCAGCATGTGGAACTACAGTTCCACATCTCTACCTTGTAGAAAGAGGCCATTTGATCCATCAAGTCTACATCAACTCAAAGTGCATCCCATCCCTCCATTCCTGAAACGCCAGGCATTTACCATGGTTAATCCACCTAAACTGCACATCTTTGGATGAGAGGAACCTGGAAACACTATAGTCTCCTGAGACTGAAATTGAACTCAGAACCCTGGCTCTGTGCACAGTGCTTAAATGTTGCATTGACATGGATAGTTTGATTCATAATTGTACTGATATTAATCAAAGAAAATTCTTTTACTTTGGAATTGGAGGAAATTCATTGAGATTAGCATTGTAGACGTGATCTTTATTTCTTTTTTGTCCTTTTCCTTTATCCACACTTATAGCTGATGTTCTGAGTGAAGAAGCCATCTTGAAATGGTACAGAGAGCCTAATATGGCAAAAGGGAGGAGCATCTTCCTGGAACAGATGAAGAAATTTGTTGAGTGGCTCAAGAATGCTGAAGAAGGTAGAATCTAATGGATATAAATGTAAAATAGGGTGTGGGAATGCATGGCCATAAAGTTATTAAACATCATTGAAACAAGTCTTCTAGATAGTGTAGAAGTCAACCATTCAGGTCCTCTACAACTTGATAGGTTTGCATTATTTACATCAATCAAATCAATCTGTAAACTTGAGCCCACTTAGGTTATGTCGTACAAAGGATGCTATATTAAGACTGTATTGATACAGCAACATTGTTTAGCTACAAAAATGATCTGTGATGCAGTGTTTTATGCAGTCTTGAGTTACAAGTTGTCTGTGGTCTAACAGCCATTATCAAATTAAATGTCCACAAACTTGAGGGCCTGAATCTTCTGTATACATTAGCATATATTTTAACTGGTGCTCATTACCTCAGGCCATGTATCTGCAGGATTGTAACCAGTGATGTTGGAGAAATGACTACTACTAAATTTCTAGAGTAAATGCCAAAGAGGGAGTGACCTCTTGCCTTGGAGTTAGATTCCTTGTTTTATATTTTGCTCTGTTGTGACACTGTTCAAGCAGTGAGGTTGTTTTGAAATTAAAATGCACTTCAGGACTTGAGGCACATCGCTGATTGTATGGAGGTGTTGTTTCAAATAACATGCTAAACTTGAAGGCTAAAATCAAGCACCAGATCACATCCAAAATCGGGTGCAATACTTACTTTGTCATCTTGGATTTCGGGTTTGGTTTTTGGAGTAAGCGAGGAATTGATTCTGGTTTGCTAGGTTCTGTGAGCATTGACTTTGTAATCTTCAGGATGGAGTGGGTGGCACCATTCAGAAGGGGAAATTGACCTTCAGCCAATACAGCCAAAGCTGATGAATCAATCACTTTGATATGTTGTTGAAGTCAAAGCAATCGCCATCTTTTCAGAAATAATTGCTGTTTTCGTCTGGAGACTTCTTTTGAAAACCAGTTGCAAATCATTTGAAATGTCAGTAAACTGACTAAAGTAATACTGACAGGCAACAGAATTAACACAGGATGAGTTGAAAAGGAACCACTTGTCCCAATCAATATATGCAACAAATATGTCAGAGCTGGAATGTAGGTGTGCATGTTTTGAGGCTATGTTAAGATGTTGTGCTGCAATAGTCAATTTGGTACTATACATAATAGCAAGTTCACACAAGAGCTTCTGTTAGAGAGATGGTCAACTTCTGCAGTTGAGGATGGGATTTCAGGAGAGACTTAAATATGTCTAATTGGGCCATAGTGATGAATATAGAATAACCTACTTAGTCATCGGAGGTATAGTTTGGAAATGGAAATTGTAAAGACTTGAATACTATGCTAAGCTGTGAGAAATGGGGTTGTAGTACATTTGGTTGTAGACATTTTATATGTACTAAAATCTCTGTCAATGTAATCGAGGTAGGCCTTTTGGTGCTTGGAACTTCTGTCACCAAATCCCCACAATGCAGAAGGCCATTCAACCCATCGAGTCTGCACTGACTCTGACAGTATCATACCAGGCCATCTTGCTATAATGCCACACATTTACCATGGCTAATCTATCTTTAACTTGCATATCTTTGTGGGAGGAAACTCATGCAGTCACAGGGAGAACGTGCAAACTCCTCTTAGTCATCGAAGGCTGGAATTGAACTGGTCCCTGGTGCCGTGAAGCAGCAGTGCTAACCATTGAACCACCAGATCTACATTCTGACAGTCAAAGTCAGATGTGAGGAAGCAGTTTTTGACTTTGTTAATTTGCCTGCTAAGAAACCATCTTGGTAATTTGTTCAAGAATATGAATTAATGATTTACAAAAGTAATTTACTTCATTGCTTTTATTGTGCTCAATTAAATGGTTACCTAACTTGATAACTACTTATCCTTCCTTCCACAGAATCTGAGTCTGAAAGTGAAGAGGACTGAAATTGGAAGAATGTCAATTGAAATCATGTTCTGTATTTTTAATAAAGCACAGGGGTTGTAGAATTGAATTTCAGAGTTCAGAAATTGTCTTGATTTGGGATTCTACCTCCTGTATTTTCTACTGTAATATCTAGATGTAAATTAAGGGCTTTACAGTGATCACACTGGTTTGTTTTAATTCAGTTTTCTATATAATAAAGTTATTGCAGACATCTTCTGACTTAATTATCGGCTATGAAAGTCAGTTGCAGTTACATTTGACCAGTTGTTTTCTTTTTGCTGTTCATATTGATGAAGCTTTATATTTTTCTGGAAAGTTCATTTTCAGATTTAATGGTGAATCAATGCTTTCTTGATCAGTCTTGATTGTATCAGAGGGCACAAGTTGTACTCCAGTTGTCAGTTGAGCCTTAGACTCAGCACTGTAGAGCCAAGTGGCATCATCTTGGGCCTGTGGTAGTTGAGAGTTTTAATTAAGATTGTTATGCCACTACTGGATTATTCTATACATGAAGTACAACTTGTTCGTCTGTTTGAAAGTTACTGAGAATTTACAGGAGGAAGTAGTCCAGAAAATAAGACCATTTTATTACAATTTCCCATTCTTAGGCTACACAGTTGTATTCTGTCCAAATTGAAATTGAATGCTTGTTCAGTCCCAACTAAAGCAGTAGTGGTGTGACTTAATGGTTTCTTGCATTGTGAATGGAGAATTTCAAGTACATATTTTTGTGTAGTCATACAATCCCTTTGCCAGTATACAGAGTGGTTTTAAATCAAGTTGGTTCCTTTGTTGTTCAGTGTACTCTTGACAAATCTGTTAACCCAACAAGCACAGTCCGTCGTCAATCTACAAATATGTGCAATGACAGCAGGTTATTAGATAAATGGTTTTGAATCTTTGCTTTCATGAGATACTCATGTGATACACTTAAGTTTTTAACCCATTTTTTAATGCACAGAAGCCACCTTAAGTGCATTTCTTTTGGTGGTTATTATGTACAAATTAAATGAAGCCAGTAGGAGGGATACAAGATGTTTTCTCAAATCATGGTTGGAAAACCCCCTCCACATGGTTAATATAAGTGTTAAATAATGGAGAATCCTTTCCATTACAATAAAATTGTTAACTTTGGTTATATATGTACCAAAAATTAAACTACTTTTTATCAACCAATCTGCCTAGAACAATGGCTTTTTGCAGTTAAGTGCATTTCAGTTTGTACCTGTGGTTTCTGGGGAATTCTTTACCTCCTTTACTTCATAATGGAAATTAACTTGAGTTTTCTTTTTGCTACTTGGTAAAGCAAATCTGTCACGCAATACATTTTTATGGCTATTTTACCCAAATGGTCTTCTCTATATAAAATTAATAGATTTGAAGCTGCTTATGCCTATTGCAAGTTATTTACATAGTTGTACTAATTGAACATTTATTGCCAATTGCAGCCTGATATGAGCAATTGGTAAAAATTTATTGCCATGTGTGTGGTTGGTGGGGGTGGAACAAACTGTAACTTTTGCTGCACCTAATGCCATTTTTTGTAAATCAAGTATCTTTTGTATATTACACTGAAGGTGTAAATTAGAGTGTACTCTCTTTATCAAAGCATGTGTTAATGGCCACCTTGATTTCAGTTTTAAAATTTGATTTCTGAAGTGGGGTGTTTTAGTCACATTTGATTGTTCTAATTTTTTATTTGTATCTTTTGGACTGGGAGAAAACCCACAGTACAGTTGAGGCTACTATTGAATCATGCTCTTTGGCACCAGTGAAATAAGATCACTCATGTATCTGCATGCTTGCTTTTTTTCCCCCTCTGGAAAACAGCAAATTAACAGCCCCTGGACTTGAAGTAAAGTTTGATAAACACATTATAGTTAATACCTGTGTGTAGCATTTGGTGAAGCTACAACAGACATGTCAAAATTGGGAACACGAGATAACTGCTATAAGGACACAAAACTGACCAATTGAAAAGTTATAGTGATTGGTTATTTTTCAACCTGGGGGCAAGAAGTCCATTAAATTCAGTTCTAGGATGCCTACTTTTATTTGGGCAGCTGAGTGCACAGCTTGAAAATAAGTGAGAAAGATAATGTTGTAAGCAAATAAAAATCAATTCAATGCAGAGATGTAAGCTGCATTTAAAGTAGGAATGAGTGCTATGGCATTGTTTGTGGCAAAACTTAAGGTATCATAACAGCATACACAACCCACAAGTTTAGGTTTTAGACTGTGTTCAGGCCATTAATGATAAATTCCCTTTCAAATAGCAGTTTCTTCATTATCCCTTCAAGTTATATTCCAGTTATCAGTTAAGCCTTGGACTCAGCACTATCTTAGCCAACTACTGCTATTTTGGTGATTAATTGATTAAATTTTCAGGGCCTGCTACCAAACTGATCCATGCAAGGTCCTATTTCCAAATGGCAGTATTAAATAGATAATCCTTGAATGCTTTTTGCAGGTCAAGATTCCTGGTCACAGTAGTTTTAGAATAAAGAAAATTACAGCACAGGAATAGGCCCATGACAGAACTGAACACTATTCCAAATGCAGCCTAAGGGTCTATAAAACTGCAACATGATTTGCCAATAAAGACAAGCCTGTTGTATGCTTTGACTATCTTCACCTTTTAGCACTGTGACCTGTATACCTAGATCCCTCTATCAGTACTAAGGGTTCTGCTATTTACTGTATATATTTATATTAGACCTTCTAAAATGCATTACCTCACATTTATCTGGATTAAACTCCATTGGTCATCTCTCTGCCCAAATCTCCAACTAATGATGGTCCTCATCACTATCCACAATTCCACCAACCTTTGTTGTTTGCATTTATATTACCAGTAGTTAAGGTCCTGAGGAATGTCACTTGTCACAGTCCTCCATTCAGAAATACACCATTCCATCTCTCTACCCTCTTATCTACTTCACTAGTCTGCCATGAGGGACCTTGTCAAAGGCTGTACTGAAGTCCATGTAGTCAACATCCACTGCTCAACCTTAAGTTCCTTAAAAAACTCAAGTTAGTGAGACATGACCCTTCCCTTCACAAAACCATGTTATCTCTCACCAATATGTTCACTTACTTCCAAATGGGAATAAATCTTGTCTTAATTCTCAATTTCCTTACCACTAATGTAAGGTTCACTAGTCTGATTACCTGTGTTACTCTTAAAGGAACAAGATTGGCTAATCTCTAATTTTCTACTACCTTCCCTAGAGCCAGTGAGGATACAAAGATTTCTGCTAAGGCCCAAGCAATTTTCACCCTTGCCTGTCTCAATAGTTTGAGGTACATCCTATCAGATCCTGGTGACCTCAATGTTTCTCAAGAACCCCAATACCTCGTCTTTGATCTCAACATGACTCAAACTATCGACCCAAGCTTTCCCAGAAACATCATCCACAAAGTCCTTTTTGACTACTGATGCCAATTACTCACTTAATACCTTGCTTATTTGCTTTGGCTCCATGCATTTATAAATGAGAAGGGGCTGAATTTAAGTTGATTTTTTTAGTCCAATATGAATCAAAAGCCATCACAGCAGGAAGGACACAGTACAGGTAGCCAGGAGGAAAGCCAGTCCTCATTTCAGGAGTGGGAAAAGATACCATCTGGAGGACCTGGTCTTTATCAATCACAACTACATACAAAACCAAAAAGCAGATTTTATTCAAAAGAATTTCACATAGTAAATATTACATAAAGTGAAAAAGTTGAGATTTACTAAGTTAAATCTGTCAGAAGGTACTGCTGTGCAATCAAGCTGGTACTAACAACAGCAATAGGACAGGTACAAAATTTTTTCACAATATCCATTATGGCACTAATATAGCATCTTGAGTTATTCATTTGCCAAAATAATTTAGTTACTGGCTACTGTGAAAATCAGATTTTACTCTAATGAGCCAGGTCAAAGAACAAATCAAAGATTTTGCTTACTGTATCTTGAACCAACATGCAAATGATAATTTAAACTTTCAGGTACATTCATTGTAAGGAAATTGATACTGAACCTGTAATTCATCATCTGATATCAGAACTGGATGCTCAGCGAGTTACACTTAGCTTTATTTTCCGTTGGGGATCATTTAGAAAGTCAAGTCTTTACCAACATCTGTAACTTGGATGCAACATTAGCTTGTAAATCAAACAAGTCACTACTAACCACAGTCATCTTCACAAATTCTACTTTCATTTTATTCTGAGCAAAGGGGGTAGGAATTCAGGATAAGGCTAATTGAAAAGGAACACTAATGGGATAGGAAAGAAAACAACTTTAATCACTGCCGTGCTTAAATATTAACTGGGTTACGTTCTCAAAATGATTTGACAAAGTATCTCAACAAAAACTGCATTAGTTTTACATGAAATTCCTAAGTGTAGATGTGAGTATAAGGAAAACAGCTTTGTAGTGAATCTTTTTAATAAGTTATGTCTCCTTGACAACACTACCTGATGAGGTTAATGGTCTAGCTTTCAGCCTGGCAACGAGAGACATAAAACCACCAGAATTTAACCAATCAAAAGAACTGGAAGGAGTGACTTTAGAATTTATTTTACTTTGTATGGCTTCCCATGTTTTTGCTTTTTCATTTGGAGAATGCAGCTGATTTTCAGAGTATAGGAAAGTAGGTGCTGTTTCTCCTGGATTAAAATTCAGAAGTCTAGAATCAAGTGCACGGTTAGTACAGGTACTACTCTCACATTGCATCAATTTGCTGTCATTGCTGTAAAACCCACTTTCGCAGGTATTTGAATCATCCTCGGAGAAATCACAGCTGCTCCTTTTGGTCCTGTCCCATCTGCTCAAAACAGCCGAGGTTAGTTTCCTTTTAACAGTACTTATCTTCATTTCAGAATCTTCAGTATCTGAGATTACAGTGGAAGAGGCAGGACTTCCAGGAAGCTTGAAGACAAACAGCTCTTTCTTCCTTGACCTTTTTTTCACTTTTTTAGTCTGTGTTTTCCTACTTTTGGCCAGAAATTCATTGACTTTTCTCCTACCTGATCGTAGATTCCTGTGGTTAAAACAACAGCTTAATTTACATCTTTATCCAAAAAGAAAATCAAACTAAAGTCTAGAAAAGTTATCTACTTGACTGATGTTTTGTAATACTCTGGAAGCTGTGCGTGTAATTTTACAACTTTGTTCCTGTGATTATATATAGATCATAGAACCCTACAGTGCAGAAAGAGGCCCTTTGGCCTATCGAGTCTGCACCAATACAATCCCACCAAGGCCCTACCCCATATCCCTACATATTATACCCAGTAATCCCCTCTAAACGTACAATCCCTGACACTAAGGGGCAATTGCTTAGCATAGCCAATCAACCTAACCCACACATCTGGATTGTGGGAGAAAACCTGAGTACCAGCAGAAAACCCAGAGAACAAGGAGAATGTGCAGAGTTTGCCCAGACTGTGACCTGAGCCAGGAATTGAACCCAGGACCCTGGAACTGTGAAGCAGCAGTGCTAATCACTGTGCTAAATATAACCCTTTTATATTTTATGAAAATATACATCACAATCATTTTTACACAAAGGGTTAATCTGAAGTGAGGAGTTAGTTTATAACTTTAACTCCCTGCAAGTTGGAAGCCACATCAGATGAAGTGTTAAGTGTAAAATTTATTCAACCATTGCATTACAGCCTCTTCTAATCTACCTATTCTTACTACACCCTCTTTGCCTACCATCATGGTGGTGTATAATTTTTTGGAATATCTTGAGGAGTCAGTCCAACTGTCAAAAGAATTATTAACTTAAAGGTATTGTAGCCATTTGTTTTTCTTTTAAGACGCTATTTGAACATGTAAGGTAATTAAGCATGTAATAGTTAAATGCTGAGATTACCAAAACATATCTATGATCCCTGACCTCACTAAAAACTTCCCTTTCCCCAAACATCCAAGTTAAATAGCTTATAGACAAATACATGATTGATAAATCAAGTCTGGGAAATGACTTCTTCTGATCCAGCAAAGAATTTAAATGGCCTTTACAAAGGTTTCCTGCAATCCTTGGCTCTAAGATTTCTTCCCTGCCGCCATCAGACATTGAACGAACCTCCCTTAAGTTTTTCTTTCTTTACATCCTAGCTAGGACTACAGAAGGTAGTATTAGTTTTTTTTATACAGACATAGCACATCATTCATAAAGCACAAACAATACTTTTCACTGTATACTAATACATGTGGTAAAATCACATCAAGACTTAACATTTTTTATTATTCAGAGATGCTTATAGGGATGTATCTATGATTCAATGGGGTCCTAGTCTCTTGGCTGAGAGATGTGGACTGCCCTGGCTGCTTCTTGAGTTGTGGGTAGGTAGAAAAAGCATGTTTATACTGTTTCCCCTTTCGTTATTTCAAGCCTTATTTATTAATTCTTGTGGAGTTTAGCACTTCTGTAGCCCTAAGTCACCCAGTCATTTAGATAACTTGTCTCTGCTTGAGGAACTTAATATTTCTGTAGCAATCATTTAAGTAATCTGTTACTACTGAGAACAATTCATACCTGATCTTTAGATGCTCTCACACCATTGGAATGCCCTGATCAGCGGTTTGCCTGCATATGGAAATGCTGGCTGTTACTAGGCAGATTTCTGCCTTTCAAGCCTTTGAAATTCTGCTAGTCAAATCTCTGACTCTACCATTAAATATTTCTATTCATAGCCACTGTGCTGACCATCACCAACTGTACTTCAGCTTTATGCAAAGACAAAAAAGCTGCTTTACTAAAGGAAAGTGCAGCTTGTCAAATTTTGCTCAATCACAAAAATAATTTGAAGTAATTGTGTCTTGAAGGCTGACCTGGAGAGAACACTTACCAAAAGAACATGGTGAGGATTCCCACCCTTTCAGACACGAGTTCCAGATTCCCATCACCCTCTGGGTGAAAGTTTCCTTCAAATCCCGTTTTTCACAGATCAAACTCTATTCGAATAAACCAATTCCATCACAAATGGAAAAACAACAAAAAAAAACAATGCCTCTTAAATGTACACCACCTTGTGATTGATCCCTCCACTAAGGGGAAGGTTTCTTCTCATCATGACTCTCAATTTTATATACCTTGATGAGGTTCCACCTTCAGTCCTCTCTGCTCCAAGGAAAACAACCCCAGCTTAACCAGCCTCTCAGCTGAAAAATCCAGGCAACATCCTAGTGAATTTCTCTGCACCCTTCCTACAGCAATCACATCCTTTTCATAGTGAGGCAACTAGACCTGCACACTGTATCCTAGCTGTGTGCTAACAAGTATTTTATACTGCCAAATTACGTTCAGGTGGCATTAAAGTTCAATCCAGGGTGGTATTAACTTGATGCAATATTGAGAGCAAGTTTTATTGGGTTATGCATCTTTCAAGCCAGATTAAAAATATGGGTTAATTGAAGTACAGATTCGAGTTCCATATAATGTAGCAAATCATGGACATTTGTTGGATTGAGGGGGGGAAAGGAAGACTCTGGCCAAGTTTGTTAGTGAAAACTCATTTCACATAGAAGACAGGGCTGTTCTTGGGGAGAAAGACAATTTTTTTTACCTCTGCAGAAACACGTGAGGCCGGGAACATCGTGGAACCCATTTTCTAGTGGCTTCCCTCGGAATAGATGTACCAATTGATTTCTTCAGATAGTAAATCTCTCTGCAATTAGAACCACAAGTCACAAGAAGATTTTAGCACAAACACAAATAAGACCTAGAACTGATGGGTTGGAAAAATTTGTATTTAGAAAGAAATCAATTTCAGTGCTATAGGTGTTTCCCCTTTATAAAATTTGAGAAAATGATGAACCACCTATATATTCTTTTCTGAAGTCTGCAGTGTCTTTGCATCTGCAGCATGATGTAAAGGAATCATTCTGTAGCTCACCCTAAAGAGCAAAGAATATTCTAGCACAGGAACAGGCCCTTCTGCCCTCCAAGTCTGCAGGGCATGCTGCCCAACTGAACTATAACCCCTAGTCTCCCAGGGACCATATCCCTCTATTCCATCCTATTCATGTATTTGTCCAGACATCCCCTTAAAAGTCACCATTGTATCTGCTTCCAGTACCTCACCCAGCAGCAAGTTTTAGGCACCCACCACCCCTTGTGTAAAAATATTTGCCTCCTTTAAACCTTGCCAGTTTCTAGTTAGCCCCTGATTATGTAATAAAACAAAGAAACCATGAAAAAACAATGGTCATCTGTGTATATATTTAACTTGGTTTTTTAACTGCACTTCTTTCCCACAATTACATGAGCAATTTTTTTGGGCTGCTGTGGTAACTTTGGGAATGGGGGCATTGATTTTTAAAAATTGGCAAGTCATGTTGCAGCTTTATAGAACTTTAGTGAGGCTGCACTGGAATATACATCCACCCCCCAGTAACTGGCTTCCACTCTGGAAGATAGCTTCTGACTATCCACTCTTTCCCTGCCCCTCAGAATTTTTTCCAGGTCACCCCTCAACCTCGGTTTATTCTCATTGGAGTGACAGAGGTTGAGGGGTGACCTGGAAAAAATTCTGAGGGGCAGGGAAAGAGTGGATAGTCAGAAGCTATCTTCCAGAGTGGAAGCCAGTTACTGGGGGGTGGATGTATATTCCAGTGCAGCCTCACTAAAGTTCTATAAAGCTGCAACATGACTTGCCAATTTTTAAAAATCAATGCCCCCATTCCTAAAGTTACCACAGCAGCCCAAAAAAATTGCTCATGTAATTGTGGGAAAGAAGTGCAGTTAAAAAACCAAGTTAAATATATACACAAACCACCATGAAAAAGCAATGGTCTCTGTTTTATTTCCGTCCATAATCAGCAGCTAATTAGAAACTGCAAGAACAACACCACTTTCTGGAATTAAACTATTTGCAGCCCACATATCTGACTTAGGATCATAATTCAAATAACTCAACATACAAATTTAAAAACAGTTGATACCTAACACTCCAGGAGGATTTCAATGTTGTTTTTCTGGATGTGGTTAAGTAAACATCTAAATGAAGCAGAGAATGCCCAAGTGCAAAGTTTTGAAATATTTGCTCAAAAATGCAAGGAGACAACAAATTTGTACAAAGATTCCAAATGTCACTGGTACTCGATAAGAAGTCTCACAACACCAGGTTAAAGTCCAACAGATTTGTTTGGTAGCCAACGTCACTAGCTTTCGGAGCGCTGGTCCTTCGTCAGAGTTCTGTGACAAAAGGAGCAGTGCTCCAAAAGTTGCTGGCATTTGCTACCAAATAAACCTGTTGGACTTTAACCTGGCGTTGAAGACTTCATAATGTGTTTACTCTAGTCCAACACTAGCATCTCCACATCACTGGTACTTGATAGAGTGGGAGAGTCTTAAAGTATCACACCCTGTATCGTCTACCTGATCCCTTGTGTCAAGTTAGAAAGTACAGGGGATAAGTAAAACATGGACTTGCAGGATGAAAAATTGAGGCTTGCTAGCACTACAAGTATAGTACATGTCGCTGAATAGTGCAGGGTGGGAGGGGGAGGGTTGGGGGGGTCAGCTTTTACACTAACGATATGCATAAACAGGATTTTAAACGGGTGGAGGGAAAGGATCTTGTACACCAGGCTGACTTAATGCCACAATTTACAGTACCTTCCAAGTTTCTGTTGATGACTTTTGAGCGAAGGTTTTTTCAAGACCCATTGGTCACACGATAAAGAAGTGGGATCTGAAAAAGAAACCCGTACAAAGGTTAAGCTATTAGCAGCTTCCGTCCAGGCCCTACTCCATTTAAATCCAGACAGTTGTTACCCTCTAGTCTCTGGCATATTCATCAGTCTTTGAATCACTAATATACAGAGAAGCTAAATGTCAATATCCATGGATGGTGCTAAGCACACACAATACACCCTTGTTCCACGTCACAGCAATAGCACTGAAGAATTCAGTGTTAAGATATTTTGTTTTAATCTTATCCTTTAGGTCTCAAAAGGAAGATCCAATAGCAACTCGTACTTAACCGTTAACATTTCATATTGAGCTATTCAATGAGATATTGGGACTACACATTAGAACAGACAGCATGTTTCAGGGAAGGAATTCCCAAGCTTAAGGACCCAAACAGCTGAAGGCACAACCACTAACAAAAAAAAACAGGGTCAGACACAAAAAGTTCTCTTCCCAAACCCCATGATCTGCCTTCATGTTTAAATTTATTACAGTATCAAATTTCCCTATTTGTGTAATCCCTTACTGCAAAATGATATTCACATACACTGTCCTTATCTTTTTTCTGGCATCAGTAATCTGCACTCTTCCCTTTAATTTTCCATGCACAATGAACCCTCCCCCCTCCATTATTTAGTTTCAAACTTTAAACATGTGACTCACCAGGACGCTGGTGGTCAGCTTTAGCAGATCAGGAGATAAGTTACTCTCCATGGGATTCCCTTAGTCACAATTTATATGGCTGGGTACAGTCCAGTTCAGTTTTTAGATCAATGGTAACCCCCTGGATGTAGATAGTGGGGGGGGGGGGGAGGAATTCAACAGCAGTAACACTAAAGGGCAGTGGTTAGATCCTCTTGTTGAAGATGGTCATTGCTGGCACTTGTGCAGCATGAGTGTTAACTGCCACTTGTCAGCCCAAGCTTGGATATTGTTCAGATCTTACTGCAGCTGGACATGGACTGCTTCAGTATCTAAGGTGAATTTTTTGAAAAAATTTGTTCTTGGTACGTGGACGTCAGTGCTGAACCTGCATTTATTACCCATTACTGAGGTTATTTAAAAGAGTCAACCACATTGCTGTGAAGTCACATATAGTCCAGGTAAGGATAGCAGATTTCCTTCCCTAAAAGACATTAATGAACTGGATGGGTTTTTATGACAATTGACAATGGCTGAATCTCTGTTCTCAGTAGATTAATTCCAGATTTTTCTTGAATTCAAAATTTCACTATCTGCCATGGTGGGATTTGAAGTTGAGTCCCCAGAACATTGCCCTGGATTTCTGGATTACTAGGCCAGTGGTAATACCAGTACACCAATGGTGCAATTATCAGCAAACATCTCCACTTCTGACCTTATGATGGAAGGTCATTGATGAAACAACTGAAGATGGTTGGATTGGAACAGTAGCCTGAGGAACTCCTGGAGCTGAGATTGATCTCCAATCACTACAACCATCTTATAGGCCACGTAGGTCTCCAACCAGCAGAGGGTTTCTGCCCGATTCACATTGACTCCAGTTTTGTTTGAACTCATTAATGACATTTGGTCAAACGCAGCCTTGATGTCAAGGGCAGTCATTCTCACCTGGAGTTTTCTAAACTTGACTTTGAGGCATTTCTAACAGTTCAAACTAAGATACCACAGTAATTATTTTTCAATATGCTTATGCTAATATGATAGCAAAATACTGTACATGTTTTAAATCTGAAATGAAAACAAAACGCTAGCAACAGTCAGCAAGCTTCACAGCAACTAATTCATGTTTTGAAGCTGTTCCGAGGATGATCCATCAGCCTGGAAGGTTAATGCTGTTTCTCCCTCCACACAAGGTGTTAGACTTGCTGAGTACTGCCAGCACTTTTTGTTGTATCACAAATATGATGCCATTTTCAAGGATAACTGGTGAATATCATGCTGAAAGTGCTTCAATGGCTTTTTTCCAAATATATTGGTCATTATTATGCAATCATAATTCTGATTTTTTTCATGGCATGATGCCAAACAATTAATTTTGATTTACTTTACAGAATTGAAATTTTGAATTTCATTAACTTTTAACAATAAAGCAGTTTATTTACAATTAAGAATTGATAATCTGATAACTGGTGCTCCCAGGTTAGAGGATGACTCATTTTTAACAACTGATTTTACATAAACATTAAATGTACAGGCTCCTGAACATTGTGAACAAATCTGTCTCATTGACACTAGAAGGGTCATACCAAATATCTGCAATGTCTGCTTGGCCAAGTCACTGTCGCCATTCCCTTCAGAAACACGGTGTAAGATCCATGTTGGGACACACAGGCAAACCAAACACAGTCACTTCAATGCAATGTTGAGAGAATGCTGCAATAGCACAGTGGAGAGCATGACTACCTCAATACCAGGAATCTGGGTTCAATTCCCAGTTTGGATCACTGCCTGTACGGAGTCTGCACAGAGTTCCTCCAGGTGCTCTAGTTTTCTTCCACATTCTGAAAGATACTTTCACCTGATTAGGTGAATTGACCTGAACAGGCAACGGACTGTGGCAACAAGAATTTCACAGTGACTTCATTGCGGTGTAAATGTAAGCCTTGTGACTAATAAATAAACTTAACTTGCTGAAGGTGTCATTCTATGGATATGTTAAATTGATATTGGTTGGAAATTAAAGATCTGTGGCACTACACAGCAAGAAGCTTTCCAAAACCTCTGTTCAATATTCTTCCTTCAACCACCAGAGTGTTAATCATCTCATTGCTTTGTATAAAATGTAAGACACACTGTTCTGTATAATAAGCACTGCATCTTTATGTATTTTGTTACATGAGGTGTTCTCCAGAGCTGTGATTTTGAAGAGTGGCTGCTTGCTGGAGAGACTATTGAAGTTTGAAATCTTTCTTTAATCAATAGGTTTAGGTCGTGGGAGATTTTTTTTTGTTTATTTTGGCGCTCTGTAGCAGGAGATAGGCACGGGGACTGCTGGGAAGGAAGCATGGGACTACATAAATAAGGCCAAGGTAGACAGCGGGCAGCGTCGGGAGTGGGCAGTGGAGTGAGGCGGGGAGCAGAGTGAGAGCTGTAAGGGCTTAAGCAACCGCAGGCTTGGACTTGGTAAGTGGCTGGACTCCTGTCCCACCCAAACTCTAGGGCCCATACCGCTAAAGGGGGTGTATAAAATGTCAGGGTCCGTGATAAAACACGTCTGCTGTGTTCGCTGTCATACGTGGACATTCTTGGAGGCAGCACGTCTCCCGAAGGCCCATATATGCACGAAAGTGTTTGGAATTGCAACGATTGAGGGCTCGGGCGAGGCAGTTGGAGCTGAGACTGGAGGATATGTTTATAGTCAGAGAGAACGAGGGGCTAATGAAGAGGGACCACAGTCCAGAAGGGACCCCAGGGCCTATGAGGAGGGATGGGTGGGTAACAGATAGGAAGTTGAAAAAGAAAAGGAGACACGGCACTAAGATCACCCCAGAGGAGGCATCCCAGAACATCAAGGGTAGGGCAACAGCTGAGGTAGAGAGTGCAAGGGAGGGGAATCTAAATGCCCCAGAGGATGGTAGGAGTGAGGGATGAGAGATAGTGGTGGGGGATGAGAAGGTCAAGGGGATCGACAGGCGGTTCTGTGGGCAAAAGTGGGACTCCAGGATGGTAGTCTGCCTCCCTGGAGCAGGGGTCCAGGATGTTACGGAGAGGGTAGAGGGAATTTTGAAGGGTGGAGGGGCTAAGGCTGATGTAATAGTCCACGTGGGAGAGAAAGATGTAGGAGCAAAGTGCAGGGGGGACATATGTAGGCAGTTTAGGGAGTTGGGGGCCCGGCTGAAGTGTAGGGCCTCCAGGGTGGCATTCTCTGGGCTGCTGCCGATGCCTGGGAATGACAGGGTTAGGAACAACGAGGTGCTTCAACTGAATGCGTGGTTGAGGGATTGGTGTAGGGTGGAGGGATTCAGATTCTTAGACCATTGGGAAATCTTCAGGAGGGAGGGGCATCTATACAAGAGGGACGGGGAACAGTTGTCTGGGAAGGGCACCCATATTTTAGCTGGGAGGTTAGCTGGAGTGTTTCGGCAGGGTTTAAACTAATATGGAAGGGGGGGTGGGGAGATAGAGGGAACTTGGAGTGGGAGAGAGATTGGTGACAGGGTAACTCTGGAGAGTAGGAGGGAAGATCAGAGAGTGCCTGAGGGCCTTCAGTGCATGTGTTTTAATGCGAGGAGTGTGACTGGCAAAACAGATGAACTGAAGGCAATAATGTTCGAGAGGAAGTTAGAAGTGGTGGCAGTGACTGAGACATGGCTAAAGGAAGGGCAGGACTGGCAATTGAATATTCCGGGGTACAAGTGTTTTAGGCATGATAGAGGTGGTTTGAGGAGAGGAGGGGGAGAGGCGTTATTAATTAAGGATCACATCATAGCAGTGCAGAAGGAGGGTGGTATGGCTGAGTTAGGAATTGAGTCGCTATGGGTGGAGTTGAGGAAGAGGAAGGGAGAGGTTACTATGTTGGGTGTGTACTACAGACCGCCCAACAGTCCGCGTGCTGTGGAAGAAGGGATATGTAAGGAAATTTTAGATAAGTGTAGGAAGAATAGGGTAGTTGTAATGGGAGATTTCAATTTCCCTGGGGTAGATTGGAAGGTGCCGAGAGCGGAAGGTGTGGACAGGGAGGAATTTGTACAGTGTTTTAGAAGGGTCCTTGGAGCAGTATGTGGATAGCCCGACTAGAGAGGGGGCTATACTGGATCTGGTTCTGGGGAATGAGCCAGGGCAGGTGGTTGACGTTGTAGTAGGAGAACATGTGTCTAATAGTGACCACAACTCTGTCTGCTTTAGGGTATTAATGAAAAAAGATGAAGCCTGCCCTAAGGGGAGGGTGTTAAACTGGGGGAGGGCTAGATATAGCCAGATTAGGCAGGATCTTAAGGATACCGACTGGGATAAGCTGTTCGAGGGTAGGTCAACGCTACACATGTGGGAATCTTTCAAGAGAAAACTAAAATTTTTGCAGGATAGACACGTGCCGGTAAGGAGAAAGGATGGGAAGGGTAGGATTAGAGAACCGTGGGTTACTAGGGATGTTGAAGACTCGGTCAGGAAGAAGCGGGAGGCGTACATTAGATCCAGGCAACTGGGGACAAAGGCAGTGCTGAAAAAATATAGAGAGTGTAGACGGGATCTTAAAAGGGGTATCAGAAAGGCAAAAAGGGGCTACGAAATGGCTTTGGCAGGTAGGATTAAGGAAAATCCTAAGACATTTTACTCCTACGCAAGGAGCAAAAGGATGGTTAGAGGGAAGATTGGACCTCTCAGGGACAGAGGAGGGGATCTATGCTTAGAGCCTGAGGGGATGGGGGAGATCCTGAATGAATACTTTGCGTCAGTATTCACGCGGGACAGGGGCCTGATGTCTGATGCTGGCTTTGAGGATTTTGAGGACCCGTTAAAAGAAATAATCATTACGAGGGACGAAGTGTTGGGGCTTTTAGGTAGCATAAAGACTTATAAAGCTCCGGGGCCTGATAGTATTTATCCCAGGCTGCTAAGGGAGGTGAGAGATGACATTGCTGGGCCTCTGACGCAAATCTTTGTCTCTTCTTTGGACACAGGTGAGGTCCCAGAGGCCTGGAGGATTGCAAATGTAGTACCGTTGTTTAAAAAGGGTCAGAGGGATAACCCAGGGAACAATAGGCCGGTGAGCTTGACTTCAGTTATAGGTAAGCTAATGGAGAGGATCCTCAGGGACAGGATGTACGAGCATCTGGAGCGCTGCGATCTGATCAGGGATACGTAGCATGGCTTCGTTAAGGGGAGGTCGTGCCTTACGAACCTAGTGGAATTTTTTGAAGAGGTGACAAAAACGGTTGATGAAGGACAGGCCGTTGATGTTGTCTACATGGATTTCAGTAAGGCGTTTGACAAGGTTCCCCATGGTAGGCTGATAGAAAAGGTGAAGGCGCATGGGATACAGGGCCAGGTATGTAGATGGGTTGAGAACTGGCTTGGGAGGAGGAGACAGCAGGTAGTAGTGGAAGGCTCCTTTTCCAACTGGAGGTCAGTCACTAGTGGTGTGCCACAGGGCTCAGTACTAGGACCTCTTCTATTTGTGATTTATATAAATGACTTGGAAGAGGGGGTAGGTGGTGTGATCAGCAAATTTGCTGATGACACTAAGATACTTGGATTGGCGGGGATTGAGGAGCAATGCCAGGCAATACAACAGGACATAGATAGGCTGGTAGATTGGGCAGATAGATGGCAAATGGAATTTAATCCGGATAAATGCGAGGTGATGCATTTTGGCCGGAATAATGTAGGGGGGAGTTATAGGATAAAAGGTAAAACTATCCGGAGTATAGAGACGCAGAGAGACCTGGGGGTGCAGGTTCACAAGTCTCTGAAGGTGTCAGTACAGGTGGAAAAAGTGATAAAGAAAGCGTATGGTATGTTAGCCTTCATAGGACGGGGTATAGAATACAAGAGTAGGAGTTTGATGTTGCAAGTGTATAGAACGTTGGTTAGGCCTCACTTGGAGTACTGCGTCCAGTTCTGGTCGCCGTACTACTGGAAGGATGTGGAATCCCTGGAGAGAGTGCAGAGGAGATTTACCAGGATGCTGCCTGGTATGGAAGGGCTGTCTTACGAGGAAAGGTTGAACGCACTGGGGTTGTTTTTCCCTTGAAAGACGTCGGCTGAGAGGGGATCTATTAGAGGTATATAAGATTATGAGGGGTATAGATAGAGTAAATGGTGGTAAGCTTTTTCCACCATTAGATTTGGATAGAACGAGGGGTCACGGCTTTAGGGTAAGGGGGGCTATGTATAAGACTATTAGAGGGCATTTTTTCACACAAAGGGTAGTGGGGGTGTGGAATGCACTACCGAGTAAGGTGGTGGGAGCAGGCACGCTAGGGTTGTTTAAGGGTCTCTTGGACAGCCACATGAGCAGTCTGCAGATAGAGGGATATAGGAGGACTGTTTAAATACTTTAATTATTTCCACAGGCTGTTCGGTCCACCTTGTTGACCAACAAGGTGCATGCATTCGGCAGGTCATGCAAGGGCTGCTCTTGGATGTTACTTCAGGAATGGCCTAGTGCTTCAAGTCGTTAGTGTATGCTTAAACTGGACCATCAGATGGGCAACATGACAGCTCAGAGACTATCGCTGTTGCTGTGCAGACACATAGATTTGGGCCTGTGTCTACGGGAGTTTGTGCGTTCTCTCCGTGGGTTTTCTCCGGGTGCTCCGGTTTCCTCCCACATCCCAAAAATGTGCTCTTAGGGTAACAAATTGTCCCTATATTGGTCTCTATATGTCATTAAGACGTTAGGATGGTGGCGCGGGCTCGTTGGGCCGAAGGGCCTGTTTTCTGTGCTGTGTTGTTCTTTGTAGGTGTTTCAAGATGGAAGAGCCAAGTCTCTTTGCAACACCTTCTGCTAGAGTACTTCCTGAATTGATATTTAATAAGCATTCTAAACAGATGTTCAGTATTCCAATGATTAAGCAAACTGTCTGCAAACAAAACCCTTTTTCCCCCCTACCAACCCTCCAGCTGGTGCTAGGACAATTCTTTGCTCATGAGTTGGCAGAGTTATGAACTAAAAACAAGAATGGTTGCAGTATGGGAGACCATTCTTATTGTTTATGTGCTAGCCTTTTGAAAGAATAATTCATCTCATGCCAGCAGGTAATAACGAAAGAGAATGGAATGTTGGCATTTATAGCTAAAAGGAATAGAATATGAAAGTAAGGAAATATTGTTACAACTATACAAGGCATTGGTAAGACTGCATCTGGAGTATTGTGTAGAGTTTTGGTCTCTGTATTTCAGGAAAAACGTAGTGGCATTGGAGGCAGTTCAGAGGAGGTTCACTAGATTGATGAAGGGTTTGTCGTATGAAGAGAGATTGTCAGCCTAAACTGTTCATTCTGGAATTCAGAAGAACGAGGGGAATTCAAATTGAGATACACATGATAAAGGATATGGATAAAATAGACATGGCGCAGATGCTTCCTCTTATGGGGCATTCTAGGAAGAGAGATCATAATCTTAAGACTAAGGGGTAGCAAATTTGAAGTAGAGTTGAGGAGAAAGGGTTGTCAATCTGTGGAATTTGCTATGCAAAAGTACAGTGGATGCTGAGACAATGAGTAAATTTGAGTTAGACAGATTTTTAATTGGTAATAGATTGAAGGGTTATGGGGAAAAGGCAGGAAAGTTGAGGGGGGGGGGAAAACGAAGAGCAAATCAGCCATGATCGAATGGCACTGCACACTCAATGGGCCAAATGCTCCCATATCTTAATGAACCACACCACCCAAACAAACATTTTCCCCAAAGCACTGCAATTTTTTCCACACTGATTCTATAAGGAATGATTATTCCTAAAATATTTCTAGTGCCTGAAAGATCAATTTGTATTTCAATATAAAGCCAGTTGAGTGCCATTTCCTAAATGCTTAATGAGAAATCGACCTGGGTATGGATTAAAGGCAAGTTCTCTACAACTGTAACATGGCATAGACTGGGTTCATGCCAAGGGCAAATAATTCCTAAAATGTACATAGGAGAACCTTATAATCTGTTTCTCGCTCAATTCAGGTTCTCACTAATTGGAAAATGGATTAAAATATCATTGAAATTCACCCATGATATAAATGTTGCCTTCACTAGGACACAATTCTACAATCAGCATTAAGGAACGATTATGAAAATATGCCAACCTACCATAAGGTTGTTTCTTGCCTGATGAGCGTCTCTTTTTCTTAGTTTCCTTTTTATTTACTATTTTCCAAAACATCTCTGAGCAGGCCTCACAGGTGACTGTTTCTCTGTAATCCTCTCCAGAGTTTATCGAGATAGCATCATCAGAGGATAATTCAAAGATGACTTCTCCATTCCCATTGCTGTTGGTACCACTTAAATCCACTGCTTCAAGAACTGGCTGTTCCAGAGCACAGGATGGAATCTCAACGTTTGACTTCAAATTTCCTTCTTCCTTCTCTGGAGATGTGTTACACTTCAGTTTGGGTACTTTGGCGGGAAGCCTTGCTGTTTCAGCTACAGTGCTGCAGATACTAGAGATGGCGGTGCCACTGTCAATAGTCCTCGGCCAAGCATGCTTGGATAGGATGGAACATTCCGATTTAAGGGTGCGAGGAACACACTTCAGCTCATTTTGGGGGACATCCCCCAATGCTTGGAGGTTGTACAAATCTTTACACGGCGTGGTGTGAGCAGAATGGCTGTCCTTAAGTGCTGATTTTTCAACCTTTTCTTTGTTGCCAACCAAAGAATTATATCTACAAAAATAAAATAGTCAGAGGCACAACTTTATCCAGATAGTTTACTAAACAAAATTACCCAATTATCGTCCTAATTCCATTTATAATCAAATGCTTCTTGCTTGGATTGAAATTACCACCTGATGCTATAAAAGGTGTTTCCAAAGATACTGAAATTCAAACTGGAGTGCAGAATGCAATAAAGCCAAGAACTACACTAGATCTCCTTGGTATATATAGTGAGGCCAACATCAAGCTGTGTTGTTCAGGAATACAGCCAAATTAAGAGAAATTTCTTCAAAAGTTTATAAACCTTCTATAATCTTGTCATGTTTCTGACTTCGAGAACCATACACAAGTAACTGAAATATGATTATAATGGATGCAAGACAGTGAGTGACTGGATAACGAGTATCAGAACCCAAATGCTTCTCTTGTACTCAACAGGGACTCTCCCCAAGCAACTCTTTGCCTGAAGAAGAAAGTGTGATGCCTGAATACATAACATCTGATAATGTTGTATGGTTCAGGGATTGTTGTTTCTGTAATTCGATCACTGGAACTAACAAGCCTCATGTTTTTTCCAACTTCAAAACAGGGGAATAAACGTTAAGACTTGGGCTAAAATCACAACTGGATTTAATAAAAACAAAGAAAAATCAATATTAAAAAAGCAAAATATTGTGGATGTTGGAAATCTAAATTATCAACAGGAGAGAACTCTGAACAGATACAGATCGAAACATGAACTGTTTCTCTCCACAGAAACTGCCAGTTCTGCTGTTTTTATTTAAAAAAATCAATACAGTATTTACAGAAGCTTATTTGCATGTGATAAAAAATGCAACATTTTGCTAACCTTTCCAAAAGCAACAAATCTTTGAGTTAATAAAACAGTAGGAAGCATGTGAATTTGGTGCTCTGAGAATCATGAAAACCTGACTGGGGGGATTTAAAGAGGCAGTTTTAGAAGTGAAATACACTTGGGAAGCAAGGAAAGATCCAAGCTCTTCAGATGAAAAAGGCAGGAGAGAAATGGAGCTATAGTGTAAGGCAATGTTGAGAGAGAATAGGTCTCAGAAACAGTGACAGAAATTTTGAAGGAGAGAGGTACTGCAAGATCAAGGGAACCATCGACATTGCCAATTAACATTGAGGCAAATTAGAATTAGAGGTGATGATCAATTTTATGGATGAAATGTGCTTGAAGACGATAGGTGAAGAAAAGCTACAAAAAAAGGTTTATTAAGGCTCTAGCAACTGGGGTTTGAATACAGGTGGTGAAATTTGTATTAAAAACTCACGAATTAAAAGTCTAAGGGTGATCACCAAACTATCAATTGTTGCAGAAACCCATCTAGGTTTACTAATGTCCCCTTTTAGGGAAGGAAATCTGCTGTCCTTATCTCTGGTCTGGCCTACAGGATATTATTAAACAAGAAAGCATGCAGAAAAGATTTATTAGGATGCTGCCGGGACTTGATGGTTTAAGTTGTAAGGAGAGGAACTTTTTTTTGGAGCATAAGAGGCTGAGGGGTGAACTTATAAAGGTCTATAAAAAGTGAGGGCACAGATCAGCTAGATAGTCAATATCTTTTCTCAAAGGTAGAGGAGTTTAAAACTAGAGAACATAGGTTTAAGGTGAGAGGAAAGAGATACAAAAGGGTCCAGAGGGGCAATTTTTCCACACAAAGTGGTGAGTGTTTGGAACGAGCTGCCAGAGGTAGTAGTAGAGGCGGGTACAATTTTGTCTTTTTAAAAGGATTTAGATAGCTACATGGGTAAGGTGGGTATAGAGAGAAATGAGCCAAATGTGGGCAAGTGGGAATAGCTTAGAGCTTTTAAAAAAGATAAAGATGGCATGGACAAGTTGGGCCGAAGGGCCTGTTTTCATGCTGTAAACCTCTAAGATTCTAAGACTAGAACGAGGGTATGGAAAAAGGATGGGGGAAGGGAGCTAATCAATAAAAAAGCTGCATCTTAGACTAAGAAACCTAGGAGTTTCCTGTGTGTTTGCTGTTTGTGATAAGGTTGAAAGGACAAGACAAACGGTTATCGTCTAGAGCTTGATTAAAAGAGGCCATGATGATATGATGGGATAATCAACTCCACCATCCCACCTTATCCCCATAACCCTCAATTGCTGATTAAAAGTCTTCTATCAGTGTAGAACTGGGGTAGGCACAACTGATGAAGGAGCAGCGCTCCGAAAACTCATGATTCCAAATAAATCTGTTGGATTTTAACTTGGTGTTGAAACTTCTTGCTATTCAACAACTCAGCCTTTGCAGCCCACTGCTGCAAAGAATTCCAGATTCACTATCCTGAGAAGAAATTCCTTTGTGTCTTAAATGAGATGATGCCCTCTGGTCCTAGACTCTCCCACAAGGAAAAACAGTCTCTCAGCTGCTACCCTGTCAAGTCCCCTACCTCTCAATAAGGTCACCTTTCATTCTTCTAAACTCTGAATCCAGGCCAAACCTACTCAACCTCTCATACGTCCATCCATATCCAGGATAAACCTAGTGAACTTTCTGTGGACTGCCTCCAATACCAGTATTTCTTCCCCTAGATGAGATTTAAACTATTCACTGTATTCCATGCATAGTCTAACAAGATTTGCCAACAATTAAACCAATTGCTTGCCAAGTAGGTTTGGGCTTGAACCTCTTAATTGTGGACAAAAAGGTGCAGGTACAGGGTTGGGAAATGGTGATTACTTTGCTAAGTACAACAGCAGAAAGGCATCTTGTAAACAGTTGACAACAGGTCAAAAGAAGCAGAGACGTTAAGCTAAGTGAAGGACTAAACTCAAGGGAATTGGGTAGATGACAAATGGTATGGTTGCACAATTTGGCAATGGAGATGGAGAAGTGGTCAGATATCAGGACCTTACATGCAAGAAGACCACACTTGTCAATGAAGTGGTATGGAGAACTTGCGGGGATGAAAAATTAAGAGTGGACGGGAGTGCAGTCAGAAAGTTCAGGACTAGAGGTGCAGACTGGAATCAGTAAAAGGTTTGAGTCAATTCATGCAGAGGCCACCAGAGAAAGCACGTCTGGAAAACAACAAGACTCCAAATGATAAAAATGTCTGTTCTTTCAAAGGGTGAGGTGAGGTGCAGCAAAGAGTTGCGCAGTTCACAGCCACTGCAAAGCATTTTACAGGAAATTTGGGATAAAAGAACATTAATAATAGTGTTACTTAAGATGCTTTTCAAAAAAGCGAGTAGAACATTTTTAGATACAAGCAAAATACTGCAGACATTGAAATCTGAAACCAAAGCAGAAAATGCCATAAGTTTTCAGTAGGTCCGACAAGCATCTCCACAGATGCTGTCAGTCCAGCTGAGATTTTCCAACATTTTGTGTTTTTATTTTTGGAAGCAATGGATGCACAGAACACAATGATTAGCACTGCTGTCTCAAAGCACCAACTTTCAATTCCAGCCTCAGGTCACTATCTGTGTGGAGTCTGCATGTTGTCCCCATGGATTTCCTCCAGGTGCTCTGGTTTCCTCCACAATCCAAAGATGTGCAGGTTAGGTGAATTGGCTATGCTAAATTGTACTTGAACAGGCACCAGCATGTGGCGACTACAGGATTTTCACAATAACTCCATTGCAATATTAATGTAAGCCTACTTGTAACTAATAAGTAAATTTTTACTTTATGCTCTGTTGAGATGTACAATACCTGCCTACACTGTACAGGAGGATGGCAAATTACAGTGTTAAAACGTGGCAGAGGCTCTTCCAATTGAGGAAACAAAAGTTTAAAACTGAACACTTCAGATGCCATCATTTGCAGAAGAAAAAAAAATGCTGGAAAATCTCAAAGTCTGAAAATGGTTTCTTCTGGAGGGCAGAAGCTGCAATGGTTTTTTTTGGTGAGGGGCTCAGGGCAAAGTGAAGCATTCTTGCACCAAAATTGAATTAGTTTGAGTTGAGTTAGCTACAATTCTCATCAACTTTTACAAAGCACCATAAAGCCTTTTTTCTGGTTGCACCACAACTTAGTAAGGCTCCTGTTCTGCCCAAGACCACAAGGAACTACAAAAGGTCATGAACCTAGCCCAATCCATCATGCAAATCAGCCTTCCACCCACTGAATCTGTCTACATTTCCCACTGTCTTGGCAAAGCAGCCAGAATAATTAAGGACCCCACACATCCTCTCTTCCACCAGGAAAAAGATACAGAGTCTGAGACCATATACCAACCAGCTCAAGAACAGCTTCTTCCCTGCTGCCGTCAGACTTTTGAATGGACCTACCTTGCGTTAAGTTGGTCTTTCTCTACACCGTAGCTATGGCTGTAACACTACATTCTGCACTCTCTCCTTTCCTTCCCTATGAACGGTATGCTTCATCTGCACAGCACACAAGAAACAACATTTTTCACTGTACACTAATACATGTGACAATAATAAATCAAATCCAAATCAAATGAAGAAGCAATAATGGCAAAAATGGGCAATAACCAGCTTTAGCCTCCGTTGCTGCAGGGAATGAGATGCAAGGAACAGGGAGGCTATCCTTTCACAAGTGACTCCTCCAGGTCCCCATACAACTACAGCACCAAAATAGAAGCAAAACCTCGGGCCTGGCATTCCTCTAGCATCAGGGCTGAGTCCTAAAGCATTCCAGTAAAAATAAGCCAGTGCTGCCAACAGCCCGCCAGCGTCCCCAGACTGCACCACCAACCGCAACGAGATCGTTAACAAACACCGCAAAACGCACTCGAATAAAAATCTCTCTTACAATTGCTGAAAGGCGGTCTCCACCTCCACCTGATCCAGGATTTGCCCTGATACACCTCCCCGCTGCTCCACACCGCCATCTTGCCGCCACCAACGCCGCATCGTCTTCACCCCACCAGGCCGGCTCCTTCAAACCGCGCGCGCCGCGCCCCTACGGCGCCGCTGATTGGAGCGACCCGCCGTCAATCCCACCTGATCTCCCAATAGGAAGAGGACTCAACCACATAGGGGGCGGGTTGGTTGATCCCCCAACATTCCACGCGTCGCGCCCGCCAGGGCCACGGCTCCATTGATTGGGCTATTCCGCTGTCAATCAGAGACATTCCTCCAATAGGAAGTAGGAGAGGCGGTGCTTTTGATCCTGCTGGGCGGCCCACTCTCTTCCCCCCCCCCCACCGACCTTCAGCGCTGAGGATTGGACTAACCCGCTGTCAATCAAAGACTAAAGCAAATTCCTGCAGCGGCTGGAATCTGAAACCAAAAGAGAAAATGCTGGAAAATCTCAGCAGGTCTGTAAGGAGAGAAGAGAGCTGACGTTTCGAGTCCAGATGACTCTTTGGCAAAGCTAAAAGACATAGAAAGCGGGAAGTTGGGGTAGGCATGGTGGCAGAGTGGTTAGCACTGTTGCCTCATAGTGCTAGGGACCTGAGCTCAATTCTCCAGCTTGGGTCACTGTCTATATGGAGTTTACACGTTCTCCCCCTGGCTATGTGGGTTTTCTCTGGGTGTTCTGGTTTCCTCCCACAGTTCAAAGATTGGCCGTGCAAGATTGAGCCTGGTGTCAGAGGGATTCTCACAACACCAGGTTAAAGTCCAACGGATTTAACCTGGTGTTTTGAGACTTCTTACTGTGTTTATCCCAGTCCAACATCAGCATCTCCATTGTCAGAGGTATTGGCAGGCTAAATGTGTGGGTTGGTGGGAATAGGGCTTGGGTGGGATTGTAGTCAGTATGGACTCGATGGGCCAAATGGCCTCCTCCTGCACTGTAGGGATTGTGTGGTTTACGTTTCTACTGTAGGGTGAGGGAATGAAAGAGGAGTCATAGCCACAGAACAGAAGATGCTGCTAATGGCTGTCCATGGAGAAAATAAAGAGTGTGAATGGTCAAAAAGCAGAGAAGCTGAAATCAGAGCGTAAACTGTGACAGACGACGATGTGGGGGAAGGAAGAGGGAAATGGGTGGGAAAGAGATAAAATTTTAAAAAAAGGGGGAAAGGGGAGAAAAGGTAAGGAAAATGGAGGAAAAGAGTGTGGGGGGAAGAAAAAATGAAGAAAGACAATAAAGAAATAAAAAGTGGAGTACAGTAAAAAAATTAAATAAAATGAAAACAAAGGATTTTAGTGGGCGATGTTCTTTAGGTCAAACCAAGTAAAAAAAAAGCACTCAAATTACATTAGGAAAAAGTAAAAGAGGTGACTCCCCAAAAGGAACGGGGAATAGCCCGAACGAAAAACAAAAAGTACAAAGGAAACTTAAGAAAAGTCAAATCAAAATATAATTGTCGGGGTCTCTAACGCATCTTAGTCCCTGTGGTGCCCAGCGGGTGTGGAAGACGTTGACTGTGCCCGCGGACACCGCATACTCCCTCTCCAGGGACACCTGGCCACGAACATAACTGCGGTAGAGGGGGATTTGAGGTGGGGTAGGATGAATCAACTGAAATTATTGCATTAGTGTTGAGACTGGAAGGCTGTGAAATGCCTAGCCAAACGTTGGGATGCTGTTCCTCCAGTTTGCGTTGAACCTGCAGCAGGCCAAGGACAGATATGTGGGCACGGGAGCAGGAATGTGTATTAAAATGGCAAGCAATGGGAAAATCAAGATTCTGATTGCGCAAGGCCGAAGGTGTTCAGCAAAGCGATCACCCAGTCTACACTTGGTCTCTCCGATGTAGAGGAGACCACGTTGGAAGCAGCGAATACACCAAATTGAAAGAGGTGCAAGTGAAATGCTGCTCAATCTGGAATGAGTGTTTTGAACCTTGGATGGTAAGCATTGAAGAGGTAAAAGGACAGGTGTTACACCTGCAATTGCATGGGAAAGGCCATGAGTGTCAGGAGAGGTGTTATGTATAGTGGAGGAGTAGACTGGGTTATCTTGGAGGGAACAGTCTCTGTGGAGTGCTGAAAATCAGAGTGAATGAAGATGTATTTCGTGGTGGCATCATGCTGGAGTTGGTGAAAATGGTGGAGGATTATGCTTTGCATGCAGAGGCTGGTGAGATGAAGTATGAGAATGAGGGGGCTTCTTCCTTGCTCTAGGAAGGAGGTGAGGGGGTGAAGGTCATGGTGCAGGAGATGGACCACATCATGTTGAGGGCTCTGTCGACAACTGTGGGTGGGAATCCATGGTTGAGGAAAAAGGAGCATATTATTCGAAGCATTACTTTGGAAAGTGACATCATTAGAACAAATGTGACAGAGACGAAGGAGCTGAGAGAAAGGGATGGAGTCCTTACAGATGTGGGGTATGGTCCAGATAGCTGTGGGAGTCAGTAGGCTTGTAATGGGTATTGGTAGATAGTCTATTGTTGGAAATAGGGACAGAATGGTCAAGGAAGGCAAGGGAGATATCTGAAATGGACCAGGTGAAGGCTATGGAGGGGTGGAAACTGAAAGTCAAGTTTGATGAATTTTTCCAGATCTGGACAAGAGCATGAAGTGACACCTAAATAGTCATCGACGTTCTGGTAAAGGAGTTGTGGGAAGGGATCTGGGTAGGCCTGGAATAAGGAATGTTCCACATACCCCATAAAAAGATAGGCGTAGCTAGGACCCATGCAGGCACTCATTGCTACTCCTTTGATTTGGAGAAAGTGGGATGAGTTAAAGGAGAAGTTGTTGAGAGAGGGAATGAGTACAGCCAGGCAGAGGAGAGTGGTGGTAGATGGGAATTGGTCAGGCTTCTTTTCAAGAAAGAAGAAAAGAGCTCTCAGGCCGTCCTGGAAATGCCCATCCGGGCTCAACATGATGTTGAACTCTTCTTTCATTGCCTTCATCTCCGTGTCCATTTCTTTGGACAAGAGTCCTCCCCCCGCCCCTTTCCACAGATCCTGTGCCTCCAACATTCTGCCTCCAATTGAACATGTTGGATGATTCTCCCTTTTTCTAAATTTTATCTCTCTCCTACCTTGGTGGGGGTATGGAATGCACTGCCAAGTAAAGTGGTGGAGAAAGGTACTCTGGAGTTATTTAAGAAATGCTTAGATGGGCATATGAACAGAATGGGAATGGAGGGGTATAGAAAACTGATTTAAAATAGGGATCATGAGCCTTGGGAGTCCCTGGGAAGTGTGTAAATAGATGATGATATTGATGTACTTGTTTTTATCCTACAGGTGCTTTGTCCACCTTGTTGTCTAACGAGGGGCATACACGCGATGGGTCGTGAGAGGGCTGCTCTTGGATCTTTTTCGAGAGTATCCTACTGCTTCACATCGTTAGTGTATGCTTGACCTGGACCATCTGATGGGCAATTGTCCAATGGCTAATTGGCAAAACAAATTCTCCCTAAATTGTCTCAAATTTGGTTTTTAATCCATAGATCTATAAACACGGACAGGGATCGCAGGTCGAGGTGGGAACATCGGGGTGGCGGCGCGGGCTCATTGGGCCGAAGGGCCTGTTTCCCGTGCTGTTTTGTTCTTTGTTCTTTGTTCTACCCATTCCCAACCCTCACCCCATCCCCTCCCCCCCAATCCCCCATCCCGCCATATCTTCATCTGTCACAGTTTACCTTCTGATTTCAGCTTATCTGTCATTTGGTCATTCAAAGCCTTTATTCTCTCTCTATGGACTGCCATTAGTAGCCTCTCCCTTGGTTTCTGTGGCTATGACTCATCTTTCATTCCTTCCCCCTACAGTATAAATATCTTCCACTTCTAGCTTTGATAAAGGGTCATTTGAACTTAAAACATCAGCTCTTTTCTCTTCTTACAGATGCTGCCAGACCTGCTGAGATTTTCCAGCATTTTTTCTCTTTTGGTATCAGTCAGAGACAGCTGTCCGATAGAAATAAGATTAGGCGTTATGTGCCCTACTCACTTTGCACATCTGATTTAACTGTCACTCACGGGTATAAGAACATAAAAAATAGGAGCAAGAGTAGACCATCCAGCCCCCCAAGCCTGCCCTGTCATTCAATAAGATCATGGCTGATCTGTAGTGGTTCAGTACCACTTTCCCGTTTTCTCCCCGTAACCTTTATTTCCCTTGTCAATAGAACATAGAACAATACAGCACAGAACAGGCCCTTCGGCCTTCGATGTTGTGCCGACCAAAATAAAAAAGCAATGCCCCTCCTAACTAAATCATTCCCTTCTCTTCCATATACTTATCAACTAACCTCTTAAACGCCACCAAACTTGGCGCATCTACAACAGCTGCAGGCAGGGCATTCCATTCCCTAATCACTCTTTGAGTACAGAACCTACCTCTGATATCCGTCCTATAACTCATACCCCTTAATTTAAAGCTGTGTCCCCTCGTGCTAGCTTTCTCCATCCTAGGAAAAAGGCTATCACTGTCCACCCTATCTAAACCTCTAATCATCTTATATGCTTCAATAAGATCCCTGCTGTTCAATCAAAAACCTATCCACTCTTGAACATATTCAGGATGAGGCCTCCACCACTTCATCAGGCAGAGAATTTCAAAGATTCACCACCCTTTGCGTGAAGAAATTCTTCCTCAACTCTGATCTGAACCAACCCCTGCAATCTTGAGGCTGTGCCCTTTAGTCCTGCAATTTTTGCTAAGCAGGAAGAGCCTCTCAACCTCTACCCTACTCATCCCCTTCATTTTCTTATACGTCTCTATAAGATCCCCTCTCAGTCTTTTAAACTCCAAAGAGTACAAACCTAACCTATTCAGTCTCTCCTCATAATCCATGTGTCTACTGGGAGCAAGTCCAAGTGTTAAATGCCCCACAACAAAAACAAGGCTATCACATTGGTTAGCACTGCTGCCTCATAGTGCCAGGGATCTAGGTTCAATTCCTGGCTCAGGCCACTGTCTATGTGGAGCCTGCATGTTCTTTCCTGTTTGGGTACACAGAGTGAATTTAGCACAGCCAATACACTTAACCAGCTCATCTTTCAAACTGTGGGAGAAAACTGGAGCACCCCGAGAAACCCATGCGTAGAACATGCAGACTGTGTATATTGAATGACCTACTGTGCCACCTAGCTGCTGCTATTTACAATAATATAAATTGTTGTAAAGACTCAGTAGCAACTGCATAGCTAACCTTTCCTGCCCATTATGAATCTTCTATTTTTATTTCCAATGTCTAACATTCTCTGTATTTTGCTTTTATATAAATGGAAACGTTTTCTTTGTGATCTGTATTTATGCTATTTAATTTTTAAATAACAACTTGAAAAGGCTTCTTCAACAGTTAAATGTTTAATTTGGGAAAGAAAAATACCAAAACGCATGGACAAAATATCAAGTATCTATTTTGATTCAATTGCTATAGAAATAAACAATCCAGTGCCCTTCCACAACTTAGTTTGTATGCAAAGTTCAGCAAACTCAGTTTTCTGTTTCATTTACTTAACACTATTATATCACAGAATAGAATCCCTACAGTGCAGGAGACCATTCATCCCATCAAGCCTGCACCAACAACAACCTCACCCAGACCGTATCCCTGTAACCCCACTAATTACCCTGCTAATTCTCCTGACACGAAGGGGCAATTTAGCATGGCCAATCCACCTAACCTGTACATCTATGGAATGTAGAAGGAAACTGGAGCACCTGGAGGAAACTCACACAGACACAGGGAGAATGTGCAGACTCCATACACAAAGTGATTTACTTACAGTCTTACTTTTCACAGTTCTGAAGAAGGCCACAACACTAAAACATCAACTCCGTCTCTCTCTTCACAGATGCTGCCAGACCTGCTGATTATTTTTCCAGTACCTTTGGTTTTGAAATTACTATATATTTTGTGAACCTGTGATTTTTTATATGGGTGGGGGGTGGGGGGTGGTGGAATTAATCACCTTTGGAATAACAGATGGTTGTAGGTAAAAGATAACTCTGAGACCAGTTGTGAGTCAAAGTGTAGCAAGTTTATTCAGAAGCTTTTGGGAGATATACCTGATACTGGTATACTGGTTCCCCAAGCTTCTCTCCGAATACAAATTAGGAACACATATTTATCATTCCCTCCCCCAAGCACATATGCACTTTCACATACTCGGTAGTTTCCAGCCTATGGCTTGTCTTCCACCATGTGAACATAGCTGCCTTGACAGTTTCTTCATGGTTATCTCAAGGCCGCAATTGTCCCACATCTTAACACCTGTGGTGTGACAAGCTATTAGCTAACATACAGGCTGGCACAAACAAGTTAACTGGCATACAAGTTAATGGGGCCGGTATAACAATTTTATGTTTGTAGGTACCTGTATAGCATATGATATATCGGTACATAATACATAAATAGTATATAACAAGTATATATATGTTGGCACGCATATAAGCTTCACTATGTTAGACAGAAGTCCGTAATATTAAAGACACAAAAATAGATACGAGCTGTGTCCCTGGAGAGGGTGGAGGCCCTGGAGAGAAGGGTGAAAGGGGGGCATCCCCGCAGAGAGGGGCCGAGAGGAGGAGCCTCATGGACAGGGGTGGGAATGGATGGACCTCGAGAAAGGGGAGGATCCCTGTTGTGAGGCAACAGTGCTAACCACTGTGCTACCTGTATGTGCTTGTGTTCCAATTGTCTTTCAACTGAGTGGATTAGGCCCATTTCAGATTGTTGTCTGTCTGCAATCAAGGAGTCTGAATCAGTGAACCAGAAGGGATTTTTTTTTAAAAAAGGAGCTTTAGATTTCAGGTATAATTTTATTTCCACCAAAAGCACAGATGAGATTCAAACCCACAGTCTTCCAGGGCATTGCTACTACCTTTGAGACTCGGTTAGCTGTAAAGATCCACATTCCAACCATTATTTTGTAATTTGAGTTTGTATCTTTATATGTACTGTTTGTGAATAGAACTCCCATTCACCCGAGGAAGGAGCAGCTAGTGCTCCAAAAGCTAGTGGCTTTTGCTACCAAATAAATCTGTTGGACGTTAACCTGGTATTGTGAAACTGGAATTGCCTACTACCCCAGGTACGTGGCCACCATCTCTCTGCAGTGTTGTAGTGGTTGTTAGGCTGACGCTGTTGGCAGGCGGGAACGTCACGCCGTTGTCGGGCTGACGCCGTTGCCAGGGTAAGCGCGTCACGTCGCGGCCGGCTCGCGCGGTGACGCAGGGGCGGCGGTTGGTGGAAGGGTCGTGGGCGCCTGAGTTTTGGGGCCGAGAAGCGGGTTGTTTCCCTTCAGCTAGTCCTTCATGAGGTAGAGAGAGCGCGGCAGGCAGGCGCCATGAGCGGTCCGTTCGTTAAGCGGACCCAGGACTCGCTGGGGAAAGTGATCAAGAAGCCGCCGCTGACCGAGAAGTTGCTGAGCAAGCCGCCTTTCCGCTACCTGCACGACATTTTCACTGAGGTAAGGGAGCAGGAGAGGGGGAGAAAAGGGGGGGGGGGGGGGGGCGGGTGGGCGGGGCGGGGGGCGGGGGGCGGGGGGGGGCAGGAGAGGGGGGCGAAGGGGGGGGGCAGGAGAGGGGGAGAAGGGGGGGGCAGGAGAGGGGGAGAAGGGGGGGCAGGGGAGGGGGAGAAGGGGGGGCAGGGGGAGGGGGAGAAGGGGAGGGGAGAGAAGGGGGGGGCAGGGGAGGGAGGGCAGGGAGGGGATAGGAGACAGGGGAGGGGAGAAGGGGGGGGCAGGGAAGGGGGGCAGGGGGGGGAGAGAAGGGTGAGGGGAGAAGGGGGGGCAGGGGAGGGGGGGCAGGGGAGGGGAGAAGGGGGGGGGCAGGGGGGGGCGGGGAGGGGGGGCAGGGAGGGGAGAAGGGGGGGCAGGGGGGGGGGAGAAGAGAAGGGGGGGGCAGGGGGGGAGAGAAGGGGGGGGAGGGAGGGGAGGGAGGGGGGAGGGGCAGGGGAGGGGGATGAGGGGGGAGGGGGAGAAGTGGGGCAGGGGAGGGGGAGGAGGGGGGGCGGGGACGGGGGGCAGGGGAGGGGGGGCAGGGGGGGAGGAGGGGGGGCAGGGGAAGGGGGGGAGGAGGGGGGGCAGGGGAGGGGGGCAGGGGAGGGGAGGAGGGGGGGCCAGCGGGAGGGGGGGCAAGGGGAGGGGGAGGAGGAGGGGGGCAGGGAGGGGAGGAGGGGGGCAGGAGAAGGGGGGGAGGGGGAGGGGGGGGGAGGGAGGAGGGGCGGAGGGGAGGGGGGGGCAGGGGGGGGAGGGAGGGGGGGGGAGGACGGGGGGGCGGGGGCGGGGGGGGCAGGGGAAGGGGGAGGAGGGGGGGCAGGGGAGGGGGGGGGCAGGGGGGGGGAGGAGGGGGGGGGGAGGAGGGGGGGCGGGGGAGGGGGGAGAGGGGGAGGGGGGCGGGGAGGGGGGGGCAGGGGAGGGAGGAGGAGGGGGGGGCAGGGAGGGGGGGGAAGGGGGGGCAGGGGAGGGGGAGGGAGGGGGGGCAGGGGACGGGGGGAGGGCCGGAGGAGGGGGGCAGGGAGGATGGAGGGGGCGGGGGAGGGGGAGGGGGGGCAGGGGGAGGGAGGAGGGGGGGCATGGGCGTGAGGGGAGGGAGGGGGAGGGGTAGGCAGCGAAGAGGAGGGGGGGCGGGGGGCGGGAGAGGAGGGGGGGGGGAGGAAAGGGCGGGGAGAGGAGGGGGCGCTGGGGCGGGACGAGGAGGGCGGAAAAGTGGGGGCGGAGGACCGAGGAGGGGCAGCGGGGGGCGGGGAGAGTGAGGGCGGGACAGAAGGGGGGGGAGGGGAGAGGAGGGGGGCGGCGGGGGAGGTGGAGAGGGAGGGGGGCAGCAGGGGGGGAGGGGAGGGGAGAGGAAAAAAGGGTGGCGGGGGCCGGGAGAGGAGGGGGGGGCGCGAGAGGAGGGGGGCGGTGGGGGCGGGAGAAGGAGGGGGGCAGCAGGGGGGGAGGAGAGAGTGAGGGGGGCGGGGGGGCGGGAGAGGCGAGGGGGCGGGGGGCCGGGAGAGGAGGAGGGGCAGCAGGGGGGGAGTGGCGAGGAGTGGGGGCGCATGAGGGCGCATGGAGGGAGGACGGGGGGCAGCAGGGGGGAGCGGGCGGGGATCGGCAGGGAGAGGTAAAAGAGAGGGAGGCAGCAGGGGGAGAGAGGGGGGGGGGGCGGGAGAGAGAGGGCCAGGCAGCAGGGGGGGAGGGGGCGGGGACGGGGGCGGGGACGAAGGCAGGGGCCGCAGCAGGGGGGAGGGGGGGAGGGGGGCGGGAGAGGAGGGGGGCAGCAGGGCGGGAGGGGGGGAGGGGGTCGGGAAGGAGAGGAGGGGGGCAGCAGGGGGGATGGGGGCAGGGGGGGCGGTGAGAGGAGGGAGGGCAGACAGGGGGGAGGGGCAGAGGAGGGGGCGGTGGGGCGGAGAGGAGGGGGGCAGCAGGGGGGGAGGGGAAGAGGAGGGGTGGAGGGAGTGCAGGAGAGGAGGGGGGCAGCAGGGGGGAGGGGAGGGACGGTGGAGAGGAGGGGGGAGGGGGAGAGGAGGGGGGGGGAGGTGGGGTGAAGGGCGGGGGAGGGGGGGGCGGGAGAGGGAGGAGGAAGGGGGCAGAGGAGGGGGGGGGGGGCGGGGAGGGAGGAGGAGGGTTGGGGCGGGGGAGGGAGGGAGGAGTGGGGCGGGGAGGGAGGAGGAGGGGGGCGGGAGGGGGCGAGGAGGGGGGCGGGAGAGGAGGGGGGCGGGGGGTGTAGGGAGAGGGGCGTGGAGAGACACAAGGGAGATTACCCACACCACAGCGAGCCAGGGGGGAGAGGGTGCGGGAGGGGGGCGGGAGGGTGGGAGGGGGAGGAGGGGCGAGAATTGAGGGGGCGAGGAGGTACTAGAGGGGGAAAAGTAGACGAGGGGGGCGAGGACATAGAGGAGATAGTAACAAGGAGGAATGGAAAGTAGAGGCATGGGACGCAGGCAAGGGGGGCGAGGGGGGGGAGGGAGAGGGAGAGCAGAGGGGCGGGAGGAGGCAGAGGGGCGGGAGAGGAGGAGAGGGGGGGCGGGAGGGGGAGAGGGGCGAGGAACAGGATGGGGGCGGAGGGGAGGGGGGCGGGAGAGGGGAGAGCAGAGGGGCGGGAGAGGGAGAGGGGCGAGGAGGGGCAGGTGAGAGGGAGGAAGAGGGGGTAGGGGCGGGGGAGGGGGCAGGGGCGGTCGGGAGGGGGGCACGGGAGAGGGGGAGGGGCGGGGGAGGGGGGCTAGGGGCAGGGGGAGGAGAGGGGGAGGGCGGGGGAGGGGGAGAGAGGGTGAGGGGCGGGGGGGGCAGGAGAGGGGGAGGGGGCGGGGGAGGGGGTACAGGAGGGGGGGAGGGAGGGGGGAGGGATGAGGGCTGAGAGGGCGGGGGCGGGGCAGGAGAGGGGGAGGGGGCAGGATGAGGGGAGGGGCGGGGGAGGGGGCAGGGAGAGGGAGAGGGGCGGGGGGGGAGGGAGGGGGCAGCAGGGGAGGGGGGCGGGGGAGGGGGCAGGAGAGGGGGATGGACGAGGGAGGGGGCAGGAGAGGGGGGAGGATGAGGGAGAGGGGCGGGGAGGGGCAGGAGAGGGGGGGAGGGGGCAGGGAGAGGGGGGGAGGGGGGCAGGAGGGGAGGGGCAGCTAGGGGGGTTGGCGTGGGTTTTTTTTTTTTGTGGGGGATGCTTGGGGGAGGGTGAGGGCGGGGGAGGGCGGGAGGCGGGGAGGGGGGTGAGGAGAGGGAGAGGGGCGAGGGCTGGGGTGGAGGGAGGGGGGGCAGACGAGAAAGTGAGGGGGGGAGGAACTAAGGAGGAGAGCGGTAGGGCTGGTGGAGGGTAGGAGCTTCCCTCTCTTCATCCTCTGAGGGGGATCCGTGTTCTGGGGGGGCAGGAGTGAAGGGAGGGGAGCGTAGGGGGGCATGGCGCGAGATCGGATTCCGAAAGAGGCGTGGAGGACCAGGGTGGACATTATATGGGGGGCAGGCAACGAGAGGGAGGGGTCTATTTCGTTCTGGTTGGGGGTGAATGGGGGTTTGGAGGGTGTCACCTTTCTGGGGGGGGGCGGGGAAGGGAGGGGCGGATTGTTAGGGGGCAGTGGTAAGGCCCCCGAAGGGGGTGAGGGGAGGGGGAGGAAGGGGTTGGAGTCAGTGAGGGGAGTGGGAGCAGGAGGGGGGAGCCGGGGAGGGAAGGGGAGACGCATTAGGCTGCACTCAGATTCTCCCCTCTGCGTATTTGGACTTATCACAGTAAGAAGTCTCACATCACCAGGTTAGGGCAAAAAGGGGGCATGGAATGATTTTGGCGGATAGGATTAAGGAAAACCCAAAGGCTTTTTACTCCTATGTTAGGAATAAAAGGGTGGTTAGAGGAAAAATCGGACCTCTTAGGGACAGAGGAGGGGATCTGTGCTTAGAGCCCGAGGGAATGGAGGAGATCCTGAATGAATACTTTGCGTCAGTATTCACGAAGGAGAGGGGCTTGTTGACAGCTCCTGTCTCTGAGGGAGCTGTGGACCAGTTGAGGGAAATATCCATACCGAGAGAGGAAGTGTTAGAGCTTCTAGGTAGCATTAAAACTGATAAATCTCCAGGGCCTGATGGCATTTATCCCAGACTACTTAGAGAGGTGCGAGGTGAAATTGCTGGGCCTCTGATGCAAATCTTTGTCTCTTCCTTGGACGCAGGTGGGGTCCCAGAGGACTGGAGAATAGCTAATGTTGTACCGTTGTTTAAAAAGAGTGGTAGGGATAACCCTGGAAACTACAGGCCGGTGAGTTTGACGTCAGTGGTAGGGAAGCTGTTGGAGGGGATTCTTAGAGATAGGATGTATAGGCACTTAGAGCGTTGCCATCTGATTAGGGATATGCAGCATGGATTTGTTAAGGGGAGGTCGTGCCTTACAAATCTGGTAGAATTTTTTCAGGAGATGACGAAAACGGTGGACGAAGGGCGAGCCGTTGATGTCGTCTATATGGATTTTAGTAAGGCGTTTGACAAAGTCCCTCTGGGAGGTTAGTCGAGAAGGTCAAGGCAAATGGGATACAAGGACAGGTAGCTAAATGGATAAGCAACTGGCTTGGTAATAGGAGACAGAGAGTAATAGTGGAAGGGCGTTTCTCTATCTGGAGGTTGGTCACTTGTGGTGTGCTGCTGCAGGGCTCGGTACTGGGACCTCTTCTATTTGTAATATATATAAATGAGGGAGTAAGTGGAGTGATCAGCAAGTTTGCAGACGATACAAAGATGGCTGGACTTGCGGATAGTGAGGAGCATTGTCAGGCGATGCAGCAGGACATAGATAGCTGGTAGCTTGGGCAGACAGATGGCAGATGGAATTCAATCCTGATAAATGTGAGGTGATGCATTTTGGGAGAAAGAATGTAGGGGGGAGGTATATGATAAAGGGTAGACCTATTAAGAGTATAGAAACGCAGAGGGACCTGGGGGTGCAGGTGAACAAGTCTCTGAAGGTGGCAGAGCAAGTGGAGAAGGTTGTGAAGAAAGCATATAGTATGCTAGCCTTTATAGGAAGGGGTATAGAGTACAAGAGCTGGCCTTTAATGTTGCAGTTGTATAAAACGCTGGTTAGACCTCATTTGGAATACTGTGTCCAGTTCTGGTCGCCTTACTACCGGAAGGACGTGGAGACTCTGGAGAGAGTGCAGAGGAGGTTTACCAGGATGGTGCCTGGTATGAAGGTCGAGTACGAGGAGAGATTAGGCAAATTGGGACTGTTTTCCTTAGAAAGACATAGACTTAGAGGAGATCTGATAGAGGGTACAAGATTTTGAAGGGGATAGATAGAGTAAACAGGTTAAGCTTTTTCCAGGATGGACTCAAATAGCACGAGGGGTTACGGGCTTAGGGTGAGGGGGGGTAAGGTATAATTTGGATGTAGAGGGAGTTTTTTCACACAGAGGGTGGTGGGGGTATGGAATGCGCTACCAAGTAAAGTGGTGGAGGCAGGTACTCTGGAGGATATTTAAGAAATACTTGGATGGGCACAGAACAGAATGGGAATGGAGGGGTATAGAAAACTGATTTAAAATAGGGATATGAGCCTTGTGAGTCCCTGGGAAGTGTATAAATAGATGATGATATTGATGTACTTGTTTTTATCCTGCAGGTGCTTTGGTCCATCTTGTTGTCTAACGAGGGGCATACACGCGATGGGTCGTGAGAGGACTGCTCTTGGATCTTTTTCGAGAGTATCCCACTGCTTCACGTTGTTAGTGTATGCTTGACCTGGACCATCTGATGGGCAACACCACGGCGCAGTGACTATAGCTGTGCTGTGCAGATACATGGATTTGGGCCTGTGTCTGTGGGAGTTTGCACATTCTCCCCGTGCTTGCGTGGGTTTTCTCCGGGAGCTCCGGTTTCCTCCCACATCCCAAAGATGTGCTCTTAGGCTAATTGGCAAAACAAATTCTCCTGAAATTGTCTCAAATTTGGTTTTTAATCCATAGATCTATAAACATGGACAGGGATCACGTGTAGAAGTGGGAACATTGAGGTGGCGGCGCGGGTTGTTTCCCATGCTGTTTTGTTCTTTGTTAAAGTCCAACAGGTTTATTTGGCAGCGAACACCACCAGGTTTTGGAGCTGTGCTCCTTTGTCAGGTGAATGGGGAGTTCACAAACAGGGCACATAAAGACACACAGTTTACAAAATACTAATTAGAATGCGAGTCTTTACACCTAATCAAGTCTTAAAGGTGCAGACAATGTGAATTGAAATAGCATTAAGCACAGATCAAAGAGATGTGTATTGTCTCCAGACAATATTAAGTGAGGTGTTGCAAGCCCAAGCAAGTCATGGGGGTTACAGATAGTGTGACACCTCTTTAACCTATGCTTAATACTCTCTGTAACCCCCATGACTTGCTTGGGCTTGCAACACCTCACTTAATATTGTCTGGAGACAATACACATCTCTTTTATCTGTGCTTAATGCTATCTCCATTCACATTGTCTGCACCTTTAAGACTTGATTAGGTGTAAAGACTTGCATTCTAATCAGTATTACAATGTAAATGCCAAGAGGATGTTTCTGCCCATAGGGATATCTAGAACTCGTGCAATTTAAAAATAAAGGGTCTCCGATTTAAGATGGGGATGAGGAACAAAGGACAAAGAAAATTACGGCACGTGAACAAGGCCTTCGCCCATGCTGCCTGACTGAACTAAACCCCCTTCCAGGGACCGTATCTGTATTCTCATTCATTTGACATGCGTTTGTCCAGATGTCCATTAAAATTCACTAGCATATGTGCTTCCACTACTACCTCCAGCAGTGAGTTCCAGGCATCCACCACTCTCTATTTAAAAAGCTTACCTTGTACATCTCCTTTAAATCTTGCCGCTCGCACCTTAAACCTATGCCCCCTTGTAATTGACTCTTCCACCCTGGAAAAAAGCTTCTGACTATCCACGGCCCTCATAATCTTGTAGATTCCATCAGGTTGCCCCTCAATCTCCATCGTTCCAGTGAGAACAAACGGAGTTTCTCCAACCTTTTCTCATAGCTAATGCCCTCCATACCAGACACCATCCTGGTAAATCTTTTCTGTACTTTCTCCAAAGCTTCCACATTTTTCTGATAGTGTGGTGATTAGAATTGAATACTATATTCCAAATGTGGCTGCACTATAAAGTTCTATAAAGTTGCATCATGACTTGTCAATTTTTAAACTCAATGTCTGACCGATGAAGGCAAGTATGCCGTATGCCTTCTTGACTACCTTTTCCATCTGTGTTGCCAGTTTCAGTGATCTGTGTACATCCAAATCTTTCTGCCTATCAATATCTTAAGGATTCTGCCATTTACTGTATATTTCCTCTTTGTATTAGACTTCCAAAATGCATTACCTCACACGTTCTGGACCAAACCGCATCTGCCATCTCTCCACCCAAGCCTCCAACCAATCTGTATCTTGCTCTATCAGGGATGTTTTTTTCCCTGCTTTAAACATGTAATGGTTGATATGAACTAAATACTAATCATAGCAAATGTTAACAGTTATGCCATTGTATAGTGATGGACGTATCCAGGTTTTTTTGTTGTCAAAACATTGGAATTTCTTGTGTTTACTACTTTCCTTGTCACAACTGGAATGAGAGCAACATTTTCATTTCATGGCACTCTTTTTTTTCTATAAACTGTAACTTGTGTCTTTGTCGACTTCAACTTTTTTTTAAAGCACAGTGCAACAACTGGGCTTTTCCAGATATTTCTGTTTTGTTCTTAATACTGTCGTAGGCAAACATGTAGCTCTTATGAATTGAAATTAGATCTTGTTCCTGAGTATGCATAACATACTCAGTGATCTTTCTATGCTGATGATTTAAAATTCAAATCCTCCTTTTTTAAAATTTCTTTTATGGTCTTGTCCCTCCTTCAGGCTACTTCTTACGCTAATAATTAGTTCAACTGTACTAATATCTCATCCTCTGGCTTGTTGTCTGTTTATATCTGATTACATCATTCATGTTTCTCTACTTTAAAGATGCTCTATAAAAATAAGATTTTAAGATCTATTTTACATCCATACGTTTAAACAAATACCTCACGAACTCTGCTTATTGTTTTCAGGGTACTGTATACCTTGTAGAATTTATGCTTTGAAGTCATGTCTGAGAGGGCTATGAATAACGTGACTAACAATACCCCATGGAGCAAGCCTTAAAGATAAAGATTGATTTCAGGCTGAGAGGAAGCCCATGTAGACACAGGGAGAACGTGCAAAGTCCACACAGATAGTGACCCAAGCCAGGAATCAAACTTGAGTCCCTGGCATTGTAAGGCAGCAGTGCTAACCACTGTGCCACTGTTCCATCCAAACTGAATGGCAGAGCAGGCTTGAAGGGCCGGAATGCCTACTCTTGCCCCAATGAATGGCCTGTTCTTATAACTGCCTTGAGCAAGTGTTGTTTGCTCAAGGCAGTTCATTGGGACTGAGAAAATCTAATCGATGCAGTGCTTTCTTCATGGCTTAACTCATTTTTAGAGATATATGTTTTAAAAAAAACACCTGTTGGAAAATGTCTTCTATATTGTGAATAAAAGTAGGCTGGACTCATATCGTGATCATTTTTATTACCTGGCCTGGTCAGCTTACTCCAAAATAACATTTGCTCAAGGCAGTTATAAGAACAGGCCACTGGGGTGAGAGTGGGCCATCCAGCCTTTCAAGCCTGCTCTGCCATTCAATATCGGCAGAACGGTACTAGAGTGGTTTGCACTGCTGCCTCACAATGCCAGGGACTCAGGTTTGATTCCTGGCTTGGGTCACTGTCCGTGTGGAGTTTGCACATTTTTCCCATGTCTGCATGGGCTTCCTCCCACAGTCTGAAAGATGTGCTTCTGCCTCAGTGTACCCAAACAGGTGCTGGGGTGTGGCAGCTAGGGAAATTTCACAAACTTTATTGCAGAGTTAATATAAGTCTTGCTTGTGACTAATAAATAAACTTTCTTTAATAAAATCATGGCTGATCAGATTATAATCTCAACTCCATTTTCTTGTGAATTGTTTACGTGATTTTATATTAATTAATCTTCTTTAGGGTTCAGACACAACTTGAAATGTCAATTCTGTTTCTCTCTCCACTGATGTTGCCCAAGCTGCTGAGAATTTCCAGCATTTTCTGTCTTTATTTCAGATCCCCAGCAATGACAAGATTTTGCTCTTATTTTAGTTATCAGAGATGATTGGTAGCCCGATTAGCAAATTGTAAAATGGACAAATATTTATTTGTAAGCAATGGAACAGCAAGGTGAGCTGAGCTCTGCAATGGAGTTATGTTTGCTTGATAATATTTTGGTATTTTCGGGCTAAAATCAAACTGAAGGACGTTTCTTTTTTTCTAAATTCCAGAAGGTGGAGCTCCTAATCTGAAGTTGCCATTTTTGAAGCATTGACTTCTGTAAGCTTATGATCTGCCCTAGCTATGGACAGGATGACACAAACTCAGAAAGAAAGCACAACATTGTTACTGCTTAGTATAGAATAGAACATCAAAGTCACATCGGTGTAGTTGCCTAGTTATTGCCAGGTTGTAAATATTTGTTTACGTATTTGAACTGGAGTAATTCATGCGAGAATTGAAAGAACAATTGGAGTTATAAATTGTGAGCGTTGTGTTGTGCGGATGTTGTATTTGTTTCCGCTGTCACTATGGTACATAGAAATGAACAGAACTAAGGGGCTGTCTCAAAAGTCTCTTGTCACAAAGCCTTTTAATTTCATGATTTATCAGTCTTTTTTTGCTGTTTTTTTCCCCTTTCTGTTCATCAAAGTAAAAGCATTTAAATTATTGTCAAAAATTGCAAGACAATCACCTGGGGCATATTAGAAAACCATGGTGCACAGTAGTTGTCACTGTTGCCTGATAGCTCCAAGGACCCGGGTTTGATTCCCGGCTTGTATCACTATTTGTGTGGAGTTGGCATGTTCTCCCTGTGTCTGCATGGGTTTCCTCCGGGTGCTTCAGTTTCCTTACAGTCTGAATGACGTGCTGATTAGGTACATTGGCCCAAACAGGTGTCAGAGTGTGGCGACTAAGGGAATTTCACAGTAACTTCAGTACAGTGTTAATGTAAGCCTTACTTGTGACTAATAAATAAACTTTAACTTTAAATTTCTTCAGTGATGCAAAAGATTGTTCTATATGTTCCCAGCTTAAGTTGTTGATGCATTTTGTTTAGTACCCTACTTTAAGGAAATAGCTTCCATGTAATTTCGAAAATACAAAAACGCCAAGTAGCACATTTTACAAAATGAATGGGGATCACGATCAACCAAAATACAAATCAAGCACTTTCAATCAAGCAAAATCGTGTGCAAATCCTTTGCTGATAGAAGAGTGGTGTGGGTGAATTTTGGTGGTTCTTGTGACCTGAAATGTTATCTGTTTCTCTCCACATCTGTGGTCTGACCTGCTGTGTATTTGCAGCATTTTCAATTTGTATTTTGCATTTGCCACATCTGTAGAATTTTGTTTCGTAGATATAAGCTCAGCATCATTGTGATTTTTTTTAAACAACAACCTTTAAAATACATCCACGACTAACAGTATTGTAAATGCACAACTGTTTTAAATAGCAAGTTGTTAATACTACAGTCAAATAACTGGATGCCGCAAATCTGAAATACAAACAAAAAATACTGGAAATGCTTAGCAGCGGAGAAACACAGTTAAAGTTTCAGGTCGCAATGACCTTTCATCAGAACCTTGAATCAAACCATCAATGTTACCTGTTTCTTTTAGAAAGACCAAAATGATCAGGTTTGACCTTTGGGATACAGTTAAAGCAAATCGACTTCTGACTCCTATGAAAATTCATGACTTTATGAATTTGCACATTTGAGCTGCGCATTCGGCACAACTTGTGGGCCGAAGGGCCTGTTCGTGCTGTAGTGTTCTACATTTTATACCCGTATTGTTTTATTATCCATCCAAGGTGATGCCATGAGCGTTTTTGCAGTCTCCTGATCTCTATCTTACAGGCTTGTTGTCGTCTTCTGAAACAAGTAGGTTTTATCAGTAAATATTTTGTTCTTTATGGTTTGTTGCAAAACAGAAACAAAGCCTGCTATTTGTCAGACTAACTTATACATTTGAGTTGGCTGTACACAGGATAGGCCCAATGGGAGGATGGTCAATGAGTAACAGTCACTGTTTTAACATTTCCTTTTTTTGAACTTGAATAAACCACTATAGGTCAATTTTCACTTTTCTCATTAATTTTCTTTTGAACAGTTGGCTTTATTACAGTTACATTTACATATGTTATCAGTAAATGCTTTGGCATTATCTTATCTACTGATAGTCATATGAGAGTTCATTCATCCTCCATAGAAGCTATTTCTTTCTTATTGGATCTCTATAATGCAGAAAGAGGTCACTCAGCCCATCAAATCTGCACTGGTGTTGTACCGTTGTTTAAAAAGGGTAGTAGGGATAACTCTGGGAATTATAGGCTGGTGAGTTTGACATCAGTGGTAGGGAAGCTGTTGGAGGGGATACTTAGAGAAAGGATGTATAGGCACTTAGAGCGTTGCGAACTGATTAGGGATACACAGCATGGATTTGTTAAGGGGAGGTCGTGCCTTACGAATCTGGTAGAATTTTTTGAGGAGGTGACAAAAATGGTGACAAAGGGCGAGCCGTTCATGTTGTCTATATGGATTTTAATAAGGCGTTTGACAAAGCCCCTCATGGGAGGTTAGTGGAGAAGGTCAAGGCAAATGGGATACAAGGACAGAAAGCTAGATGGATAAGTAACTGGTTTAGTAATAGGAGACAGAGAGTAATAGTGGAAGGGTATTTTTCTAGCTGGAGGTCGGTCACTAGTGATGTGCCGCAGGGCTCGGTACTGGGACCTCTTCTATTTGTAATATATATAAATGAGGAGGGAGTAATATATATTATATGTATATATATGTAATATATATAAATGGAAGAGGGAGTCAGTGGAGTGATCAGCAAGTTTGCAGACGATACAAAGATGGCTGGACTTGCGGATAGTGAGGAGCATTGTCAGGCGATGCAGCAGGACATAGGCTGGTAGCTTGGGCAGATACATGGCAGATGGAATTCAATCCTGATAAATGTGAGGTGATGCATTTTGGGAGAAAGAATGTAGGGGGGAGGTATAAGATAAAGGGTAGACCTATTAGGAGTATAGAAATGCAGAGGGACCTGGGGGTGCAGGTGAACAAGTCTCTGAAGGTGGCAGAGCAAGTGGAGAAGGTTGTGAAGAAAGCATATGGTGTGCTAGCCTTTATAGGAAGGGATATAGAGTACAAGAGCTGGCCTTTAATGTTGCAGTTGTATAAAACATTGTTTAGACCTCATTTGGAATCCAGTTCTGGTTGCCTTACTACTGGAAGAACGTGGAAAGTCTGGAGAGAGTGCAGAGGAGGTTTACCAGGATGCTGCCTGGTATGGAAGGTTTGAGTTATGAGGAGAGGTTAGGCAAATTGGTTCTGCTTTCCTTAGAAAGACGTAGACTGAGGAGATCTAATAGAAGTGTACAAGATTATGACGGGTATAGATAGAGTAAATGGGGTTAAGCTTTTTCCTGGGATGGACTCGAATAGCACGAGGGGTCACGGGCTTAGGGTGAGGGGGGTAAGGTATAATTTGGATGCTAGAGGGAGTTTTTTTCACACAGGGTGGTGGGGGTATGGAATGCGCTGCCAAGTAAAGTGGTGGAGGCAGGTACTCTGGAGTTATTTAAGAAATACTTAGATGGGCACATGAACAGAATGGGGATGGAGGGGTATAGAAAACTGATTTAAAATAGGGATCATGAGCCTTGGGAGTCCCTGGGAAGTGTGTAAATAGATGATGATATTGATGTACTTGTTTTTATCTTACAGGTGCTTTGGTCCACCTTGTTGTTTAATGAGGGGCATACACGCCATGTGTCATGAGAGGGCTGCTCTTGGATTTTTTTTTTCGAGAGTTTCCTAGCACTTCATGTCGTTAATGTATGCTTGACCTGGACCATTTGATGGGCAACACAACAGCTCAGTGACTATCGCTGTGCTGTGCAGATACATAGATTTGGGCCTATGTCTGTGGGAGTTTGCGCATTCTCCCCGTGCTTGCGTGGGTTTTCTCCGGGAGCTCCGGTTTCCTCCCACATCCCAAAGATGTGCTCTTAGGCTAATTGGCAAAATAAATTCTCCCTAAATTGTCTCAAATTTGGTTTTTAATCCATAGATCTATAAACATGGATAGGGATCATGGGTAGAGGTGGGAACATCAGGGTGGCGGCGTGGGCTTGTTGGGCCAAAGGGCCTGTTTCCCGTGCTGTTTTGTTCTTTGTTCTTTGATGACAATATCACCCAGGCCCTATGCTCTTAAACCCATATATTTACCCTGCTGATCACCCTGACACTAAGGGACAATTTAACTTGTACAATTAACTTTACCTGTATGTTTTTGTGTGGCTCCCCATAGTCCAGACATGGGGAGAATGTGCAAGCTTTGCACAGAGAGTCACCTGAGGCCGGAATTGAACTGGGTCCTTAGTGCTGTGAGACAACAGTGCTAATCACTGTGCCGCTGTGCCATTTTTAATTTTGTAAGAACCATTAAATATTAATGACTGGAATATTCAGAGTTTGAATTGGTGCAAAACCAAAGATATGACTCGTATATTAAAAATAATAGATATGTTAATAAGCATCTAGAGAAGGTAACTAACAGAACCAAAAAATGCACATGTATAGAAAAGATTAAAATGATTAACATCTTTACAGCATCAAAGTCAAGACTACAGATGGTTAAATTGCCTATAGCTCCCCTAAACATTTATTGGTCAACAAACCTTCACACAAATACGTAGGTAATGTTGGAGAACACTATGCCAATGTCTGCCACATCTGCTTTTACTACTCGTCATGTTTTATCACTGTGGGAAGTTTGGTGTGTGTTAGAAGGTTATGGTTCTAGACCATGGTCCTAGTCTTGCTCCTTGGCTTGCTAACAGCCTTTGCTACTTGTCTAGGATTTACCCCTTCTCTGGCCTATCTTGTGTGCAAATGGATTTAGTTGTACATCTTTCTTTGCTTAACCTCTCCTCTAGTTCCTGCATTTTTTTTACATCAGTGCTTGCTGTGTCTCCATCACAATGTCAATTCCTTGTTGTTTGAGAACACTGGTTTACTCTTCTATCTTTTGTTCCAATTTTATTTAAATTCCACTTTTTGTTTTGCTTTGATGCTCCCAATTTCTATATTTTTTGAAAATGATCTACCTCCGTAATGAAAGTCATGCTTTCTTTTGCTTTTTTTGATCTGATAGAGTGTTTGGAAGTTTTGATACAATTGCTATCTTTTTGGATGTTTTCCTCTAACTGAATTTTCTGGGTCCTGGCAGTGATTGCTCTTTGCCATCCTAGCCAGACCATAATCACAATTTTCCATTTTTTCTTTTTAAGTGTTTGTCTTTGATTAGTATTTAAACTAACTCCCCTTGCTTTCTGTTTGTTCAGTCATGGGCTGGACAACTGATTTTTCCACAACTATGTGCTATTCTTTTGCTTTGGGATTGGCTCTAAATCAATCATATTTAAACATCTCCCTCTGATTTCTGTTTATTTAAGTATTAGCTATCATTTATAACTTGGTCACAACCAAATATTTCTTGAAATGCTAAAGTCAAAACCAGTAAGCCACTTAATATTTGTTGTTTTTAAAAGTTCAGGCCTACCAAGGATGCCAATTTTAGTGGCTTTCCTGTGGTTATAGTTCTGACAAAGGCTGGTTAGGTCTGCAGTAATAACCTCCGTGTGATGCAACGTTGAGTGGTTTTCAACAACAACCTTTAATTATGTTTTGACTAATAATATTGTTTTTATATAACTAGCTTAGGGAGGGAATTCTGGAGTTTAGGAGACTAGGCAGCTGAAGACATAGCTGTCAGTGATGGAGTGATAAAGATTGATGCTGCACAATTGGAGGGAAATGGAGGAGAATGGAGGGCTTAAAGGCTTGTTGGGTTAGGGGAAGCTGCAGGGTTGAAAGAAGGACAAGATCATGGTTTAGCTTCACGTGGTTGCCAAGGAAATGAGTGAAGTTGATGGTTGGAAACAGAGTTTGTGGCAGAAGACAAGGGGCATCATTTTCAATCCTTCAAATATTTTGTTGCAGAAATTTTCTGATAATCCAGTGCTGTATGACAGAGAAGCATTGTGACAACTCGGAGGCAGCGAAGGGGATGTCAAGACAGATGGTAGTGAGGTAGAGCCAGATAAGGCTACTGTACATATGGAAGCTGTCATTATATTCACAGCTGCTGCTGTCGAGGACAGCATGATGATGAGAAATAGGAGGGAGTGGGTGGGCCGAGGATGGATCCTTGGATGACCCCAGATATAATGGTATGAGAGCAGAAAGAAAATCTATTTTGTGATTCTTTGATAATGACTGGGTAGATCAGAATAGAATTGTAACAGGTAGACCAAGTTTCAGCTAATGGAATAATCTGTCTCTTTTGATATTGAGATATTTTAACTGTATGCTTCTCATGCAAGAACAACTTGCATTTATATAAAATCTTTAATGTAGGAAAAACTCCAAGGTCCTTAACTGCAGCATAATTAGACAAAATTGAGACCAGCCAAAAGAAACCGATGCCATGAAGGGTCTCCACAAATTTGGTAAAAGTATTGGTTTTAGTAAGGCTGTTAAAGGCTGAATGAGACAGAGTTTGTGATGGAATTGTCAAGCTTGGCACTTAAAAGCATAGTAACTGATGTTGAAACGAAGCAAGTGCGGTAGATTAATTTTGACAGTTAAAATATTATAAAGGCCAAATGTCCACTGACTTAAGTGAGAAAGAGCCAGAAAATCCCAGTCATAATTTATATTGTATTTTGCATTGGGTAAGTTCAAGACAGTTTGATGTGAAGATTTATCTTTGTCTATATATGCTGTGTTTGTGAACCTACCTCACCACTCATCTGATGAAGATGCAGTGTTCTGAAAGCTCATGATTCTAAATAAACTTGTTGGACTTTAACATGGTGTGAGACTTTTTGCTTCTGTGCTCAAGACATTGGATAAGGAAGATCATATAAACTATAGCAATTAGATGTATCTTCAACGATATCGAGGATTTTCCTCTGCCGTTTTATCTTGAAGTTGATTTCCTGTGTTAATCACTCTATAGAGAATTTCCTGACATATCAACCCTAAATATGTTTTCATTAATTTGAATCCTTATCCTAATTGAAAATATTATTCTGGGTCTAGCTTTTCAATACCCTTAACTATTTTATAAACCTTTAAGATGTTTGTTCTAGGCTGACAGACCCTGATTTAATTTCTGTATTCTCTTAGCTTGGATCTTTTACATGAACAATCAATTCTTGGTTTTTGTCCGTACTGCCTCTGCCTCGAGTACTTGAACCTTTTTATTGTTCCTTTGCAACTAGTACTGAGCACTTAATTGAGTTGCAGTCTGATTAGGACACTGTACAATTTGATCACTGCTACTTTTGACATCTTTCAGCATTCTTTTAACTTTTGTTACTGCTTGCATTAATTGAGTATGTTGAGTATCTCTGGGTTTATGAAGATTCCAAGCTCTTTTTCAACCTCCACACTTTCAAAATCAGTCGTAGATAATATACTTCACCACCTTTCTTTCTTATGTGCAATATTTTACCCTTGTCGTTCTAAGTACACATTTTGTGCAACCTGCTTTGTAATTTTTGAACAGTGTCCTTTAAATCCCACTGTCACCTCTCTAACTTCTGTTTGGTATCAACTTCAAGTTTGACTGATTTGATTGAATTTCTGAATACAGATCAATAATATGTTTTATAAAAAAACTGAACAACACTGAATCTGCAGGCATCCCATTCAGTACCATCTTCTCACACCTCCAATATAACTTCTGTAACAACTGCCTCTTGTTTTCTACTCAGCCAATTTTGTATTATTCTTTTTCAAGATTTACCCTGCACAGTCATAGCTTTGAGCTTTGTTAATTGCCTGTCATGAAGAATTTTGTAAAAAAAAACCTTTGGAAGAACGCACTCTCCATAGTTCTAATTTAGATTGTCATTTTCTCAAAGTCATCAAGGGGATCAGTCAGGCAGGATTTTCCTACCAAACTTACTTCTGATAATTGATTCAATTCTTTCGTGCAATTCTGCACTGTAGGGATTCTATCCTATCGTGATAATTATTGTAACGTTGTGACAGAGGTGGCTGTCACTTTTCAATATGTATACAACATTATAGCTTACCCCTCAGTGTCTGTTGAATCCCTCATACTAATTTGTCAGCTTACATTTTTAAAGCTGATCTGAATATCTTTGATATGCAATCAATTTTTAAGATTCACTGCATTCACTTAAATCGCTGTTGCATTGTCTGTCAGTTTATGCACAGTGAATCAAGCAATCCTTGCCCATTTTTGTTCAGCTGATTGATCTAGTTTTCCCTTAAGGATGCATTCGTTCTTTCATCTTCTTCCCATAACAACTTGAGTGTCCTGTAGGTAGGGAATGATTAGCTGCACAACTGAAGAGTTAGAGAATTGTGATCATAGAACACAAGGATGTTGCACACTTCAATGAAGTAACATTTGAAAAGGGTGGCATGGTGGCACTGTGGTTAGCACTGCTGCCTCAGTGCCAGGGTTCACAGTTCAATTCCTGGCTTGGGTCACTGTAGAGTTTGCATGTTCTCCTTGTATCCGCCGGGGGTTTCCTCTGGGGGCTTCAGTTTCCCCCCATGGTCCGTAGATGTGCAGGTTAGGTGGATTGGCCATGGTAAATAATAACAACTAGAGTGAATGTATTGGGTTATGGGAATAAGGCTGGGTGGGATTGTGGTCGGCGCAGACTCAATGGGCCGAATGGCTTCCTGCTGCGCTGTAAGATTCTTTGATTCTCTGTTGTCCTATTTTCCTTTGTGCCATTAAACATTTCAAATGGAAAACACCATTTGGCTGCAAGGTGGTTTGTGATGGTGGCATGTTTCTGCAGTCCCTTTTGTGCTATTCGATAGACACCCGATGGAAGCTTTCTGTGAAATCTCTCTTGCACTTTGCCAAATCCCCATACAGATAAATGGACAATTTTGATTTGGTTGGTGCTACTAGGCAGCTGCACCAAATCAAAAGCTATCATCTAGATTTATCAACCATTGTTTAATGCTGTGATGGAATGATTGACACATCACAGATCTTGAGGGACATTGGCTACCCAGATAGTGTTATAGAAGTATTTAAAACAGAGGAATTTGGGGAATATAGATTTTCGATTTCCTTTTTTCTTTAGGGCAGAAAGTTTTTTTAGTTAGAGCATCGTGATTGACATGGGCTTGGAGAGTCAAAGGGTCTGTTCCTATACTGTACTCTGCTTTGTTCCCATTGTAGATACAAAATTTAAAAGTTTATTCATTACTCATGAATTAGGCTTGCATTAAACACTGCAATGAAGTTACTGTGACATTCCCCTACATTTTCTGTCTGGCAAAAACTTAAGAACAATTTGAAATTGAGGACAGCAAAGAAAAATGCTAACACTTATTCAGATTTATTTGCAGAATAAAGACTGATGGAACAAAGGATAGGGAATCAAGAGAAAAATACATGGGTCTAGAACAGGCTGGATATCTTCCTGTTAGCACATAGAATATTGGCCCATTATCTTTAACAGTATAAGAATGTAATTTTGAGCAGTGTGGGATTGTTGAATATCTTTGTGTTGAAGGAGTCATTGAGCCCATCGAGCCTGCACCAACAACAATCTTATCCCCATAATCTCACAAATTTATACTGCTAATACCCCTGACACTGAGGGGCAATTTAATATGGCCAATACCCATGTATTTTTCTCTTGATTCCCTACCCTTTGATGCAAGTTTGTTCCATCAGTCTTTATTCTGCAAATAAATTTGAATAAGTGTTAGCATTTTCCTTTGCTGTCCTCAATTTCGAATTGTTAAGTTTTTGCCAGACAGAAAACGTAGGGGAATGTCACAGTAACTTCATTGCAGTGTTTAATGCAAACCTAACTTACACATCTTTGGAGATTGATAGATGAACCAATGGTTTATTTCTTCCTGAGAATTGTTGTAATATTTGCATTCTTTATCCTTGATGTAGTAAATTGATACTAACTGGAACAACAGTTATGTTTGCAAAAGGGTTGAGGAGGAAGAATTGTTGTCTCTGATCCTGATTGTTGTCCAGCGATTGTACATCTGTCAATGTCCAGTGAGGGTTGGGTTTTATTATAATGCACCCAATGCCAAATAGCCTCCTGTCACTCCAATTCCAGGCTCAATATTGAATAATCAGAATATAAAAAATAGGGGCAGATCATTTGATTCTTCAAGCCTCCAGGTACGATCGCACCTAGACCTATACATTTGCAGCAAGACTTTTTCAGTGAGCCTTTGTTATGAAGACATTGTTGTATAATATGCTGCTCACTGCTTGGGCAAGGTAATAGTGTCAAACAGCAATAAAAACAATCATTCAATGATGAAAGAATGATGCTCACCATTCTGTCCACAGGGGTTCTTGCTACTGCATGGCTCTTGTGGACTTTAGAACAGAAACTTGCTCTAATCCACGATCTAAGCCAGAACTGCATCCTTTACAGGAGATCTGTGGCATGGGAGCAGGGAAATAAATGTTAAGGCTCTTAACACCAATTAGACTGAATAATCCTCACTGAGACAGGCAGAGTCCAAATCAGGGAGTATAAAGCAGCAAGTAAAAATTAGATTTAAATAATGTTTAAGAAGAGAGATTAAGACGTTAGGACGATGGCGCGGGCTCGTTGAGCCGAAGGGCCTGTTTCCAGTGCTGTGTTGTTCTTTGCAAAGGGTTAGAAGCCCAATGTATTCCTGAATGTTTTATGTGGAGAGTAATATATTTCATATTTCTGAGAGATAAAAATTGGGATAGACAAATTGGATTGAGAGAGGAACATAGTTTTGAAAAATATCCAACATGAAATCAGACTTAAAATTAAATTTGCAAAACCGAAGAGGCTGTATAGCAATAATTATCACTTACAGCACCATTAAATTTCACTTAATCCTGAATACACCAGCCATAGTTATTTATGGCTGAACTTTAGTGGGACCTCCTGGGCACATACACAACAATACATTTGCATATCTTTCAATGCTTAGGCTATCAGCTGCAGTGCACTCATTGGAGGAGTGGGATATTTCTGACAGAAACTTCTGCATTTCCATTTTAAAATGAATGTGTGCAGACACCAGATGTTGCTGTCTGAGTTACCCCATATTTGTCATTATTAAAACAAAATCAGGGCTAAGGGGAGGGAAAGAAATTAGTGTGGAAGTAAATGTTGATAGTTTGAATGTAATATAAAAGCCATCAGTTTTATGCTTTGATTTAGTCTGTACTGAATATGTGGAGTGTTTTGAAAGCTATTTTTACATCTAATTGTTTTAAAGATGTATTGCATGAGGTAGTTGACCAGGCTGATCCACGTCTATGATGGATGCGATCAGTAGCATTTGAAGTCGGTTCGTTTGCACTGGCGTTCCTTGGCAATCATTCCTGTAAAGTTAAAAGAATAATTTGAAAAGAAGCAAATATACATATTCATCTAAGTTAATTTTAATATTTGAAACAAAAGAAAAAGTTTAAATTTTTGCATATTTCACCATAAGCAAATGTAAATATCACAAAGAGAACATAGTTTTTGTACCAGTTGTCATTTCTTCGCATCGCTCAGATGAGCTGGAGTCTCAAGACTAGGGATGAAATGTGCAGGAGCAAGGAAGGTCAGGAGCACCATGGTGGCAGCAATTTAGGTGAGGTCAAAGAAATTGTGCTGTGAGTCTGAAGAGTTTGGAAGCTAATGATGAGAAGTGTTGGATATCTGAGCTTCACTTTCCAGAAGTGTAAGGACACTTGCATGTCCAGAAGTGTAAGGAAAGCATTAAAACAATTGGAATGATATTCAGGATTTTGGCTGACTTAGAACTGAGGCTGGAATTCTCCGATGTCATATGTCTCACCATCACTACCAGTGAGAAGGGAGAATTTTGACCCTCAGTCAAATCTCCATTCACTGCAGCAGGACCAGAGAATTGGGGCCATCATTTTTGATAAAATTCTTGAAGGTATTCATGTATTCACAAGTTAAACTTGGCTACCGCCTATGAAGTAGGCCAGGATTATGTCTCGAGAACTCCTTGAAGTTGAACCTCAGGAAATGTGGCATGGTCACCATGGACTGAGAAAAAATGCACAAGAAAGAACTATCTGGGGAATGATCTTAAGTAGTGATGTTGCTTTCTTTGAAAAGCAAAGAATATAGGCAGCTAAGGCCAAAAAGCAAGCTGGAAAGGCTGGCCAGTCCCAACAGAATTGGAAAATTCATCTTTGCCAGTAACTGTGGAAAGCCATGCAAATCTGCAATTGGGTTCCAGTCAAACAAGAAACAGCCATCTTCATCATGAAGGGAAACTGGCAATGATGGGATGTTTAACACTATCTACTATACTCACTCCCTGAAACACCTTGACATTACTATTTACTTACCTGTGAATACATTATTTTCTTGGTTATATACAGTTTTCTTCATTGATTTTAAAAACCTTGGTCCATCAAGACTATTGGGAAATCTGTCAACATTTCTCCTTCAGCTCACATTTTCCATTTACTTTTAATTTAGTAGTAACTGTTTATATTTTAAAATTATTTACAAGTGGATATGTTGTTTGTTACTGAAGTATCTACAATTATTGTTCAAGTTGCTCACCTGATGAAGGAGCAGTGCTTCAAAAGCTTGTGATTCCAAATAAACCTGTCAGACTTTAACCTGGTGTTGTGAGACTTCTTAATATTATCAAAGTATTACAGTATGGCAAAGTTATTGCTCAATTTACACAAAATCAATACTCGCTATTAATGCAGATATTTTAAATAGAACAATCCTAGGTTATCACGTGGATAGGGGTATGCAAAATATGCATTGAACCAGAGGAATGACACGTTTTGTCCATGTGAATGGGTTTTGAGGGTAATTTTGGAAAGAAAATGGTGAAGGAGTGGAACTCACAATGGGTCAAAGATGCTGGTTATGGTTTTAATGTTGATCTAGATGCTGAAACTTGTGTAAGACTGGATGGCAGACAAGCAGCGGAGAGGTACAGCTGGCTTAAAATAATCATCGGCATTCGGAAGATGTGCTCCTTCAGTTAATGATATTATTAAGGGAAGTGTATTTATGAGTAAAAAGGCAATAAGAGTTGATTTTTGGTTGATACTTGAGTAATGATATTAAATGGTATTGGTAAATAAAGCTCCTAATGAAAATGGTCGGGTTATCTTTGGATAAGTAGGAGTGAAATGATTTAAGTAAAGGCAGTTCCACCAAACTGCACACTGGAGCAGGAGAAGAATCTCACAATTGCCATGATTAGAGATTGAGAAGAGATAATAAACTTGGGGTGTCATTTGTGACTTTGGTTAAGTCTGTTTTTTTTGAGGGATTTGAACATTTGGGATAAAGGAGCACAATAGTGAGGTGATGCATACAAAGATCTTGAAAGACTTTTCATGTTTGGTGAGAAAGACAGTGTTGAGGGTGCATTTGTTGAACTGGGAGTGAAGTTTTGAAGAAAAAAGGAACTAGTGTCAGAGAGAATGAATGTTGCCAGTAATAGTTGAATAAATGTATGTTCAAATTTCTATTCTTTTCTATTTATAGGTTATAAGGACCACTGGATTTTTGAAAGGACTATATACAGATTTTGAGATGAAATCTGATAATGTCAAGGTATGTGAAAAGTAATTGCATATATTGTGTGTAGTTTATGTAATAGGCTGTTTAGATTAATTAATTCAAAAAATTATTACCTCTAATGCCGTGTAATTGATGTGCAGGTTGATTCACCAATGTTGCATTCCTGTGGGATTCCTCTCGCTAGTTAGGGTTCTACGTAGAAGATAGTTGGAAAAATTAGAGCACACAGAATTGGAGATAGCCAATAAACTTATTTGGAAATTAGTTAGCATACACTTGGTTTTGTAGAATGTGGGGACGAGTGTAACCCAATCATCTGTATTTGGAACCTCAACTTTTCACTAATGACTTAGATGATGCAATAGAGAGTACTTATATAAGAATTTTATGAGCTTTATTCAAGTTTTCATAAGAATGTTACCAGGGTTTAGAGAATTAAATTATGAAGAGATACAGCATTAATGCGGTTTGTATTTTCCTGAGATGAAAAATAGTTGATGGTTGGCTTACACAAATTCTTTAAAACGAAAGAAGGATTCAATAAAGAAACTCAGTACAGAGGAACTACTTATTCTTGAAATTAGAGCTGGCCATTTGGGAGTAAAAACACCTTTTTACACCTAGATTAGTTGAAATTTGGAACTCTGCTGAGAATACAGCGTTGGGGTCAATTGAAATATTTAAGATTTAGATTGTTATATTTTTACTGAAACTCAGACAATGTGAATCTAAATGCATGTTTGCTTGCACAAAAGCAATTGGTTTCCTTTTGGTAAAGAGCAGTTTAGCTGGTCCGGATATTCTGAACATAATAGTAACAGATCCGTGGTGAAGCATAATCAAGGACTCTCACATCCGGACATTCTCTCTTTCACCTTCTTCATCAGGAAAAATCTGAAGACGTGTACCTTCTGACTCAAGAACAGCTTCATCCATGTTGCCGTCAGACATTTAATGGACCTAACTTATATTAAATTGCTCTTTCTCTACATCACAGCTATGACTGTAACACTACATTTTGCACACTTCTTTCCTCCTTGATGAATGATATGCTTTAACTGTATAGTGCTCAAGAAACGATACTTTTCATTGTATATCAAATGCATATGATAAGAATTCAGATCATTTCTATTTTGTATGAGTTGAGTTGTGAATGGCTCATTCACCTGCAGATCTAAATCACTTTGCATCAGATTACATTCATCTAATTATCTTGCAAACCTATTGGCCTAATCTCTTGGCCTAACCATTGGCATAAGGACATTGTCATCAAACCAGCAGACAAAGGAGGCGCTACCGTCATACTGAACAGAACGGACTACTGTGAAGAAGTGTACCGACAACTAAACAATGTGAGACACTACAGACAGTTACCAGCAGATCCGACCAAAGAACACACTTGTCAACTCAACACTCTGATCAAAACCTTTGATCCGGACCTTCAGAACACCCTCCGGACTCTCATTCCACGTACTCCCCGCATTGGAGATCTCTACTGCCTCCCAAAGATACACAAGGCAAACATACCTGGCCGTCCCATCGTATCGGGCAATGGGATCCTGTGTGAGAACCTCTCCGGCTATATCGAGGGCATCCTGAAACCCATCGTACAAAGAACCCCCAGCTTTTGTCTTGACACTACGGACTTCCTGCAGAAACTCAGTACACATGGAGCAGTTGAACCAGGGACACTCCTTGTCACAATGGATGTCTCGGTGCTCTACACCAACATCCCCCACGACGATGGTATTGCTGCAACTGCCTCAGTCCTCAATGCCAACAACTGCCAGTTTCCGGATGCAATTTTACAACTCATCCGCTTCATCTTGGACCACAATGTCTTCACCTTCAACAATCAGCTTTTCATCCAGACAAACGGAACAGCCATGGGGACCAAATTCACACCTCAGTATGCCAACATCTTCATGCACAGGTTTGAACAAGACTTCTTCACCACACGAGATCTCCAACCAAGGTTATATACTAGATACATTGATGACATCTTTTTCCTTTGGACTCATGGTGAACAATCATTGAAACAACTGTATGATGATATCGACAAGTTCCATCCCACCATCAGACTCACCATGGACTATTCTCCAGAATCAGTTGCATTCTTGGACACACGCATCTCTATCAAGCACGGTCACCTCAGCACCTCACTGTACCGAAAACCGACAGACAACCTCACAATGCTCCACCACTTCAGCTTCCACCCTAGACACGTTAAAGAAGCCATTCCCTATGGACAAGCCCTCCGTATACACAGAATTTGCTCAGATGAGGAGGATCATGACAAACACCTCCAGACACTGAAGGATGCCCTCATGAGAACAGGATATGGCGCTCGACTCATCAATCGACAGTTCCAACATGCCACAGCGATAAACCGCACTGACCTCCTCAGAAGACGAACACGGGACAAGGTGGACAGAGTACCCTTTGTTGTCCAGTACTTCCCCGGAGCGGAGAAGCTACGACATCTTCTCCGGAGTCTTCAACATGTCATTGATGACGATGAACATCTCGCTAGGGCCATCCCCACCCCCCCAATTCTTGCTTTCAGACAACCGCACAACCTCAAACAGATCATTGTTCGCAGCAAACTACCCAACCTTCAGGAGAACAGTGACCACAATACCACACAACCCTGCCACAGCAACCTCTGCAAGACATGCCTGATCGTAGACATGGACGACATCATCAAACGAGAGGATACCATTCACCAGGTACACACTCTTGCAACTCGGCCAACGTTGTCTACCTAATACGTTGCAAGAAAGGATGTCCTGAAGCACGGTACATTGGGGAGACCATGCAGACACTACGACAGCGGATGAATGAGCATCGCTCAACAATCACCAGGCAAAACAGTTCCCTTCCTGTGGGCGAACACTTCAGCAGTCATGGGCATTCGGCCTCCGACCTGCGGGTAAATGTTCTTCAAGGGGGCCTTCGTGACACACAGCGCAGAGTTGCTGAGCAGAGACTGATAGCCAAGTTCCGCACACATGAGGACGGTCTTAACAGGGATCTTGGCTTCATGACACACTATCTGTAACCCCCGTAACTTGCCTGGCTTAGCAAAAAACCTCACTTACTGTGCTGTCTGGAGAAAATACACAATTCTCTAACCAATGCTCAGGATCCCCTTCACACACAGTGTTAGCCACTTTAACACTTGAATAGCAGGTTAGATGTAAGGATTCGCATTCTAATCAGCAATCTGTGACTGTCTGTGTGGATATGAGTGCCTCTGCAGATCAGAACACTGCATTTGCCTGATGAAGGCACATAGTGTCGAAAGCTCGCGGATTTACTATCAAATAAATTGGTTGGATTTAAAATTGGTGTTGTAAAACTTTACTGAATAAGGACATATTAGTATTGGTGCCACCTGCCCCTGCCTGTGGTAAAATGCAGCAAGGAAGTGATTGGCATGGCATCCCCTTATACCCAACCTGATTTTTTTTATGCCCTCCTCTGCCTCTTGATGTGCTTCCTGAGCCCTGTAAAATCCTAGCCCTATTTTTCCCTCTGCTGAGTAGTGACAGTAGAATGAGGCCCAGACTTGGAACAAAATCTCCTCTCTTTTGTGAGAATACCCAGAGTTATCTCTGTTACAGTCTCTTCCATTTATGAGATTGTACTGTAGGAACTAGGCCGGTTGTTCAGTATTAACACCAGTCAACCTAATGAATTAGAAAATTTCTGGCTGCCTTTTATAGTATAGTTAGGATTGTTTTCAGTTGATCATTTTTAGGGTTTTCACTGACTAAGCAAATTTGGTTCTTGGATCATCTCTTGGGGACTTTGATCATCTATTCCAGTTCCACTGATTCCTTATCACCTACAAAAGGCTTAATGTGATCTCCAACTATCTGCAAAAGCCATCAGTGCTTCCAAAAACAATGTTGGGTAGCCAAAGCAAGAACTTCCTTTGAATTTAGCTAAACTCTATTATCCTTCTTCTATACTGTTCCATTGTTGATGTTTTCCTCCAACATTTGCATTGTGCTGTGTATTTTCAGCTTTTAATATAGTTAGGAATAAAAATAGATTTAAAGGCCAATCATTTAAAGTCTTCACGGAATAATGGATAAAGTTGTGGAACTTAATCTTCAAAACAACTGAAAAGAATTCTCTCATGTCTCCTTGCTGTCCCCGACCTGTCTGTTTTGACTTTTAGTTTTGCATATCCAACCCAAGAACAAAGAACAAAACAGCACAGGAAACAGGCCCTTCGGCCCAACGAGCCCGCGCCGCCACCCCGATGTTCCCACCTCTACCCGCAATCCCTCTCCATGTTTATAGATCTATGGATTAAAAACCAAATTTGAGACAATTTAGGGAGAATTTGTTTTGCCAATTAACCTAAGAGCACATGGGATGTGGGAGGAAACCGGAGCACCCGGAGAAAACCCACGCAAGCACGGGGAGAATGCGCAAACTCCCACAGACACAGGCCCAAATCTATGTATCTGCACAGCACAGCGATAGTCACCGAGCTATCGTGTTGCTCATCAAATGGTCCAGGTCAAGCGTACACTAAAAACCTGAAGCACTAGGATACTCTCAAAAAAAAAATCTAAGAGCAGCCCTCTCACGACCCATCGCGTGTATGCCCTTCGTTAGACCACAAGGTGGACCAAAGCACCTGTAAGATAAAAACAAGTACATCAATATCATCATCTATTTATACACTTCCCAGGGACTCCCAAGGCTCATGATCCCTATTTTAAATCAGTTTTCTATACCCCTCCATTCCCATTCTGTTCATGTGCCCATCTAAGTATTTAAATAACTCCAGAGTACCTGCCTCCACCACTTTACTTGGTAGCGCATTCCATACTCCCACCACCCTTTCTGTGAAAAAACTCCCTCCAGCATCCAAATTATACCTTATCCCCTTCACCCTAAGCCTGTGACCCCTCATGCTATTCAAGTCCATCCTAGGAAAGAGCTTAACCCTGTTTACTCTATCTATACCTGTCATAATCTTGTACACCTCTATTAGATCTCCTCTAAGTCTATGTCTTTCTTACGAAAACAGTCCCAATTTGCCTAACCTCTCCTCGTAACTCAGACCTTCCATACCAGGCAGCATCCTGGTAAACCTCCTCTGCACTCTCTCCAGAGTCTCCACGTCCTTCCGGTAGTAAGGCGACCAGAACTGGACGCAGTATTCCAAATGAGGTCTAACCAATGTTTTATATAACTGCAACATTAAAGACCAGCTCTTGTACTCTATACCCCTTCCTATAAAGGCTAACATACCATACGCTTTCTTCACAACCTTCTCCACTTGCTCTGCCACTTTCAGAGACTTGTTCACCTGCACTCCCAGGTCCCTCTGTGTTTCTATACTCTTAATAGGTCTACCCTTTATCATTATACCTCCCCCCTCCATTCTTTCTCCCGAAATGCATCACCTCACATTTATCAGGGTTGAATGCCATCTGCCATCTGTCTGCCCAAGCTACCAGCCTATCTATGTCCTGCTGCATCGCCTGACAATGCTCCTCACTATCCGCAAGTCCAGCCATCTTTGTATCATCTGCAAATTTGCTGATCACTCCACTTACTCCCTCTTCCAAGTCATCTATATAACAAATAGAAGAGGTCCCAGTACCGAGCCCTGCGGCACACCACTAGTGACCGACCTTCAGCTAGAAAAACACCCTTCCACTGTTACTCTCTGTCTCCTATTACCAAGCCAGTTACTTATCCATCTAGCTATCTGTCCTTGTATCCCATGAGCCTTGACCTTCTCAACTAACCTCCCATGAGGGACTTTGTCAAATGCCTTCTATCAGATTAATCTGTTATTATTTTTTGTCAGTCCCTCTGCTGTGGGAACTGAACAAGCTTGAATCTTCTCCAGGAGTCTTTTCTGCTTTGTCATAGTAGTGGCTAGCACCATAGACCAGCCCATGACTTCAGTACTTCTGGTCCTGCACTTTGTTGTTGTTGCTCCTCTGATCTTTCCTCCTTTGTTCCTTCAGAGTTTCAGATGTAACGGCCTACCTATTTTTTCCATTCTTCTGGGTTATTGCTCTTGAAGCAAAGACTTATTGCATTATTTTCCTCCTTTTCATATTAATTTGTGTAATTTTGATTTCCTTTCTTTTTTTTTTGCTGTTTAAATCTGGACTTTAGACTTCGGCCATTTTGTAAGTTTTCAATTAAAAAATATATGTATTCAGGAATGTGAAAGCAAGCATAGCTTGATGGTAGTAATATCATTTCCTCAATCAGAAGGTAGTGGGTGGCATGGTGGCACACTGGTTAGCACTGCTGCCTCACAGCCCCAGGGACCCAGGTTCGATTCCCGGCATGGTTCACTGTCAGTGTGGAGTCTGCACGTTCTCCCAGTGTCTGCATGGGTTTCCTCCCACATTCCAAAGATGTGTAAGTTAAGTGGATTGACCGTGTTAAATTGCCTCTTAGTGTCAAGCTAGGGTAAATGCATGGGGTTATGGGGATAGGGCATGGGTGGGATTGTAGTTGGTGTAGACTTGATGGGCCTAAAGCTCTCCTCCTGCACTGTAGAATTCTATGATTTTAAGATCGTGCATTTAAGTCTCGTTCCAGGATTTGGGAATGTAATTTGAGGTGATGTTTCAGTGCACGACTGAGAGTGCTGTTTAGTTGAAGGGACCACCTTTTGCATGGGATTTTGAATTGTGGCCTCCTGTTGCTTGTTCAAAAGGACTGAAGAGAGGAAAAATCTTTTGTGTTCTGGCTGACATTTATCTGGTTACTTATCTTAGTTGTTATGTGAAAATTATCACTTTTGTTAGCATGAGATTCACTGCACAGACTATAAAAGGTTCTATATAAATGTAAATGGAAATGTGTTCTTTTCATTTGCTAGATACATTATGAATTGAAAGTTTTGATTTTCACTTTCCTTCTTAATTCATCTCCCTTTGTTTTCTTCTCAGGATAAAGATGCTAAAATTGCATTCCTGCAGAAGGCTATTGATGTTGTGGTGATGGTCTCTGGTGATCCTTTGTCTGTGAAACCTGCACGTGTAGTGGCTGGCCACGAACCAGAGAAAACCAATGAGCTTTTGCAAATAATTGCAAAATGTTGCCTTAACAAGGTAAATTCCTTCTGAGAGAGACAACCCTCGATATGTGAAAAAACTAAAATGTTTTTTAGGTACTACACAAGGGACACTGTCATGTAGCTGTCCTGCACCATAATGGTACTGCATCACTCCAACTATTCTTGTTCTCGCCAATGCTATTAATTAATGTTTAATTGAGACATGATTCGAAGGTGCATTGCAACAGCAGGATGTATATAAAAGGTCCAAATATGTACTACATTCTGAAATACAATTATGTACGTTCATTCTTTTAGACACTTACTCTTGTTTAATGTAATTTTTCATGATTCTTTTCATTCTGTAACACAACACCCAAAGCAAAGGTGGTCAACACTAAGTGGTATGTAATCAAGAAAACAGTTGAGTAATAGAAAGACATTGGAGTTCCATAATCTTCATTTTGCTGTCAAAATAATGAGGGAAATGATGCTGTCTGTTATAATAAAGAACAAGAACAAAAATAAGTCCAACACAGGAACAAGCCTTTTGGCCCTCCGAGCCCATGCTGATCATGATGCCTTAACTAAATTTGAAAAAAAAACCTTCTGCCCTTACTCAGTCCGTACCCGTCTGTTCCCTCCATATTCATGTACACATCCAGATGCCTCTTAAATGTGACTAATGTGCCTGCTTCTTCCACCACCTCTGGCAGTGTGTTCCAGGCACTTACCACCCCGTGCATGAAAAGTTTCCCTTGCATATCCCCCTTAAACTTCCCCCTCTTACCTTAGAACATAGAACATTACAGCGCAGAACAGGCCCTTCGGCCTTCGATGTTGCGCCGACCGATTAAGAAAAAGCAATGACCCTCTAACCTAAACCATTCCCTTTTCGTCCATAAACTTATCTACTAACCTCTAAAACGCCACCAAACTTGGCGCATCTACAACTGCAGCAGGCAGGGCATTCCATACCCTTACCACCCTCTGGGTAAAGAACCTACCTCTGACATCCGTCCTGTAACTACCACCCCTTAATTTAAAGCTATGTCCCCTCGTGCTAGCTTTCTCCATCCTAGAAAAAGGCTATCACTGTCCACCCTATCTAAACCTCTAATCATCTTATATGTTTCAATAAGGTCTCCTCTTAGCCGCCTTCTTTCTAACGAAAACAACCTCAAATCCCTCAGCATCTCTTCATAAGACCTGCCCTCCATACCAGGCAACATCCTGGTAAACCTCCTCTGTACCCTCTACAATGCCTCCACATCTTTCTTATAATGTGGGGACCAGAACTGCACACAATACTCCAAGTGCGGCCGCACTAGAGTTTCGTACAGTTGCAACATGACGTTGCGGCTCCGAAATTCAATCCCCCTACCAATAAAAGCTAAGATTCCGTATGCCTTCTTAACAACCTTATCGACTTGATTGCCACCTTTCAGGGATCTATGCACATACACACCAAGATCCCTCTGTTCATCAACACTATTAAGAGTCCTACCATTAGCCCTATACTCGACACATTTGTTATTCCTGCCAAAGTGCATTACCTCACACTTTTCCGCATTAAACTCCATTTGCCACCTCTCAGCCCAGCTCTGCAACTTGTCCAAGTGTCTCTGCAAACTAGAACACCCCTCTTCACTATCTACCACTCCACCGACTTTGGTGTCATCCGCAAATTTACTAATCCATCCTTCAATACCCTCATCCAGATCATTTATAAAAATTACAAACAGCAGGGGCCCCAAAACAGACCCCTGAGGTACACCACTTGTCACCGAACTCCAAGATGAATATCTCCCATCAACCACCACCCTCTGTCTTCTATCTGCTAGCCAATTCCTAATCCAATTAGCTAAATCACCCTCAATCCCATACATCTGCATTTTCTGCAGAAGCCTTCCATGGAGCACCTTATCGAACGCCTTACTAAAGTCCATATATACCACATCAACTGCCTTACCCCCATCCATCTCTTTGGTCACTTTTTCAAAAAACTCAATAAGGTTAGTAAGGCACGACCTACCCTTCACAAAACCATGCTGACTATCCCCAGTCAATTCGTTTCTCTCTAAATAACTATAAATCCTATCCCTAATAATTCTTTCCAATACTTTGCCCACAACAGAAGTAAGACTCACTGGTCTATAATTCCCAGGAAAGTCTCTATTCCCCTTCTTGAACAATGGGACCACATTCGCTATCCTCCAGTCTTCCGGCACTATACCCATAACCAACGACGACCTGAAGATCAGAGCCAGAGGCTCTGCAATCGCTTCTCTCGCCTCCCAGAGAATCCTAGGGTAAATCCCGTCCGGCCCAGGGGACTTATCTAACTTCAAACCCTCAAGAATATCTAGCACATCCTCCTCATCTACTTCAATACTTTCCAGTTTGCAACCATGTATCCCAGTGTTCTCCACAACTACATTTACATCTCCCTGCATGAATACCGAAGAGAAATATTTGTTCAGTGCCTCTCCAATCTCTTCAGGCTCCACGCACAACTTACTGCAATCTTACTGGTTTTACAAAGTTACTCGTATCGCATTTTTTGTGACTACTTCCAGTAGCAGGATACCAATTGGACACAAGCCATCGTTCACAAGAATGGGGGAGGTAGACATGTCAAATTGAACTCAAAACCCTTCAAATAAGATATGAACGTAATAGAATCATAACTTTTGTTTCTGTCCAAACCTTGTAAGTTTTGAGAGTATTGCTCATGTTAGATCAGTGACTATTTTAGTCTTGCACAGAGTTAAGGGTTGTAGTAATCCATTTTGTCTATTGCTCTTCAGCTTTCCAGTGATGATTCGGTGAGGAGGGTCCTTGCTGGCGAAAAGACAGATCTTAAGGCAAAAGCAATATCTGGTTCCAAATCACAGGGCAAAGAAAACAGGGAGAAAAAGGATGATGAGCGCAAGAAGCAAAAAGACAAAGAACAGGAGGTAACCCTCAGACTTTAATATATCACTTAGACAGTGCTCAAGGAACTGAACTTCAACCCATGTTTGAAGTGCTCAGGATAAACCAATATACCCAAACAATCATAGAATCCTACAGTACAGGAGGAAGTCATTCGACCCATCGAGTCAACCACAATCCCACTCAGGCCCCATCCACATAACCCCATGTGTTTATCCTAGTTGGTCCCCCTGAGATGAAGGGGCAATTTAGCATGGCCAATCTACCTAACCCGCATATCTTTGGAGGAAACCGGAGAGCTCAGAAGAAATCTATGGAGACATGGGGAGAATGTGCAAACTCCATACAGTCAGTGACCCAAGCCGGGAATGGAACCCAGGTCCTTAGCACTGAGAGGCAGTAATGCTAATCGCTAAGGGAAACATCCTGAAAATTCATTATGCGCGCAGTACTTTTTTTTTAAAAGTCAATGTTGAAATAAGTTAAAGGTGTTATGTAACCAGCATAATTGATATTAGTGTAATGGCACATAGTAAATCATTGAGGATTTTCCATTATATAAAAAAATTCACAAATGACTTCATTTTTCCTAATTGTCACTTCTTGTGCCCACATAAGTAACTAAGCGTGGTAAAGAAACTTGTTGGACATGGGCTGCTTCAAGATGCCCTACAGACATCAGATAGCATTGTTTATTGTTTTACTTTGATGTTCTTAGGAATTATTAATTTATGTTCCATTTATGAAATGTTGTTATTTGCATTTCCAATCTATTTAAATCAAAGGTGAAATTAATTTAGATATTTTGATTTCAAAGCAGTGAAATAGTCCACATTGTTTTTGTATTCTGGGTACTTGTGCATGTTTGTGTCTGTAATGTGCAATTATTCTGTATCACTCAAACTGTTAGTTTTTCTTTTGTTTTTAATCATGATGCTTAAATTTACTTTTATTTATGTTTGCTTTTACTCATCATTTTCTATTTCATAGTTGTTCTCTGCAAGTAGTGTATTTTGTTTATTTAATGTAACACTGTAAATTTCCAGACTACCTTTTTATTATGCTTGTCGTTTTGCTAACCTTGCTGATTCCCATCTACGACGTCAACATCAGTTTAACACTGCTTAATGGATTAAGAATTTTGATATGCCATTTTTGAAGATATTGGCCATCATTTCCAAAAATCAGTTTGTTTATATTTAAGTTTATTCATGCCACAGATAGACTTACTGTAACGTTGCAGTGAACTTACTGTAAAAATTCCCTAGTCACTACACTCTGGTGGTTGCTCACATACACAGGGATAATTCAGCACAGCCAATGCATCTAACCAGCCTGAATTGATGCGAGGAAATTGGAGCACCCTCAGGAAACCCAAGCAGATACAGAGAAAATGCACAAGCTCTGTATAGTCACCTGAGGCCAGAATTGAGCCCAGGTCCCTGACCCTGCGAGGCAGCAGTGCTGCTTTGCCACTGTGCTCCCTGATAAGTAATTGATGAGGCCTGTTTCCTGTGCCCATTTTTTCATCAGGAGTCATGTAAAAGAAAAGATTCCCTTCATTTGAAATTACATGTGAACTAGAACTCATAAATCCATAAAAATTACAACAGAGGCCATTTGAGACACCATGCTAATTCTGATCTTAGCTTGTCTACTGAAGCAGTCTATTGTCACCCCATTTCTATGCCCATTCCCTGTTTTTGTTGTGTTTTTTTCAAATATCTATTGAGTTTCCTTTCCAATGTAAGTGTTTGTCTCAAAACTATAATCTTCTTGAGGTAAAATAGCTTTCTCTTTCTTTCTTTTGATCTGCTGTCTGAGCCCTTTGTTGTCTATTTTTCAATCAGTGGAAGAATCCTCCACTCTGTCCTCAAAATATTTAGTCATTTTTAAAATGCTTATTCCATTCCTGACTTGATTGCCTGTGTTTTAGTGAATAATGTCTTCGTTTCTCAAACCTTTCTTCTTAATAATAATACTTTGTTCCTGGCTTTATTTCAGATAGTCCCTATTGCATGCTTTTCATGTTTTTATCCTTTCTATTATCAGGTTTCAATGACTAAACAAATCTTGCACAATTTTTTAATCAATTCCTGGCATAGCAAACCCAGCTCTAATTATAATTAGTCTTTTTATATCCTTTGCTGCTTACGTTTCTAGCATCAAATATTAATTATTTTCCATCTCTAAATCTCTTTCTATTTCTTTCCTTTATTTTCCCACATTGCATGTGCTTGTCACAATGTTAATTGATCATTCATTGAATCCCTATAGTGTAGAAGGAGGCTATTTAGCCTGCACCGACAACAATACCACCTGGGCCCTATCCCTGTATCCCTGCATATTTACCCTGCTGGTCCTCTGACACTAAATGTCAATTTAGCATGGCTGATCAACCTAACTGGCACATCTTTGGAGTGTGGGAGAAAACTGGAACTCCTGAAGGAAATCCATGCAGATATGGGGAGAACAGGTAAACTCCACAGAGACCCGAAACCACAGTTGAACTTAGGTCTTTGGTGATGCGAGGCAGCAGTGCTTGCTACTGTGCCACACTTTTACTCCCATTTGGGATCATTTATAACAGCCATTGGCAAAATTTTCCCTGAATTGGAAAAGGTCAATAGTGGGCAAGAAAAGCATCATTGAAGTTGCTGGCACCAATGATGGCATTCTCCACTGCATCACTCAGGACTTAGAAATAAAAACAAGAAGGGGCGGTTTCCATGACACCTCAGTGGCTGAGCAGGCTCTAATTACTTGTGTATTGTTCTGGGAAGACAGGCTGGAGATGGAAACACAGCTTAATCTTGGTGATAAACTTATCTTACTGACCTTCCGGTTCACCTTTATTTCCCCTTAACACTGCTGAGTTTTCTAACTTTAAGGGCCAGTATTTAAATCATCGATATTTGATGTTGCTCAACCAACTTATTTAAGGCGTCTTCCTATACGTTCTGGAATCTTTCATCCTATGCAGTAGATTGCTGCGTTCTGGTTCAAAGTTAAAGAATTTCACTGAATCCACATGTAAAGTTACTTCAGATATTTGCAAATTATGTAGGAAATAGTCTGTTTGCTCTTGCAGTAGCCAAACAATCTCCATCTTTTAATCTCTTTGGGTGTCTATTTTACATTTCAACCAGTTTTGTGTTTCTGAACCATACTTTTCCAATTTCTTTTTCAGGAAAGGAATGAGAATGGAATTAAGCACACGAGCGGAGACCGGAAAGAAAAGGAACAATCGAAGGAACAAGGGAAACCGATGGACAAAGAAAGGGACCGACACAAAGATGGTGATAGACGTGGAAGGGGAAAGGAACACGAGAGGGAGCGAGCAAGAGCAAAGGAAAGAGATCAGGAAAACCACAAGAATCGAGGTGATGGAGAAAAAGTGGAAAAAGACAAAATTAGAGGGGATGGAGAAAAGGACAAAGAGCGTAGCAAAGAAAGAGATAGAAACAAAGAAAGAGTGAGAGAAAGAAGACAAAGAGACAAGGAGCGTGAGCATTCGAAAGACCAAAGCAGAGATCAGGAAGCGGAAAGCGAAAAAGCCAAAGAACAGGACAAAATAGATAAAAGGGTAATTATAAATTGCATGACTTTGCTTTAGTTAGTGGAATATGGTGGCATGTTTACTGTATAAAATATTGCAATTAAATTTAGCCAAATGCTTTGCAGATGTCACAAGTATGTGTACAGCAAAGTGCAAAACAAACCCGTGTGATATTTTACACTCTGCAAAGCAATTAAATTCCAGTTATGCCAATTCATCAGGGATGGGCAATAAATGCTGCTGTTGCCAGCAATACCCACAGGCCATGAATGAATATTACAAAATAAATTCTGCTGGAGTCCATTTCTGACAAATCTTGGTTTTGTATCTTGCAATTCATACTCTTATTCCTGGAATTAAATGCCACATCCAGCATATTTTTCCTTAAATGATTTCTTTATATTGCAATGAAAACGGTGATGTATTGGTAATGTCACTGGACCAGTAATCCAGAGACGCCGACTAATGTGTTCAAATCCCATTATGGCAACTGGTGGAATTTAAATTCAATTAATAAACCTAGAATTGCAAGCTTGTTACAGTTTCACGATTATTATCAACATCGAGGTGATGGAGAAAATGTGGAAAAGGATGAAACAGGAGGGGATGGAGAAAAGGACAAAGAGTGTAGCAAAGAAAGAGATAGAAACAAAGAAAGAAGACAAAGAGACAACTGGTTCACTAATATTCTTTAGGGCAGGAAATCTGCCATCCTTACCTGGTCTGGCTCACGTGGGACTCCAGAGCCACAGCAACGTGGTTAATTCTTAATTGTCCTTTGAAATAGCCGAACAAAACACCCAATTCAAGGCAATTAGGGAATAGGTAACAAATGCTGGCCTTGTTAGTGATAAACAACACAAACGGTGCATATGAAGACATACAGTAACTGACGTCACACTATTTGTAACCCCCATGACTTGACTGGGCTTGCAACATCTCACTTATTGTCCTGTCTGGAGACAGTACACAGCTCTTTAACTTATGCTTAATGCTATCTCCACTCACATTGTCTGCATCTTTAAGACTTGATTAGTTGTAAAGACTTGCATTTCTAATCAGTATTCTGTAAACTATGTGTGCCTTTATGTGCCCTGTTTGTGATCAGAACTCCCCACTCACCTGATGAAGGGGCAGCGCTCCAGAAGCTAGTAGCGTTTGTTACCAAATAAACCTGTTGGACTTGGTGTTTATCCCAATCTAACTCTGGCAAGTCCACATCTTGTCAGTAATGCCCACTCTCATGAAAGAATTAAAAACACCTAAGCTTGCAACTGAGATTAACAGCCACTTATCAAGTGACTGTCAACATGGGTTTGATCTCATCTGCACAACATGTTCAGAAGAGCTATACAAAATAACTTAGTAAACTGGAATTCTCAGTCTTAAAGCAGTGTCTCACATGAGACTTTATAAAGTTATATAATATGATGAACAAATACCCCTGAATGTGACAAACCAGAATATTATAAGGCATTGGTTTAGAATTGTGGAAAGAAAGACTTACATTTGTATGGTGCTTTCCACAACTCCAAATACCTGTGTTTTACAGCCAATGAAGTACTTTTTGGAATTGCACTCAGCAAACAGTGATATGATAACGAGCAGGTAATTTATTTTGGTCATGTTGATCGAGGGATAAATATTTGCCAGGACACTCAGGATCATTCCCCTACTCATCTTCATAATAGTGCCACGAGATCTCATATGGCCACCCGAGACGGCAGATGGGATCTCAGTTTATCATCTCATCCAAAAAAATGACATCTTCTTGGGATGTGAGCATTGCTTGTAATGCCATCCCCGATTATCTTTGTGAATGTTCTGCCTTCTTGATCCTCTGCCATCCATCTGGTAGCTTGCTCTTGGTTTTAATATTGCTTTTTATTTCTGTAGCCTAAAATTGTGGCTGAGGAAAAACTACACAAACAGCCTCCAGAGACCATGAAGAAAGACAGCAAATCTGATGTCGACCAAGAGGTACGCAATTTATGATAAACCTGGGAGAGGATTAGTCGTGCAAAATATTTACTGTCGAGAAGTATACACTTTAGAAGCTAACTGATACACTCAGACCGAACTTGTATTAGAAAAAGAATTTGTATTAGGGAGTTAAACCAATCAAAAAAATCATTAACCAGTGTTCATAAAATGAAAACATGTCCATTTATGTGCATTTTACGGGGCAAAAAAAGGCAGAGTTTTGTTTCTATTTTTACATGGATTTATTCTTTGAGTACTCTGTTTAGCTGGTTGTTTTGTAATAGAAGTGGCATCATTGCATTTCACATCGCAGTGGCAAAAGTGCAACAAAGCTGCACATGTTTGCAACAACAGGAAGAGCAAAGGCAACTGGCATCGGGGGATTTCTATCTAATTTGCTCAGCACCTCAGTTGAGAATTAGGGGCTGGACAGTGTAATTGTTGAGGACAAAATTGGTATCTCACCAGCTATGACTTTGACTGGAGGCAACTATGGTCACGGGAATGTTGCTTCATTGGCTCTAAGGAGTCAGAGCAATTTTCCAAAGTTTCTCCTAAATTTGCTGCAGGTTTTTTCCTCCTAGTTCTTTTTGCATCTGCCAAGGATCATCCAGTCTCAAAACATTGGCTCTATTCTCTATTCGCAGATGTTGTCAGGCCTGCTGAGATTTTCCAGCATTTTCTGTTTTTGTAATGTTAATAAGGGCTGGGTGACTAACCAGTCTGGTGTTAGGTAAATGAGCAATTTGTCTTATTCAGTGGAGCTGTTTTTGAGTGTTTAGCGCTTTCGTGTTGAGTATGTTGGCTTGGGAGAAGATAATGCTGTTGGACCATCTTTCTTGGCAAATTCTTGCCAAGAATTTCTTGGGAGATTCTTGAGAAATCATTGCTGGTAGTATTTCTTCAGGCTTTGAGGTGTCTACTGTAGGCTGTTTAAATCTCCAAAGCATACAAGAGTACAGGGATCAATACTGCCCAGTAAACCATGACCTTAATCTTGGGCTTGAGAACCTAATCCTCAAATACTCATTTCCTTAGCTGCTTGAGCTTCCACATTGGAAGCAGTCTGTTCCACCAAAGGCCAGTTTTGTGAAGTATAAATGGAGTGTAAAACTGCACTGTTGCAATGAAGGCAGAAAAGATGTGGTTCTCTGCACAGATATTGAAATGAATGCACCACAGGCTATGACCAAGATGTTGGAAAACTCCTGCTTCAAATTGTGCCATAGAATCTGTTACACCCACCTGAAGGGGCCTTGGCCTAAAGTCTTACCTGAAAGATGGCACCTGTAACAGGGCAACACTCCTCAGTACTTCACTGGGGTGTCTGCTGAGATTGTCTGTTCACCTTCAGTCAGAATGTGGATCATTTACCCTCTGCTGACCCATGAAAAGAAGCAAGTTAACCTTCAGCAAAGCTCTGTTGTTACAGCTGTAGAGTCTTAAAAATGGTAATTTAGAGGAAGCCATTTGACTCATCTCATCCAAGCTGGTGTTATTGACTGACGAGTAGAGGATTGAATCAGCACACCAGTGCTGTAATGCAGGGTATTTTAAAAATGGGGGCTGTTGAAACTTGTCACCAGATATCTGGTTTAAAAAAACACAGGATATTCTGTTGTCCTTTTCAAAACATGGTGAGATGCTCAGTGATCCTGTTAAAACCATGGTGAAATATGTTCAAAACATTACAAGATGTTCGGTGATCCTGTTCAGACGAAAGCAGGATGCTCTATTTATTGCACACTTTTTATAGGAGGCAGTATGACAATGAGGATCTCTTGACTCAAACATTGACATAGTCAACTTAAAGAAGAAAAGCTTATATTTCCTGATAAAATACAAATTATGTGCACTTTATGGAAGGGAAAGATAAGAAGGTGTATTTTTATGTGTACAGTAAATCCTGTTTAGATTGCAACTCTGCAGCACTACTGAAGCTTCCTGGTCAGTGGGTCACAAGGGATGGTCATCAAGATTTATAGCATAGAAACAGACTCTTTGGCCAAACTTGTCCGTGCTGTCCAGTTTTTACCATTAAGCTAGTCCCAATTGCCTGCATTTGGTCCATATCTCTCTATACTCATCTTACCCATTTTACATGTCCAAATGTGTTTTAAAAGACAAAAATGTACCTGCCTCTCCTATTACCTGTGGTAGCTTGTTCCAGACACTCACCACCCTCTGTGAAAAAAATTACACTTCTGTATTTCTCCCCTCTCACCTTAAACCTATGCCGTCTAGTTTTATACTCTCCTACCTTTAGGAAAAGATGTTCATTATCTATCTTGTCTATGCCCTTCATTATTTTATAGACCTCTATAAGATCACCCCGAAGTCTCCTAAGCTCCAGAGGGAAAAAGTCCCAGTCTGTTCAGCCTTTCTTAGAATTCAAATCGTCAAGTCCCAGTAGCATCCTAGTAAATCTTTCCTGCACTAGTTCTAGTTTAGTTTAATAATATCCTTTCATAAAAATGGATTGCCAGAAAACCTTTGCCAAAATGTAATTTCAGTGCCTACATGAAGAAATTGGTGACATTGACTTTGTAAGCACAATAAAGAACATGAATACTGTATACCATTCAAAAAGGAGCTGATATTGTTCCTGCAAGCAGAATACAACTTGAAAGATGGCAAGATTGACAATAACCATGGTACCAAAAGCTGTGGAGTCCTGAGGTTTGCTTGATTACCTGTGGGATTCATGGAGAAAATTCTCAGTATTACTTTTTCTGAAACTCTAAAATTTTTTTACTGTGGCTGATTGTTTGGCTGCACTGAGGGGTGTAAGGTGGGAAGGCTGAATGATTTGTGCAGGTTTTATCATCTGGGGTGATTCAGGGTTGATAAATAGTCTGGTCTATTCATGTCCTTTTTCATATTAGTTAGTAAAGGAAATATTCACACCAACCCACAAGGTGCAATTAAAAACATTTTTATTTTCTTAGGATTAGGTGACGGGGATGCCGCCTTTTGTCGATTTTTAACTTGATAAGCTATTTTGGTGGATTGCCCCCTAATGAACAATTTGTTGGGTCGTTATCTCTAAAACAAGACTAATGTGATCTTGACTCCTGGGTTTCAGTCATCTCCCAGCTTTTAGTGATGGTATAGTGCTGCATTTTATCTCCTTCAGTATGTACTTTAAATGATTAGCAAGGATTATTTTGTAAAAATTTAATTTTGGTATTTGTACTACTGCAGTTTGTAATAGAAATAGTTTGGGATTTTCTCTGTTTGCTCACAATTTAATATTTTTTATTTTAATTATTGCAATAGGATAAAGTAGTTGAGATTCCTGGAACAAAGGTATAGCACTGTTTACACATTTCATATAGATGTTTATTTTGAGAGCTAATTTAAAAGATAAGGCAACTTTTTTTCTCACTCCGCCCATTCTTGTTTTGTCCTAGATCCCCATTCCTGCTTTTCCCTCGATTCCCCCGTTCCTGCTCTGTCTGCTCTGACTCCTTCCCCCCCATTCCTGCTCTGCTCTCTCTCCATCTCTCCCCATTCCTTCTTTGCCCCTTGTATGAATATTTCATCTGGCATTGGTGTATGCATATATGCATGCACTACTTATTGTCTCCTTTTATTGCAACCGAACCCTTTGGTTGGAATTTTCCAACTGTTTCCGTGAACAGGATCATCCGATCCTACCGATGACGAACCTCCATGGTGGGCTTCCCAGCAGCAGGAGGCGCTTACCGTGAGAAACCCCTTTGACAGCGACTGGAAGATCCTACCACCAGCCAATGACAGATTGCTTCTACCGCTGCAAGCACACTGCGAGGTTGCAGAAAATTGCACCTTTTCCCTGTCTTTCAGGTATTCAAGAATTTGCAAATCACATATGCTGAGAAAAAAGGCAGTGAAGGTGACAGCGCAACACTCTAGCTTGCAAGATCAGAGACTGACATTGCTCTTATTTTGGCGGCTAGGAGAGAGGAAGAATTTGCATGTGGTGAGGCACCGGACGCAAGTATGATGGAATATGTCCCAGTTTACTGGAAGAGAAAATCACATGTGAATTGTGTTGCAGCAGACTCAGATGAAGGCAATGATGCACTTGGTTGCAAAAGACTGATGTGTCCACAAAATCAAAATCCTGGCTGTGCTGAGAAATCTGCCGAATATGGAAAATCTAGCATTGAGTTGGTGCAGAGCTTTACAACATGGAAAAGGTGTTCACCCCCATCAGTGTACCTGTGGAATCCACAATGATTCAGGATCTAACAGACAAAGTCACAGCTTCCGTTGCAGCACAAACAATTTCTCTCTTGGGTCTGAGTGCTGCAATAATGCTCAGATGACACTCACCATGGCCCAGGGTACCACAATCAAAAAGGTTTCCAGGGCGTCATAGCATTCCATCAATTTGTTATCCGAAAGATCAGTGGGATTGTGAAAGTGCCTCTCCAGGAGAGTGGAAGTAACTCTGTTGAGAAAGAACTTGCTGTCCTTTGTCAAGATGGCAGCATTCCTGATCTGACTTCACCAGTGTCCATGCCTGCAGCCCAATGTGCAGCCTGAAATTGGAACCTCTGGACCAAGAACTCCCCAAAATCACCTTCTAAGGCCCAGCTTGATAACTGAAAGTCAGCAGGCTTCCAACACCTAGGCTGCAGTTTTTGGGGAGCAAACAGGATAGGGGGACTAAGATAGACAAAGACAAATGCAAGATAGTCATAATAATTGAATTTGTAAATTTATTTTGGAATGGGTTTTTATTTTGAGGACAATGTGATGGTTGTTGCTAAATGGAAAAGTAAGGAGTATGGGATATTTATGAATGGGGAGGCATAGTGGAGGTTACGTCTTATGAATTATTTTATAACGTAGATCCAGACCTAAGGAGTTTGTCTATATTATAGCCTCCTTTTTTTCTTGGTCTTCCTCCGTTTCCAGTTGCATTTTTTTGTCTTTGTATTTGTCCGCTTCATTGAGTCCTTGTTCCTAAGGTTATTGCCCAATAGGTGGCAGCAAGGATTGCAGGATTGCATAGCATGTACAAATCTTGATCCCCATTCAGAGTATTGCAAACCACCTCCTGGCAACGCTTAAACACCAGTTATTTTCTCTATAATGTTTGTTGTGGAAGTTTTGTTCCCACTGTGCGTCTGCTGTGTCCATGTGTACGAGTTCCAGACTAAAGTTACAAGCTGCGTTGTGAGTGGCTAAGCCTTATTATTTGGCAGACAGATGTTGGTTATTGTGCATTACATCACAGTTGAATGGCCTTCTGTTCAAGGATGAAGTTTACTCAGGATCGAAGATTTCTGCCATGGGTCTTCATTTGACTGAACAAGTTGATTCCCAATCCAAGATCTTTGGGAATGTTGAGGGGGGTGCGTGCTGTCCCACGTAATACTGGGAGTTGGAACTTTTTTCTTTCCTTCTCCACTGCCACTTTGCTTCATTCTGATATTGTGACTCTAGGAATGATGCAGCTTGATGGATAAGTTGTTGCTCCAGTGTCAATGCTGCTATGCTTTGAGAGCCTGGACTTAATGCTCCTTCCACTCACATTGTTGACCCCTTTAAGACTTGAATAGCAGGTTAGGTGTAAAGATTCGCATTCTAATCAGTAATCTGTAAACTGTCTGTGCTGTTAGATGCTCTGAGGCCAGAACTCTCCATTTGCCTGATGAAGGGGCAAACCCTGAAAGCTTGTGAGTTTACTATCAAATAAATCAGTTGGATTTAAACGCCAGCGTCTCCACGTGGAGCTTTGAGAGCCTCAGGGTGTCTTCAATTCATTTCTCTGTCCTCTCCTGGAACGTTGGCCATTTGAATGCTGAGAAAACAGGATCCTCTGGGAAAGATGCTTTTGGGCCATTTGCCTAGCATTCAGTCCATCAAAGTTGATTTTTCAATTTTGTTTGAAAGCTTGTGGAGCTGACGGCAAGTAGAGCATTTGTTCAATAGTCCTCCTGTTGAATCTCAAGCATGTAGTGAAAATGTTCCTGATGTAAATTTTCTGAAACTCTTATGCCATTGATATAAAGTGTCAGTGTCACTGAAGTACAGGAATAGACAGCTGCTCTTTCTGCAAGAACTTCTTTACAGGCAAATACTTGTTGCTGTAGTTTGTAGAAGGCTGAGATGCCATAGCTGATACAGTGTTGAATCTTCTAGTCAACGGTGGCCTTTTGAGAGAGATATCTGCCAAGGTATAGGAAATACTCAACGTATTCCAGAGCCTCTCTTTTAACTTGCATCAAAGGTGGAATATTTAGCTGACCAGGTGTGGATTGATGTATGAGTTTTGTTTTGGCAGCAGTCAAATACAGGCTAAGATTTTTGTGTGCTTAATTGAAGAGACTGTGAGTGGCTTACAAATCTGGCGTTATCCAGCTAACGGGACTGAACTCACCTGGTTCCATTCTTGCCTATCTAATCGTAGACAGAAAATCACTTGAAAATGCTTTCCACTATGACCATTTATTTTCATCTCTGTAACATCACACCCTGATCCTGTTCCTGCCTCTGCTTCTCTGTGGCTGTAACGTTAATTGACGACTTTGTTACTTCTCGACTTGACTTTCTAACACGTTCGTAGCTGGGCTTCCAAATTCTATCCTCTAAATTTAAGGTTATCGTAGCCTATGCCAATTTTTGTTCACTCATTATTCCTGTGCTGTCTGACCTTTGCTGGAACCAGTTTAGCAAATCCTCAATTCTAAGATTCTCATTTTGCTTTTAAATGCCCCGAAGCTTCTCTGCTACGTTTTCTGAATTGCCTACAGCACTCTGAGATACTTGCATTTCTCTAATCCATTCCTAGCATCTACAGCATCCATAATTTCTATTGCACCCCCATTGGTGTTGATGCCTTTCAGCTACCTAAGATCCTAAACTCTGGGATTCCCTCCCTAAACTTCTCCACCTCTCTATCCCTCTTTTCTTAACTCTGCTGCTTAACACCTATCTTTTTGTTCAAGTTTTTAGTTACCTTCCCGAATATCTCCTTTTGTAACTCTGCGTTTTGCTTCATAATGTCTCCTGTGATGTCCACCTTGCGATGTTTTTCTTGGAATGGTGCAGTATAAATGTAACACTAAAATGTTTTATGAAGTCTGGTTGGATCATAAGTTTTGCACTTTGCATTTGGCTAAGGTAAGCAAGTGATATTTCACTTCAGGTATGAAAAGCTCCCACTAGAAAGCTTTAATCAAACAGTTTATTTAAAGATACAGTTAACGAGTATGGAAAGAAAATTAGCAATATCTTTTACCACTTACAAACAAGAGAAAAACAATCATGAGAGAGTATCAATCTTAACAGCGAAACACCATTCCAAGGAAACAAATTCCAGAAACAAAACCTTTGCTACAAGTTTAACACAACATGTGATATTGGAATTCAGCCCTTTGGTTGAATGCTGCATTCTTTGAAGCACACAGCCAAGCTTGGAATCAAAAAAGCTTCAGTCCTTTGGCGAATTGAAACCCTGAAGTCTCAGCCTTGTAACTTCTAGCAGCCCTCTGGATGCATCGAGAACAGTTTGAAGTCAGAACAGCTTTCCAAAACACCAGGGTAACTAGTCTAGCCAACCATCAACAGCAGATTTTCCACTGTAGGAAGGCAAAAAGCTTTACTCTCAGCTAACCAACAGAATTTCCAATACCAGGGAGAGAGAGAGAGAGAAATACTGCTTGATGTCCACTCCCTTCTAAACAAAAACTGAAAATAAATTCTTAAATATTTTCTTGGGGAGGAACCACCTGACGTAGACCTGTCAACCAATTTTCCTCCTCACAATGTAAGGTCATAAAAGATAAACAAAACCCATTAAGCCATTTAACTAGCAATGAAAGGGCATCTAGTAGATGGCCTGGCAACAACAAGAAAAAAAAAACTTGAAAAGATTTCCTTACAACTGCAGAGAACATAATTCAAAATAAATTCTTAAAGGTACACTGACATCACAGTCAGTTGTTGTTAAGTACACACTCCTTAACAAATGGCATCCTAGGCACTTCCTGTCAGAAGTAGCTGGCGTATTGGTTTAGTTGGGTAAAGCACCTGTCTAGTAAACAGGAGATTCTGTGATCAAAACCCAGTCGTGTCTTGGTCCATTTAGTCAATGCGCGGGCTTTAAAGCAAAACTGCCTGAAAGTGAAGTTGGCAAGAATGTATTCTTATGGGGCAGCACAATGGCTAGAATTGCTACCTCAGAGTGCCAGAGACCTGGGTTCAATTGTGGCCTTGGAACACTATCTGTGTGAAGTTTGCAGATTCTCCCCATGTGTGGGTTTCCTCCAGGTACTCCTGTTTGCTCCCACAGTCCAAAGATGTATGGGTTGATTGGCTAAATTGTTAAATTGCCCTGTAGTGACGGGGGGAGTGGCAGGGTAAGTACGTGGAGCTAAGGAATAGTACCTACGTTGATTGTTGTCCGTGCAGGCCTGATGGACTGAATAGTCTCCTTCTGCACTGTAGGCTTCCATAAATATGTACATTCGTATTGCAGACCCCATTTTTAAGTGTTAGATTACTGTGTATCACCTGAGAGGAAAAAAAAAACAGTGGTATGGACTTTGACTTAACTCCCATTATTCCTTAATCATTGCGGATGAATAATATCTCCACTCACAACACCGAGTTAGAAGCTAACCATACAATTATACTGTTGAATCAAATATGTCCCTATATATTTTTCACTGTATTGTAAACATCCACAATTAGGCTGGCTTTCAATAAGTGATGATGATTTAATGTAATTGTGATCTGGTCTGTCTACATGCCTGTGAATTCATAATCATTTTTATTTTGAAGGGTGAGAGTCCCGTGAGGATACCTAGACCCTCATCAGCAAAGGGCCAAAGACGCAAACCAAAATCAGGTGTTGAAGGTAAGAAGTTCTACTGTAGACAGCCCAACCTTACAAAAAATGCTGTAATGCATGCTAGTATCCGTGGTTCATGCAGGTTAGAGACTTTCATGCTTGTTATCGTAAAATGACTGTCTCATCCTTTGTGAAGGGTATGGGTAGCAGCAATTCTGGAATCCTTCATGAGTTGAGTTTATGGACAGGGAGATGAGCTGAGTGGACTCCCTCCTGAGAGTTACACAAAATTGGAAGCTGCACTGATGTGTTTAATAAAATAAAGTATTTATTTTGAAAGGCACAGGTAGTAAAATTACTTTAGAGAAGAAATTTGGTTATCTTTATAAACCTGGATTACTTTATTTTTGTGTTCATTTGTGGGACATAGGAGTCTCTGGCCAGGCCAGCATTCATTGCCCATCCCTAGTTGCCCCTGAATTGAATGGATTGCTAGGTTATTTCAGAGGACAGTTGAAAATCTGGAGTCACGTAGGCCAGGCCAGGTAAGGACGGCAGATTTTCTTCCTTAAAGATACCATGAACCAGATGTGTTTTTCCGGCAATCGACAACGATTTCACGGTCATCAGTAAATTCTTAATTCCGGATTTTTAAAATTTAATTCAAATTTCACCATCTGGCATGGGTGGGATTTGAACTTTGGTTCCCAGAGCGTTAGCTGAGTTTCTGGATTAATAGTCTATGATAATACAAATGCAATGGCCAACTTGTTAACTCTTGTAAAATGTATTTTTCAACGCACCAGTTGTAGGTTACCAAAGCTTGACATAGTTTTAAGATCTTTGGCAAGTCAAACTATTGGGAAGAGTGAAGATGAAGGGACCGGGAGAAGAAAATTGTTTCACCATTTATGTCACCTTAACTCACTTCCACCAACTGGACATTCACCAATCTCTATACGTCTTGGTTCCTCATTGAGCTTATGCTGGATTTTGATGCACTTTATAGTGAAGCCAGTGATAATTTGCAGTATTTTTTTTTGTTCTGTGATCTAAGACAGAGTATTATTGGGGCTGCTGATAAATGGAACCTTCCCTTTGTGACCTTTTGCCAAGTGCACGCAACATCCTTAAGAATTCAACATCTTCCACAGCTGTGACCTGGCTGCAGAGTAACCAGAATTACGCATGCAGTTTGCAAAAGTGAGCATGCTGCCAAGCAAAACCCACAATACATGTAATAAGTTGTCATACTCAATTTATGCATTTTTGTGTTTGTGTATTGATTATATGCTATTACAGCATGTGCTGCCCATGGACAAAAGATCAATCAAGATACCTGTTTTCTTGTGCTTAAGGCCCAAAACGTTAAGTGCATTATTATGTGTTTGCCGTGTCTGAAATCATCCTGTTCCAATGCAAAAGTACTTCTCCTGGACAGGCTGATTAGAATTGAGAACTTACTATGCAAGAACTAAATGCTGAATAACTGCAAACTCTGTCAGAAAAACAGACAGTTACTTTAAATCTGTGCAAGTGTTATGCCATTAATTTGGGGGCATACTGATATGTTCTGCTTTTGCTCAACCTTTCAGAATAGTATATTGACAGATGGACAATAGATTTGTTTTTAATATTAAAATTGTATGATGGAATATTTTTTAAGAGCAACATATAACACTGATTTATTCTTTCTGTCACTGTCAGAGGAAGAGAGAGAATCTAACACATCAGTTAGTCAGCAAGAGATATTAGAGCAAAAACCTGAGAAAGAAACTGTTATAAACAAGTTAGGTAAGATTGAAGGGGCAGATTGACCTCTGAATAGACTTTGAATAGCGATAGCTAACAAACTGAGTAGATAATTCTGTAACTCTACTAGCTTTAAGCTAAAACTAAACTATTTATTTAAATAATTGGAAATTTCTTGTTAATACATTGTTGCAGATTTAAATATCCTTAAAATACAAAATTAAGGACAGTCTCCAAATTATACGGTGGGATTTTAGTGTACAAATGTTTTTAAAAAAAAATGAATTTCGTCCCATTTTAATTTTAACTTTTCATGTAAAGTTCATTCTTCGAGTAGCTGAGCATAAACTGCAACCTGATTTAAATAAACGGTGCAGTGTGCTTAAAAAAGCATGAAATGTTTCCGTCACATAACTCACGTATACATTCCTATGCACTGCAAATTAAAAAGCCTGCTGTGAGCAAAAAAAAGATGGAATTCTTGCATTTTGAGATTACGTGCCAAGGCAGCCTGGAACGTAGAGTATTCTCCCCTGCAGCAGTCTGAAGGAAAACACGTCAAATTGTCTGGCTTCGACTTCGTTAATTATGCACCCGGGTGCTTTTTATCATATTCAGTGTTGGGGCAGGCCTGCATGGCATGCAATCAGCTATCATATTCAATGCCATATTGAAAAGGTGTCCAACATCACTGACTCACAATTGAAGAAAGAAGGTGGGCCTCATGAAAATGAATATAGATCTCTGGGAGCGCTCTGAGACCAGAAGATGAACCCTCTGAGAATGAAAAATTGGATCTCCAGGAACATTCTGAGACAGAACGATGGGCCCCTCCAGGATATCTAATCTGGAAGGTCCATCTGTAGATGATCCTCCCACCTACTGCTGTGGTATTCCAGAGGGTTTGTGGACAACCCTCCGACTGAACTCCAGAGGCAGCTGCAGGCATTGACCAGATGAGTCCTGATCTCTGCATGCCAGATTGTTTCGAATGTGTTTCCTGCTAGCATGTTTTCTCTCCAGCATTGCAGACAATCTGACATAGGGAATTGGGCCTTCATCCACATCCCATGAGAGGAATGCACATACTGTTCACATGGTCTCAGGAAGGTTTTCCAGCCTGCCATGGCAGATGCCAGTGGGAGATCCCGTTGTACATTGACGCCTGTCTGAAACTGATTTCTGGGCCTCCTGCCATAAATTCACCCCATGTCCACCATCAAACACACTGGCGAGTGCTTGGGAAAATATAAAGGAGCTGTATAAAGGCTACATACACCTCTAAGGGGAGATCCAGCCGACAAAGACAGCCTGCCTGGTTGGACAAATAACCCTGAAATCTCCTATGAAATGATTAATGATTGAAACATTACCTATCTAAAGGATCTAGATAAATGAATGCACATCCTTTGTCCAAATTAATGTGGAGAAATGGAGTCATATCACATGACAACCTCCTGCGGGGGGAAATACGTGTTATCTTGCCTGTTGTCCCCCATCAGCTAAGCTATGTCCTGGTTGAAATTGCCTGCCTGCCCACTGACCCCACCGTCTACACTATTATTATGGAAATTTCTAAACTTCTGTACCAGCAACTACAAGGCAAAATCATTGCCATATGCCTATCCCATCATGCAAGTGATTTTTACTGGAAAAGTGCATTATCCAGCATCCATCTTCAGCCTGCCGACTCTGAAAGAATACAACATTGGATTTTTGATTCTGAACTCACTTGACTCAATTAAAACAATAATTATTATTTTGTCTGTAGTCTTTGCCCTGTACAGCTTTCTGTTCTCTGATTTATTTGTAAGAATGAAAAGGATACATATGGTATGTGTATATATGCACAAAACTAAATTCTGCCTCTCTACATACAATAGCAATAGCATTGATTTAATATGTCACATATTAATCAAAGTGCCAGGATACACTGCTGCTTGGCCAATCACTGCTGTCATATTGTGCTGTGTTATTGTATCAAAACATTTTTTTCTGAAGTAGCTTTAACAATGATTTTACCCATGGTCATGGAATGAGGTATTGCATCTTCACCCTTGACTCCACTGGTAATAATTAGCAAATTTTGCTGCTTGGAATGCACAATGACATACAATCTACCCCTTGATGTAGAACTCGATTCATGCAAAGGAAGAGCAGCTACCACCCTTGGCCAACTGCTGACATGTTCATGGAATAACATCAAGCTGACTCTTAGCATAGGCCTCAAATTACCAGCTCCTTGCTGTATGATTGTGAAACATGAGAAACTTATAGTTATCAAGCAAAGAGGCTCAATGATTTCCAACTCTGCTGTCTGCAGTGCATGATGAATATATTGTGACAGGGCAAAATCACCAAACTGGCAGCCCTGTCAAAGATGGAGCTCCCTATTTGTTAGCACACAGCCAACGGAAGTGGCCGTTTTGGCTCAGCTACGTGAATGGAAGATGGTCCTCTATTTCACTGAGACAAGTGTGACACCTAGACATGGAAGTCACTAGCTGACTAAAGGGGAAAATAAAACTCTTCCTATGGGCTGACATGCACCACTACTATGAGCGATAGCTACAACGCCTTGGCTACAGATCCCAATGACATCATCAGTCCACAATAACATTTGGTAGATTCATGTGCAGCATCTGTGGCAGAACCTGCCTCTCAATGATTGGTCTCTTCTGCCATTAGTATTGGCCACGTGAAAGGACTCCATCTGAAATGGATCTGTTGCTGCATGCACATCAACCTTTCTGGATGGAAGGATCTCAAACTTGGCTTTAATCACGAAAATGCCCTAACTAAAGGTGAAACAGACATCAAAAAAAGTTAATCACACTAGGCTGCAATGTTTTGTTCCCATTGCTGCTCGTCTCTCTGTGCAGTGATGGGAGTGCTCAGAGCAGGAATTGTGGACCAATTTGCCACTCTCAAAAGAGCCAAGATAACCTGAGGTTTTTTTTTTTTAGGGCTTTTGGCAGGAAAAATGGAGATGATCATTTTTTGACAATTCCCTTACATTTGAGAAAGCTGTCACTGTAATGGGAGTGTTTTTAATTGGATACAGATCTCCCTTAAACATATTAATTATTCATCACCTGATTTGATGCCTGTCCTTATGTGTGCTTTCCATTGTTTAGATAATGAATTCTAAATAATTCTGTTGTATTTTTGGGTTTGAAGTTGAAAATGAAACTAATGATCCAAGTATGTCATTGGAGTATATTCTATTTTTACTTTGCAGATGAATCTGATATAGAAGGAGGTAAGTACTTAAGTTTCAGCTTTGGATGTTCCTCTTTGGAATTGGAGCTAAAAAATATTGTAAGGTCACTAATTTAAATGTCTGTCTCTTTTTTTTTTGTATGGATGAAGGGAAACAGTGGACATTCTGAGTTCCACTTTCCTAATATAGTGTATGCATTATACTGTGCATCTAAAATATCATTCATCTGATTAAATTCTCACAAGTCAGGAGGAGTGGGTTGAATCCCCAGTTCTACGTGAGCTTGCATTTTAATGCTGCAAATTGCTCAGTCCCACACCATTGAAATTTCTTTCTTCAAATGAGAAGGTAGAACTTGGAAGTCAAAAATTAAAAATCCTCATGATGTTAAATATAAGAACTGCAGCAGATCATGTCTCTTGAACAGATCCACCTTTGAACTAGTTCATTGACAATCAGTGTTGTAAAATCCTGTCATTGTGTCATATCCCTTAATATCCTTACTAAATAAAAACGTATTGGTTTTATTATAAAAAATTTGAATTGACCCAGTATTCACAGCCTTTGGAACATAATCTGGATTTCCAAAGCCTGTTCCGCATGAATTTGCTCCCCAACTTCACTTCCAAATGATCTTAAACCATTTGAATTGTTTGACAGGATTCAAGGGGCCGAATAGTCTACTGCTGTTAATTTGTATGTCTGTATATAGGTGGAAGTTCCATTTTCATTCAGGCAACATTGTCAAAAGTTCACTAACTGACAATCCATTTCATTACTATCTGTGTAATCTTTCTGTAATCAAAATGAATGCCTAATTTCATACCAAAGAAAGAACTTACGTTGATGTTGCAACTTATCACATCCTTAGTATATTCCAAGGCACTTTTTAATTATCTTTTGATGTGGAGAAATGCACCAGTAATTTTCCACACAGTGCTCTAAAGACAATGTCTGAGAGAAATGATGACTTATTTTTTATTGGTGGTAGTTGACGGAGAAATGCTAGCTACTTCTTAAATAAAATTAATGGGATTTTTTGTAATCACTTGAAAAGAATATTCAATTGAATAGCTTATTGAAAATATAGCATCTCTGACATCACAGCATTCCCACCGTACTGTGTTGTCGTGCAGCTGAGTGATTGAGCTAGAACAGTAGAGGCTGCATTTCAAGCAGAGTTCATCTAAAATAGGTGACTAGCACACAAGGGAGAGTTTTTGATATGCAAGTTGAGCTGACATTGCATTTCTGTGGCCTTTAATACTGGTTTAAAAAATTAGAATTAGAAACCAGCCCATTCACAAAACTGGTCATGTCCTGAGACTGAAATAATGGCTCATGGCCAATTTCTACCAGTGGCACCTTTTATGCTCATTCAAGAAGACACTTCAAATTAAACTGTTTAGGCACGTATGTGCCAGAGGGAATGTGTTTTTAAAGAAAGTAATAATATGATTGATTTACACCAATGAATTTGTTCAATATAGGCTTTTAAAAGAACTTTTTAATTATTAAAACCAAAAGAAAAATTGCTGGAAGATCTCAGCAGGTCTGGCAACATCTGTAAAGAGAGAAAACTTTGTCAAAGGGTCACCCAGACCCAAAATATCAGCTCTTTTCTCTCCTTGCAGATGCTGCCAGATCTGCTGAGATTTTTCAGCATTTTCTGTTTTGGTTTCAGATTCCACCATCCCCAGTAATTTGGTTTTTATTTTAATTATTAAAATTCTAGTTAATCTCAGGTGGGGAACTAAATACCTGTTAAAAAGCTTGTTTCTTATGATATCCATTTTCAGATGTATTAATAAAACCATGCCTTTTAATGAGTGTTTTTTAATTCAAGTGAAAAAATAGCAATTAATTTCTATTGTGCTGGTACATGGAAGATTTTACATTTGATTATGCAAATAAGTTTGAAGGGAAGCTTGAACTGTAACTTCAAACAAAACTTGCAATTTCAAGCACACATTCAGAGCTTGCAATCCCAAATTCTTGTTTCCGTTTTGGGAAGCTCTGTCCTACTGATTGATGTAACAATATTTGCAGATCTTGAAGCTGCCCACAATTCCATTGAGAAGAAGCATGCAGCTGAAGTGAATGGAGAGATTTCTGATGAGCTTTCTCACCAAGTTGCACAGAGGTTTGATGTCTTTATATATTTAATATCCAGAGCTGATAAATCAATCTTGTTTCATATGACTGATGTCTAGTTTCAACTCTAATTTTACATTCAAGTGGACAAGACAGATAATTGCTTTAGCAGTAGTGGTGTGTGTTGCTTTGATGCCTCCTTCATGTTTGTGAATCAGGATGTGTTCCATGCTGTGTTTTGGGGAGACTACAGTTACAGACTTGAAAGTTCTTTATTCTCCATTTGTGCTTCACATATTTGCATTTGCTACAGCTTGTGTGGATGTAGTTTAGAGTGACCCATGAGCTTCACTGAAGATCGAAGCCCAGATATTTTTTTGTATGGGTCTTTCATGAGGTATTTGCTCATGATTTCTTGTGAAGCACATTGTTTTTCAAGCTTCAAGTTTGAGGTTACATAAACAAAGATTAAATGAGTCTAAAATGCCTTGCACAACTTAGTTGTGTTAAGATGCTGATAGGTGGGATGACATTTATTTTCCTAAATCCCTTGGAATTCCTGGAAGGTTGCAATTTTATGGTGAATGGATGTGGTCACGACAGCTTGTGCAATCAGGCTGATGGGCTTGACTTGAAGGATTCCAGTGTTGCACCACTTGTATTTTCAGTTGGACATCAAAAAATAACGTGTGGCTATTTTTAGTCCATACGGATGCAAGTATCGCTATGAAGCGTGCAAGGATCATCGCTGATGACTGAAGCATTGCTTTCTAGCTTGTGCTTGCCAATATCTGGCCCATGTTCACTCCATCATGCCAGCTACCTTATTTAGGTAATTATGCAGGGCTTGTGTGTGGCCTGACTTTTTTTATTCCATCATAGTATGTGGGCATCTCGGGCAAAACCAGTATTTTTATTCCCATCCCAAAATAATCTTCAGAAGGCGGTGGTGAACCACTTTCTTAAACTACTGTACCGTGTGGTGTAGTTATATACATAATTCTCCCTTTGTGTTTAGCAGCTAAATTACTTTTTGAGCTTTGATCCTCAATGAGGGAACTTGTAATTCCACAGGAATTAAACAAACAGAATCAAAAAGCATGCTTTCAAAACAGGAGGCCATTCAGCCTGACATGTCCATGCTGGCTCTATGAAGGAACAACTTACCTGGTTCCATTCCCCCATCTTTTCCCTAGAATCCTGCATTTTCTTCTTCTCTTCAGATAATTATCTAATTCTCTTTTGAAGCTTTAGGTTGACTGTGCCTCCAATACACTATCTGGCATTGCATCATCAATCCTAATTACTCATGGGTTAAAAATCTTTTTCGCCTATTGCCGTCGTTCTTATCTATATTTTATTTTTTCCATATTTGTATGAATCAAATAACAGCAGACGAATACCTCGACCAGGAAGCGCCAGACCAGCACCTCCCAGAATAAAGAAGCAGGAGAGTCCAGATTTGCCTTCAGAAAGGTAGATTTTCCTTCTGCTATTGTTGTACTATGGAGGGTACCCTGGAAATTCATTTCAAATAAAATCACAACCCTGCAAATCTTTGGCTGGATTTTACATCACAAATGGAAAGTATTCATTGCAAGGTGATAAATGAATAGTAAATTTACATGACAATTGTAAATTACTCCAGCTTTGCCTTCATTGGATTATATTATTTGAACCCCTTGATTGAATAACCAGCTCCTATCAGTGAGATTCATTGACATTGAGTGCAAAAACCCACTTGTCACATTCATTTGTTTATGGATAAACGGTAATGGATCTCTCTTGGGTGCAACCTAAAGAAAGCTTAAGTAACCTACGTTTCTCTCTGACATTTGGGTGCAAATTGGTTCTTGAATGAGATATGGCATGAAAACATTTGAAAGTTGTTGGAATTAAATTTACTGGTGAGTTCTTTAATAAAGTGAGACAACCCAAGTATCATGTGCCATGATAGAACATAGAACATTACAGCACAGAACAGGCCCTTCGGCCTTTAATGTTGCGCCGACCAATATAAAAAGCAATGCCCCTCCAGACTAAACCATTCCCTTCTCTTCCATGTACTTATCAACTAACCTCTTAAACGCCACCAAACTTGGCGCATCTACAACTGCTGCAGGCAGGGCATTCCACTCCCGAACCACCCTTTGGGTAAAGAACCTACCTCTGATATCCGTCCTATAACTATCACCCCTTAATTTAAAGCTGTGTCCCCTCGTGCTAGCTTTCTCCATCCTAGGAAAAAGGCTATCACTGTCCACCCTATCTAAACCTCTAATCATCTTATATGTTTCGATTAGGTCCCCTCTTAGCCGCCTCCTTTCTAACGAAAACAACCTCAAATCCCTCAGCCTCTCTTCATAAGACCTGCCTCCATACCAGGCAACATCCTGGTAAACCTCCTCTGTACCCTCTCCAATGCCTCCACATCTTTCTTATAATGTGGGGACCAGAACTGCACACAATACTCCAAGTGCGGCCGCACTAGAGTTTTGTACAGTTGCAACATGACGTTGCGGCTCCGAAATTCAATCCCCCTACCAATAAAAGCCAAGACTCCATATGCCTTCTTAACAACCTTCTCGACTTGACTGCCTACTTTCAGGGATCTATGCACATACACACCAAGATCCCTCTGTTCATCAAGACTACTAAGAATCCTACCATTAGCCCTATACTCTACACATTTATTATTTCTGCCATAGTGCATTACCTCACACTTTTCCACATTAAACTCCATTTGCCACCTCTCGGCCCAGCTCTGCAACTTGTCCAAGTCCCTCTGCAAACTATAACACCCCTCTTCACTATCTACCACTCCACCGACTTTAGTGTCATCTGCAAATTTACTAATCCATCCTTCAATACCCTCATCCAGATCATTTATAAAAATTACAAACAGCAGGGCCCCAAAACAGACCCCTGAGGTACACCACTTGTCACCGAACTCCAAGATGAATATCTCCCATCAACCACCACCCTCTGTCTTCTATCTGCTAGCCAATTCCTAACCCAATTAGCTAAATCACCCTCTATCCCATACATCTGCATTTTCTGCAGAAGTCTTCCATGGGCCACCTTATCAAACGCCTTACTAAAGTCCATATATACCACATCAACTGCCTTACCCCCATCCACCTCTTTGGTCACTTTTTCAAAAAACTCAATAAGGTTAGTAAGGCACGACCTACCCTTCACAAAACCATGCTGACTATCCCCAATCAATTCATTTCTCTCTAAATAACTATAAATCCTATCCCTAATAATTCTCTCCAATACTTTGCCCACAACAGAAGTAAGACTCACTGGCCTATAATTCCCTGGAAGGTCTCTCTTCCCCTTCTTGAACAATGGGACCACATTCGCTATCCTCCAGTCCTCCGGAACCACACCCGTAACCAACGACGACCTGAAGATCAGAGCCAGAGGCTCTGCAATCTCCTCTCTTGCCTCCCAGAGAATCCTAGGGTAAATCCCGTCCGGCCCAGGGGACTTATCCAACTTCAAACCCTCGAGAATATCTAGCACATCCTCCCTATCTACTTCGATACCTTCCAGTTTGCTACCCTGTACCTCAGTGTTCTCCATAACTATGATGATGTTAGTACAGTTTATATATCCTTTCAAGTTAATAGACTTTAGGGAGCATTCACACAACAAGTAACTGATAAGCAGAGGTAGTTTTTGTAATAGAGTAGTCAATAGGTCATTTTCAAGGACACCTGGTACTTTGTCACAAGTAGGCTTAGGTTAAGACTGTAATGAAGTTATTGTGAAAATCCCCCAGTCGCCACACTTTATTGCCTGTTTGGTTGCATTAAAGGACATTTTAGCATGGCCAGTGCACCTAACCTGCATGTCTTTTGGATTGTGGGAGAAACTGGAGCACTGGAGGAAATCCATCCATCATGGGGAGAACATGCAAACTCCACACAGACAATGACTAGGCCCCTGGCACTGTGAGGCAGCAGTGCTAACCATTTGCTGCATATTAAAAAAAAATTGGTTACTCTTGATAGCTGTCATAAAATTACAGAATTTATAGCACGTAGATCAATTAGCACTTCATATGCTTCGCATAACTTTAACATATTTTTGAAACAATTTCATTGTCTCTTTCCAGAATTAGTAGTGCAAAGCCTGTGTCAAATGTAATTGTGGATAAAGGAAAGAATGTTGAAGAGGAAGAGGATGATGATGAGCAGTTTGTGGTGGAGGAAGCAGTCTCACAGCTGCCAGATATGCCAGAGATAGAACCTGTAAGTCAAGTTCATGTGTTAAAATGTAGTGTGGGAATAAGAGTAAAAGGCTTCTATAGTGTTACACTACTCATCACCTGTATAGTGCTCACATTTCTTTATATCTTAAAATAGAATCCGTATATTGCTGAAGGTGGTCATTCAGCCCATCGAGTTTGCACCAACCACAATCCCACCCAGACCCTACTTCTGAAACCCCCCCATATATATCCTGTTAATCCCCCTGACACAGTCAGTTTAGCATGGTCTGTAGGAAGAAACTGGAACACTGGAGGAAACCCATGCAGACATGAAGAGAACATGCAGTCTCCACAGAAATGACCGGAGGCCATAATTGAACCTGGACCCCAGTACTGAGAGGCACGAGTGCTAACCACTAAGCTACCTTTTGATAGAGGGTGTGAACAAACTTATTGATGATGGTGAATAACTTAATTTAGTCCAGTTTAAAAAAAAACAGTTGAGTAGCATAGTTGATTAGTACACTTTTCTTACATCTAAACTTTGATTTTAAAGCTAGCTTAGAAGAAAATATTACTCTGCCATACCTACAGGCACTAAGTGAAATGACTTGGGTCAGGTCAACATTGGCTTTTTGAAATATTCAGAAAGGTCCAACAGACACATGAAAGAAGTGAGGAAGTTAACTAGTGCAGTCTGCTCTTAAGACTTGGGTTATGACGTGTTGCTTGGATAAAGTAAAAGAAACTGTACCTTGTATGTACCAGGTAGGGAGCTAAAGCATAATAATGCTTTTGTAGATAGGAAAGTTCAAACAATCAAAAATTGTATGGAACAAAGAACAAAACAGCACGGGAAACAGGCCCTTTGGCCCAACGAGCCCGCGCCGCCACCCTGATGTTCCCATCTCTACCCGCAATCCCTGTCCATGTTTATAGATCTATGGATTAAAAACCAAATTTGAGACAATTTAGGGAGAATTTGTTTTGCCAATTAGCCTAAGAGCACATCTTTAGGATGTGGGAGGAAACCGGAGTTCCCGGAGAAAACCCACGCAAGCACAGGGAGAATGCACAAACTCTCACAGACACAGGCCCAAATCCAGGTATCTGCACAGCACAGCAATAGTCACTGAGCTGTCGTGTTGCCCATCAGGTGGTCCAGGTCAAGCATACACTAACAACGTGAAGCACTAGGATACTCTCGAAAAAAATCCAAAAGCAATCCTCTCACGACCCATCGCATGTATGCCCCTTGTTAGACAACAAGGTGGACCAAAGCACCTGTAGGATAAAAACAAGTACATCAATATCATCATCTATTTACACACTTCCCAGGGACTCCCAAGGCTCATGATCCCTATTTTAAATCAGTTTTCTATACCCCTCCATTCCCATTCTGTTCATGTGCCCATCTAAGTATTTCTTAAATAACTCCAGAGTACCTGCCTCCACCACTTTACTTGGCAGCGCATTCCATACCCCCACCACCCTCTGTGTGAAAAACTCCCTCTAGCATCCAAATTTACCTTACCCCCCCCCTCACCCTAAGCCCGTGACCCCTTGTGCTATTTGAGTCCATCCTAGGAAAAAGCTTAACCCTGTTTAATCTATCTATCCCCTTCAAAATCTTGTACACCTCTATCAGATCTCCTCTAAGTCTACGTCTTTCTAAGGAAAACAGTCCCAATTTGCCTAATCTCTCCTCATAACTCAGACCTTCCATACCAGGCAGCATCCTGGTAAACCTCCTCTGCACTCTCTCCAGAGTCTCCACGTTCTTCCGACCAGAACTGGACGCAGAACCTTCCTGCGTTTGTCATTAGATTACTTAGGATACAATTCCAAAATCAGTTCTAAATTTCATGATGCTCAGACAAGCTCCAAGCACCAATAGACAAAGAGATTACTGTTTCTATATTGCTTTTACTAGTTTACTTACTCCAACTGTCTCAACTTGCTTTCCATTTGAGTGGGATAAGATATTAAACAACATCATAGGTGGAATTTTACAATCTCCTTGGGCCCGTTTTATAGTGGGACAGATGCGACTTGCGGAAATGGAGCCCACTTTCGCACCCATTCTCATTTAACCAAAAAGAAATTTGCAATCGTGAGCTCACCCAAAACGGGCAAAATGTCAATTTGCTTTTTTTACATTCATCACAATGTCATTAATAAGCTTCACTCCCAGCTCACCTGCCTTACCCACCTGGTTCGCTGCAGCAGATCGGGCAGGAAAACACTTCTTCTATAAAAGTTGGATTAGGCGCTAGACCATCAAGGCTCTGGTGAAGAATCTAAGAAGATTCATGAACAGAAAGACCTTCTATTCAATAAAGATGCAATTGGTGCACGGCCATCAGCTGAACGTCATGCATTTCTGCGCCACACACCCTGACAGGGGGCATCACAGCTTCATATTGAGGAGTTCTGATGTCCTGGAGCACTTTGAGGAGGGTATAGGGATGGCTGTTTGGGGACATGGAGCACCTGTTTCGGGCATTGCTAATGACGCCTGTGCGAAGGCGTGAGACTGAGGTGAAGAGCCAATATAATGAGACCATCATTGCAACCCGTTCAATAGTGGAGCAGTGCATAGGGTTCCTCAACATGTGGTTTAGGTGCATGGATCGCTCTAGCAGGACCTTCTAGTATAGCTCCCTCAAATTGTCCTGCATTATGGTGGTATGCTATGCCCTACACAACTCATAGCAGTGAGGAGACCTTTTGGAGAAGGAGGAAGATGTGGGAACTAACCAGCTGGTTGGGGAGGAGGCTGCCCAGCATTAGCAGGAGGAGGAGGATGATGATGATGAGCAACATCACCCAAGGTGCTAGAGGGCTGGCGGCAGCAAGCATTACGCATGTGATAGAGGCTCTAATCACCACATGCTTTGGTCACTAGGAGCCTGTGTTGCTGCACGTGGATTCCATTCTATCGCAGGCACAAGGGTAATGATGACTAGTTATGCACCATTGTGATGATGCCATGGTGCAAACTAGTCTGACTTTTACTTGAGCGCCACATGCATGCTGGCACCTGGGCCCAAATTTGGGTGCTGCCATCAGTCCTCCAGTGCTTGAGTGGTGTTGCTTGTTGTCATTGTCATCCAGGGCATGGCCTCAAAATAAGGGGGAGCAGATTTAGGATGAGTTGAGGAGGAACACCTTCATCCAAAGAGTTGTGAATTTGTGAAATTCCCTGCCCAGTGAAGTAGTTGAGGCTATCTCTTTGAATGTTTTTAAGACAAGGATAGATAGATTTTTGAACGATAAAGGAATTAAGGGTTATGATGAGCAGGCGGGTAAGTGGAGCTGAGTTGAAGAAAAGATCAGTCATGATCTTATTGAATGGAGGAGCAGGCTTGAGGGGCCAGGTGGCCTACTCCTGCTCCAAGTTCTTATGTTCTTATGATGAATTTGTATAGGAAAAGTCTGAAAATCAAAAAAGTAACATCTTGGGTACAAAGCTACCTCCTGAGGTCAGGCTCCCCATCTCTCATTCTGGGCAATCAGACTGGCTGGCAGTTCTTTATGGCAGAATTTCCTCTATGAGAGGGCAGGACATCCCACTTTCTGCTGCTTAGCATCCCTTCGAGCGTGAAATGGTTGTGCAGCACTTGGAATTGGAGGAGATGAGTTCTCTGCCAACTCATCACATGATGGGGTCTTGCTTCTCAGCATCTAAATAAGTCAGGCCAGGGAGGGAGAGGAGGGAGAAAGAAACAAGAAGCAGGGGTAGGTCAATCAGCCTTTCGAACCTGCTCCACCATTCATTATCATAAAATCCATAGAATCCTACAGTGCAGGAGGCTACCATTTGGCCGATCAAGTCTGTACTGACCATAATCCCACCCAGGCCCTATCCCGTGCATTTGCCCTAGCTAGTCCCCCTGACAAGGGTAATTTAGCATGGTCAGTTGACCTTACACGCACATCTTTGGACAGTGGGAAGAAACCAGAGCACCCAGAAGAAACCAACACAGATGTGGGAAGAACGTGCAAACTTCACACTGAAGTTTGCACTGAACGTGCAAACTTCACAGTGACTCAAGTCCCTGACTCTGCCATCATGCTGATGATCACCAAATTCAATATTCTGATCCTCCCTCCCCCCCACCATCCCTTGATCTCTTTAGTCCAAGAACTCTATCTAATTTCTTCTTGAAATCAGACTGTATTTAGAATGTGTATGTGGGTGTGTGTGTGCTTAAAATAAAATATTAAATATTCCAGTTCTGATCAAAATGTTATTTGTGGATCAGTGTGTCTAACCACAAGTAAATACAAATTATTTCTTTTGATCATCCTTGCCTATATTTAAGGTTAAACAGTTGGTGGAAAATTGCAAATAAAACAATAATGTTCATTTATAGTTTTTTGAATACCATCCAGATTTTCTGTTCCATTATCTCTGGCTATGACTGCTGGATTTTCCTGTGCTCCCGGCCAGGTTCTATATTTGTCTGATTCTTTCTCCTTCCTTTCTCGATGATATATTTTCGCTGTTAGGTTTTCCCCTCCCAGCTCATCAACAGATGATGCTCAGAATTTATTCTGGAGTGCTGCATTCATCGATTCCTCATCTTTAACTCTTTCCTATTCATGCTCAGTTTAAATGCTAATTTCTTATAGTGTAAGAATGTGTTCTGTATTTTTGCTTTGGCTGGCAGTATCCAGATAAATATTGTCAGGATATGGATATTAGTCTGTTATGCTAACAAAACTAAAGTAGAAGAAGCAGTTTGTGTTCGCCTGCATCTTCTTCAGCTGGTTTCATACCATAGACTTTTATAACAAAGGACTTTTACAGTTTTTGGTTCAGCATGCTGGAGAGCTTTTGCATTTTGAAAGAGCTCGCTAATTTAGTCCAACATCAGTTTTTCGACCATAGAACCATGTAAAATTGGAAATAAAAGGAGAAAAGGCTGGAAATATTCATCAGGTAAAGCAGCATCTATGGAAGAAATAGCGTTAACATTTAAGTGACTCTTGATATAAAATTAGACCCTTTCAAGAAAGCATCCCATTGCAATTTAGAAGAACCAGATTCCATAAGCACTGTCGTGCATTCCAGATCTTAACAATCTCTGGATGAAGGAATTTCTCTTCACTTCCCTTTTTCTGCTAATAATTTTAAATCTATGACCCCTAGTTACCAACCCACTTGACAGAGGAAAGAGTCTTTCACCCATCCCCTCAACCTCAACTACTTGCTTTAATAGCTCAGTTTTAAATATTTCTAGCAGGACTCCCTTTAACCATCTCAATTCCGGGATGAAAAAATCTCTATTCTTTCCACAAAGTTGAATTCCTCAACGCTAACCTCCTTTATACCTTGACCAGTGCCAGGACATTCTTTGTAAAGTGTAATGACCAGGATTGTTCCAGCTGAAGCAAAAACCAATGATTTGCAAGGGTTCAGCATAATTCCTTGCTTTGCATTCAGTGCCCTTAGAAAGCAAGTAACCCAGTTACTTGAACAGCTTCTCAGCTTGCCCCACCATCTTCAATTAGTGAATACAAACCCCAAGCCCCTCTTCTTTCTTTCATGCCACAAAATAGTACTAATTCAATTATTTTGCCTCTCTGTGCTGTTTCTCCCTAAGTACATCACATTAAAGTGCATCTGCCATGTGTCCATCTATTTCATTAGCTTATGTCCTCCTGATATCTGCCACTGTCCTCTCTGCTATTTACTACATTACCAATTTTTGTACAACGTGTAAATTTTTTAAATGAAAGATGTTTAGTTACATTTATTACAAAGAGACAGGTCAACTTGGAGTACTGCTGCCTCACAAATACTATAGATGTTGGTGTATCAGTTGACCTTTGAAGCCTCCAAAAACGGGGTTGACTTATATACCAAGTGAGTGGCTGCCATTCTGAAATGCTATCAGTGTTTGATGCAAAGAGTGGGGGTGCCTTAGATTCTCATACACAGCTCATATCATCTGTCTGATCCCTTGCACTCAGCTATAAGCTACTCGTAAGTAAAATGTGCAATTGTGGGTGAAATATTAAGGCTGACTGCTAATGGGAGTATAGCATGCCATGGCTAAAAAGAGGGTCCACTTAAATAGCAAGCATATAGGTCTGAATAAAACGGGTCACCTCGTATGTCAGGTTGACTTGTACTATGATTCAGCTTTAGGCTGAAAGTTTAGAAATATCACTGGATCTTTTCAATCAAAACACTGCCAGCCATATTTTTGTATTAGCAATGTAGAATTCCTGTTTGCTTTCAGTGCAAGAGTTAACATCAAAAGAAATTTTACACCAGGTCCTTTTTCCAGTGTTGATGGAATCTATACAGGAAATGCTTTTGGATCCAAATTGAATGTTGATAACATTTTTATTTCAATGCAAGTTTAAAAGGGGTATACTCCAAATAAGGAAAAAAATTTGCAGGGTACAGATTATACCAATCCTCCCCAACTGACCACAAAGAAATAGCCCACAAATGTGTAACAGCTGTTTCTACTAATATCTACAGCATCAGAAGTGGTGCAAAAATAAAGACAAATCTCCAAATCTTCAGGTGCAGATTTCTGCAACTACCCAAAATTCAAATATCGGAAAAGTATGAACTTTATTTAAAACAAATGTGTCCTCATTCTGAGCCAGGTGGTATATTTTCAGTTCATTTTACAGCTGGTTGTTACAAAGTATTCCCTTGTCATTGCAAGTGGCCATCATGTCACAGATAAAGTCATGTCTGATCATACTGCATCCACATACCTTTCTGAAACTCAATCCAACTTCATTTTGTAACTCCATTCACTTATATATGCATTTTGTAAATCATACTGCCTAGCTTTTAGCCCCCATTCACCATATTTCTGCAGCATCTGTTCAACCACATCCTCACCTTAAAGCACTATCAAACCCTGCTCACTTCTGCCAAAACTACTCACTATTCCAGGATTGTCCAGGAATGCAGAGATAAGGCTTCTTTCTTCTACTATAATCCATCTTCTTAAACACCTCTCCCCCCTTCACCTTGATGGTAGCCATGATGTAGAGATCCTGGCATTGGACATAGGTGGGCACAGAAAGAAGTCTCACAATAGGTTAAAGTCCAACAGGTTAAGTTGGAAAGAGTGAGCTGTGAACACTTGATTACTTGTCAAGACCCATGTTTCAACCACTCTTCACATTCCAATCTGTAATTATCTTGCAATTGTGTCTTTGCCCATATATGTCATACTTGTGAACTAATCGCCACTCACCTGAAGAAGAAGCATCGCTCTGAAAGCTTATGCTGCCAGATAAACCTGTTGGATTTTTTCCTGGTGTTGAGACTTCTTACTGTGCCCTTCAAGTATGGGGAGTTCATGGATATCTTTCTCACTAAGATTGAGAACATCCATTCAGTTGCCTCTTCCTCTTCTCTCTGTCTGCTTAATGCAGTCAAATTTCACTGAATATCCTCCATACACAAGCCCTGACCTCTCATTCTTCTCTAGTTTCTCTCCTTTTCCCATCATACTCTCTCCAAACTCACGTTAACGATGGTACGTGCCAACCTGCACTGTCGATCATGTTTCCACTAAATTGCTGACCTTCCCAGTTAGCTGATATAGTTAACAGTTCTGTCCACTCAGATACTGTCTTCTCTCCTTCAAATCTACTATTATCATTCCCTCTTCAAAAAAGGGAACATAGAACATTACAGCGCAGAACAGGCCCTTCGGCCATCGATGTTGCGCCGACCAATTATGAAAAAAGCAATGACCCTCCAAACTAAACCATTCCCTTCTCTTCCATAAACTTATCAACTAACCTCTTAAACGCCACCAAACTTGGCGCATCTACAACTGCCGCAGGCAGGGCATTCCACTCCCTAACCACCCTCTGGGTAAAGAACCTACCTCTGATATCCGTCCTATAACTATCACCCCTTAATTTAAAGCTGTGTCCCCTCGTGCTAGCTTTCTCCATCCTAGGAAAAAGGCTATCACTGTCCACCCTATCTAAACCTCTAATCATCTTATATGTTTCGATAAGGTCTCCTCTTAGCCGCCGCCTTTCTAACGAAAACAACCTCAAATCCCTCAGCCTCTCCTCATAAGACCTGCCCTCCATACCAGGCAACATCCTGGTAAACCTTCTCCCAGTCTTTGCAAACTAGAATCATAGAATCTCTACTGAGCAGTAGGAGGCCATTTGGCCAATCAAGTCTGCTCTGAACGCAATCATACCTAGGCCCTATCCCCGTCACTCCACATATTTAAGGGATCCTGGACACTAAGGGGCAATTTAGTATGGCCAATCAACTCAACTCCCACATCTTTGGATTGTGGTAGGAAACTGGAACACCCGAGGAAACCCACACAGATATGGGCGAATGTGCAAACTCCACACAGACAGTGACCCTAGCTGGGAATCAAACCTTACTGCCTCATTTCTAACTACCTTTTTCTTGAACATGTGTGGTCTGTTAAATCTGTGCCCATCTTTCCACAACACCATGTTTGAATTCCTCCAAACTCTTGCCAAGTTATCAAAATGGTTACAAAAGTCGCAAGCGATATCCCATGTGATTGTAGCCATGGTAAAATATTCCTCCCTGCCCTTTGGGAGGAAATATTTGACCCTGAAGTAATCTTATAAACACATCTGAATCATCATTAAGTCAGGAAGGTGGAGTTGAGGATGGTATCGGATTAGCCATGAACTCTGAATGGCAGAACAGACTAATAGCCTACTTCTGCTCTTATGTCTTATGGATTAATCTATTTGCAGCACCTGACTCCGCCCTGCCTCACTTCAGCAGTTGTGAAACCTTCATCTATGCCTTTGATAACTCTATAGTTGACTATTCCAACACATTTAAATTCTCAACTTTCATTCTCCATGAAGCTGTATAAGATCATCAAAAGTCTGCTGTCTTTATTTTAACTGAGACCAAGCACTGCTCACCCGTTATCCCTGCACTTGCAAACCTACACTGATTTCCAGTTAAAGCTTCAAATTTAAACGTCTTTATCCATGTTTTCATGGCCTCTCTAATCGTGGGGATTTTCACAGTAAGTTCATTGCAGTGTTAATGTAAGTCTACTTGTGACTAATAAATAAACTTTATTCTCTCTGTAAACTTTTCCAGTGCAACAGTTCCAGCTGAGTACACTTTCTCAGAGAGTATTTACATTCCTCCAATTCTGGCCTCTTTCACATCCCCATAGTTAATCACTCCATTGCTGCCTTCAGTTGCCCTGGCTCTAAATTTTAGCATTTATTTCTAAATCTTTTGAGTCCTGCTCCTTCTCTTGTCTTTTTTAAGAAGTTCCTTAAAACCTATCTCTGACCAAACCTCTGGAAATCTGCCCTATTATCCCCCTTAGTTGGATCAATGTCAAATTTTAAATAGAGGAAAGACTTGCACTTATGTAGCCCTTGTCACAATCACTCAAAGCACTTCACAGCCAGTGAGGTACTTTTTGAAGCATCATTGCTGCTGTAATGTAGAATTACATAATGTAATGGGACTCAGACAGCAATGTGATAATGACCAGATTATCTTTGTGTGTGTGATGTCGACTGTGGAATAAATATTGGCCAGGCCAGCAGGGATAACCACCCAAGCTGACTTCGAAATAATGCTGTGGAATCTTTCACATCCACTCAAGCAGACAGGTGGACCCTTAATTTAGTGTCTCATCTGAAAGACAGGGCATTCAGTACTGTACTAGAGTGTCTGAATTGTGAGGAAGATCCCCTCTTTGTCCACAGACCTCTTTGGAGAAGGCTGATCCTAGCAGTAAACAGTGACCATTTTGTACTGAAATAAAATTGACAACAGTGTAAATAGCAGGTGGTTGTGATTAAGAGATTCAAACTGTGATTTCCATAACCTCTGATGTGACTGGCAGCAAAAGTATTATAAGGTAATTAGTAGGATTTCATTATTTTTCATTATCTTCTTATGGAGAGACATAGGGTGAAATTTAACAAGATTTTTTCTAAGTGTTCAGTTAGCGTGAAAACAGGAGAATTGCTGATCTGTGTTTCAGACAAGTTTTCATTCCCAATTTATGCACTCAGTCTTTGAAAATATGGGCAAGACTACTTCTAGCTGCTGGAGACAGCGGGTAGGGCCTAATTCACCAGACAGCCAGCAGCTCAATTCACAGCCACAAACTGTGCATATGTTCAAGAAAAGCAGAAAAAAAACCAGCTCTACTAACAGACCCTGCCAGTGGAAACAATCTTCTATCTTATCTATTCTCTTCATAGAACTTTATGCTTCTATAAGATCCCCTGTCATTCTTCAAAATGCTAATAAGTATAGTTTCTGTCTACTTAGTCTCTCCTCAGAAGCCAGCCTTCTCAACCCAGTGAATCTCTTCTGCACCATCTCCAGTGCCAGTATATCCTTTCTCAAGTAAGGAAACCAAAACTTTACATAGTATTCCAGGTGCGGCACCTTATATAGCTGCAACATAACCTCTTTGTTTTTAAACTCCATTCCTCTAGCAATGAAGGACAAAATTCAATTTGCCTACTTAATCACCTGCAAACTTATTTTTTTGTGATTCACGCATGGGGGCACCCAGGTCCCTCTGCATAGCAGCATGCTGCAATTTTTTAACCATTTAAATAAGAGTCTATTTTACTGCCTTTTCTACCAAAATGGATTATCTCATATTTACCAACATTGTATTCCATCTGCTAGACCTTTGCCCACTCACTTAGACTGTCTATATCCCTTAATAAAAGCAAATTGTTGCAGATGCTTCGGTTTCCTCCCACGGTCCAAATATGTGCAGGTCAGGTGAATTGGTCATGCTAAATTCTCCTTCAGTGTACTTGAACAGGTGTTGGAAAATTGAGACTAGGGAATTTTCACAGTAACTTCATTGCAGTATTAATGTAAGTCTATTTATGACAAATAAATTGTATATGACCACACAGTAGAATGATTATGTAATATTGTTTGAACAAAATTTTTAACAAAAATTATCTCCCAAGCTATTGGTAAGTAGAAACATTACTGTTGGCCTAGAATGATTAAATGGACATTTACACTTGTGTTTTTTTTAGGCTACAGCAGTGGAACTGCATGGCAGTGAAGATCACGGTATGTGTAATTAAAACATGTTCAGTAATATGATTATCTGACTTATTTTCTCCTTTGTGTTGTTAATGGTGTGCCCCCAAGAATGTGTAATGGGGCCACTGTTTTTGATTATGTTTATATATGACATGGTGCGAAATAGAGAGCTACATAATTACAGTTTTTTGATGACATTAAATTAACAGGCCCAGTAAAATAGGTCTAGATAAGTTCAGAAAATTGCAAAGGGATTGGAGTTTGCTATGGACAAGCATGAGAATATTGGAATATTTTCAAAAAGCAAGAAAAGAGGAACTGTGGACAAACAAAGTGACTTGCGGGCTCAAGTACATAAATTACTAAAAGTTAGTGTAAGTGTACAAAATCAAATTAAAAAGGCTAATAAAACATTGGCCTGTATTTAAAATGGGCCACAGCACAAAGATGTGGAAGTTCTATTATAGTTGTATAAAACTCTGGTTCGACCTTATGTATGTAGTAACTGGATTTAATTCTGGGCACCACACCTCAGGAAAATGTGTTGTCCTTGGGGGGCGGGGGGGGGGTGTGGTTTGCAGGCACAATGGTATCTGAGTTCAAAGGGTAAAATTTAAAGAAGTGGTTGCAAAGTCTAGACTTGAATTCTCTTGAATGTAGAAGTTTAAGGGATGATCTTTAAGATATTTTAAGATGAGCAAAGGAATTAGCAAGCTAGAGAGAAACTCTTTCCCGGTGGACGAATCCATTCCAATGAGCATAATCTTAAAATTAGAGTGAGGCCATTTCATAGAACATAGAACATTACAGCACAGAACAGGCCCTTCGGCCTTTGATGTTGCGCCGACCAATATAAAAAGCAATGCCCCTCCAAACTAAACCATTCCCTTCTCTTCCATATACTTATCAACTAACCTCTTAAACGCCACCAAACTTGGCGCATCTACAACTGCTGCAGGCAGGGCATTCCACTCCCGAACCACCCTTTGGGTAAAGAACCTACCTCTGATATCCGTCCTATAACTATCACCCCTTAATTTAAAGCTGTGTCCCCTCGTGCTAGCTTTCTCCATCCTAGGAAAAAGGCTATCACTGTCCACCCTATCTAAACCTCTAATCATCTTATATGTTTCGATTAGGTCCCCTCTTAGCCGCCTCCTTTCTAACGAAAACAACCTCAAATCCCTCAGCCTCTCTTCATAAGACCTGCCCTCCATACCAGGCAACATCCTGGTAAACCTCCTCTGTACCCTCTCCAATGCCTCCACATCTTTCTTATAATGTGGGGACCAGAACTGCACACAATACTCCAAGTGCGGCCGCACTAGAGTTTTGTACAGTTGCAACATGACGTTGCGGCTCCGAAATTCAATCCCCCTACCAATAAAAGCTAAGACTCCATATGCCTTCTTAACAACCTTCTCGACTTGACTGCCTACTTTCAGGGATCTATGCACATACACACCAAGATCCCTCTGTTCATCAAGACTACTAAGAATCCTACCATTAGCCCTATACTCTATAAGAAATACTCTATTTCTTCACACACAAACCAATGGAAATCTGGAACACTAACTAAATGGCCTCCTCCCATTCCTATGTTACTCAACACTTAGTTGTGCAATCCTCGGCGCAATGTATAATGTATACATAATCACTCATTTCAGTGACATTGATGAATATAGCGACATTGGGGTGTCATGGTGGCGCAGTGATTAGCACTGCTGCCTCACAGGGCCAGAGATCTGAGTTTGATTCCCAACTTGTGTCACTGTCTGTGTGGAGTCTGCATGTTCTCCCTGTGTCTGCATGGGTTTCCTCCAAATGCTCTGGTTCCCTCCTGTAGTCCAAAAGACGTGCATGTTAGGTAGATTCATCGTGCTAAATTCTCCCTCAGTGTAACCGAACAGGTGCCAGGGTGTGGCGAGTAGGGGATTTTCACAGTAATTTAGTTGCCATGTTAATGTAAGCCTATTTGTGACACTAATTAAATTTTAAAAACAGCTGATCGTTAACAGTGACATTTAAACTCTTGAACATGTTGGGGGAAACCCCTGCAGGTTCCATTTGGATTAATTGTGGATTGTAACCTTACCGTCTATTTTTGCCAGCCCTGCAGCTTAAATATTTTTGAGTTGAAATTTGATGCACTAAAGACCATTGTTTATTCTATGGTTGTGACTGGTTTCCACCACCAGAGCAATGTGCTAACTCCCCTGGAGAAGGCTAGAGAACAACTGTACTGTTGAATTGTTAAACATCTGTTGCTTAGTAGTGTTTGCCAGTTTTTATTTTTGGTCACAAGTGAGTTGCTTTATAGATGTGTGAAAATACATTTCACATTTAAGTCCCAAAGTTTAGTTACTAGGCCATAGGGATTTCCTACAATATAAAAAAAAGCCAAAACTTCTCTGCATCTGTTTTTATATAAAAATGGTAATTACTCCGTGTTAAATACATGCATTATTTCTAGTCTACAAGGTTGGTAGCAAGATTTTTGATTTGATTTATTGTCACGTGTATTTGTATGCAATGAAAAGTATTGTTTCTTGTGAGCTATACAGACAAGGCATACCATTCATAGAGAAAGAGGAGAGAGTGCAGAATGTAGTGTTACAGTCATAACTAAGGTGCAGAGAAAGATCAACTTAATGCAAGGTAGGTCCATTTAAAAGTCTGATAACAGCAGGGAAGAAGATGTACTTGAGTCAGTTGGTACGTGACCTCAGACTTTTGCAAATTTTTGCAAATGAGGTAAGGCGGCAGAAGAGTGAATGTCCGGGGTGTGAGAGATCCTTAATTATGCTGGCTGCTTTTCTGAGGCAGTGAAAAATGTAGACAAAATCAATAGATGGGAGGCTGGTTTGCATGATGGATGCATACTTGCGTGTGTGTGTGTATGTTTAACTATTGATGTTTATCAAGCCTTCTTATGGGAAATTGTCCAGTTTCCACTGGACCATGTTGGTTCATAGACTGTATTTTGGGGCAGTCACAAAATTGTTCCTGGATTTTCCCCTAGGTTTCAGAAAGAAAATAATTCTTTATTCACCCTCCATGATATGTTTATTGCATCTGTCCATTCTTTTTTCATTATTTTCAATTGAGTAGAACACATCTATATGTACCAGAGTTGAATGCATTGCTTGAAAGGAAAAATTTACTCGTTGAAATTGAAACTTGTTCTTGTAAGATCCAAAAAAAAGGAGGAACGAGTAGGCTATTTGGCACATTGAGCTTGATTTGGCTGATCTGATTGTGGCCTTAACTCCATTTTCTGGGTTGCCCACGTTAGCCTCATCTCCTTCAAAAATGTGACACAACCTCCACTGTTCTCAGTGGAAGAGAATGCCAAGAGTTAGCACCCTTCTGAGAGATGAAATTCCTCCTCATCTTTATTTCAAAGAAAGTGATTGGTACATCTGTCACTTTCTAATAGTCCTCCTGATTTACCGCATTTATTTTGAAGCCATTGATCAGAGCTGCCTGACACCATGGTGTTTGGTTTAGAATATTTATGACATTTTGGGAGTGAGAGGGAAAGAGGCAATGCTTCAGAGAAGATCGAGTTCCAAACTTCCCGTTGTCAGCAATTTTAAGGGAATTTGTTTTTCATCTTTCATCTCCTAGCTTGTGTCTTTGATATCAAAACCATCAGTCATCAATAGGCAGTAGTTATCAACATCTTCAGCAAAATTACTTTGTCCAATTTCATCCTGGCTTCCAGTGCATATGAATCTGCGGTAGATAACCCATAAGTTAAGACTCGCGAGAGTCAACCGTGGAACAAGTAAATATTGCAGTAGGGAGTGATTCCCTTAGCTAGAAACTTTGCATGATACCCCATGCTGCACCTAAGTCGTTTTTTTTGTCTGATTACAGTCCTGTAAAGCCCATTGGATTGCAGGTATAGAGGAGAGATGAGAACATAGAGGCCACAATCAAATCCGTCATGATCAAATCAAATGGCGAAGCAGGCTTGAGGGACTTACTCCTATTAATTTATATGTTCGTATATGTATTACAGGAGCTAAATAATATAATTTATTACATTCAACTGCGATATGGGTTATGACTATAAAAAGCCCTTTTATCTTCCTCTAGTATTTACATTAAACTTGGAAAACAATCCTGAAAACAGTGGAACAATTTTATATGATGCAAATTTTATTCTGTAAGAACACACACAAATCTATTTTTGTTGCAGGTGTGCTTGTCAGGAAGATTTTAGAAACAAAGAAGGATTATGAATCATCAAAGTCTGCAGCAAAACCCAAAGACCAGGTAAGGAAAATTTACAGGAGTGTAAACTTACGCCAGCCATTTAGGTACATGACTTTTAACCATATCATGATTAAGCAATGCAAGTTTTCTGTGATTGCTTAGATGGAAAATAGACTCCAATCTTTTCACCACCTCATCTTGAGATTCAGGTTTTGAAGCTAATTATATCATGTCACATCTTTGTGATTTTTTTTTTTCTAATAACACATTCATTATAATTTTCCATTTTCTGGAAGCACCATACAGTTTGTCTTGCATCCAGAGTGGGAAGGGATATGCTTTGTTTGCAGCACCAAAATAGTTGCCAATACGAGGAGCCATTTTTCCTGGACAATGCTAACTTTTGAGAAAACTACTGCAGAGACTAAATGTTTGAAGAAAATAATCATAAAAGCCAGTGTACTTGCTTCTAATATTCTCTGATAATATAGAAACTCTTTAAATTGGAGTAAAAAAACTGGATATTGTGGGTTAAGTCTTCCTTCCCTGTAGCCTTTTTTACCATATAGCCATTGATAACAGGTAAAGAAAAATCAGTCAGATTGTGGCTTTGCGAGCTGAATGTTCATGAAGTCACTCAACTATAAAAGATCCAGAAATAGATATGGTCATGTGACATGTATTTGGAGTTATGCTGTAATAAAAAAACTGCAGATTAGTAAACTCTAATATGAAATTTAGTCCATTTCCTTTTCACCAACTATCTCAAACGTACTTAGTGGACAGATCAAACAAATGGCACTTCAATCAATTATTCTTTCACCTAAATTCTTGCTTCAATATATCGAAAGCACTTTTGTCATATGGCAACATGATAGGAAAGAATTTCAGGAAAAGTAGCCAGCATAATTTAAAAACCCCACGCATCCCAGACATTCTCTCTTCCACCACCTTCCATTGGGAAAAACATTTAAAAGTCTGAGATCACCTATCAACCAACTCCAGAACAACAACTTTCATCAGATGTTTGAATGGATCTACCTTATATTACATTGTTCTTTCACTGCACCCTAGCTGTGACTGTAATACTGCATTCTGCACCCTCTCCTTTCATTCTCTATGAACAGTTCGCTTTGTATTGTGCACAAGAAACAATACTTTTTACTGTATGTTAATACATGTGACAATAATAAATCAAATCAAAATTACGCCTGAACGGTCAACATTTATGTATTAAATTTACTGTGGAGACAGAACTATAACTTTCCGTAACATTTGATGTTCTCATCACAAAGTCCCACAGCAACACATCAAGATATTAAGTTTACCAAAAATCTACTCATACCGACAATTATCTGAACTGCTGGTCTTTACCTCTATCCTCTAGCTGGTGTTCAACACCTTCATTAGGGAAGCTTATTCCATCAATGACAGGAAACATCTACAACAAGAAACTTTTCATATTGAGTTTACGCTTCAGCTCAACTGTTTCCCTTTACACAGGGAACACACCCGCCTGATGCTCACTCCGTAACAACTACTTCCTCTAAGACAAGAGTCATTGTCCTGTATGTTGGTTCCACCTCTCAGACTACAATATATACTCAACTCAGTGAACATGGGAATCTGACACAGATGCACCATAGGAAGCATCCTCTCCAGCTGTATCACAGCTTGGTATGGCCCCTGCTCTGACCAAGATCACAAGAAACAAAGAGTTGCCTACGTAGCCCAGTCCATTACACAAACCAGCTTCCCATCTGTTGACTCCATCTACATTTCCTGTCAGCTTAATCAAGGACCCCACACATCCTGACTTACTCTCTTCCACCTTCTCACGTCGGGGAAAAAGATTTAAAAGTCTGAGGCCATGTACCAACCGACTCAAGAATGACTTCTTCCCTACTGCCATCAGACTTTTGAATGGATCTACTTTGGATCTTTCTCTACACCCTACCCTATGACTGTAACACTACATTCTGCACACTCTCCTCTATGAACGGTATGCTTTATCTGTATAGTGCACAAGAAACAGTACTTTTCACTGTATCCCAATACATGTGACAATAATAAACCAAATCATCAGTGAAACTTATCTCCTTCTTTCATATCCACAAAGACAAGAAACCATCTCTCAATAAGCCAAAAATTTAAGAAGTCACATACTAAGCAACTCAAGAATAACTTCTTCTCTGCTGTCGTTAGACTTTTGAATGTACTTATCTCGCATTAAATTTTATTTTTCTCTATATCCTAGCTATGACTGTAACACTATATTCTGCACGCTCTCATTTCCTTCCTTATGTATGGTATGCTTTGTCTGTGTAGCATGCGAGAAATGATACTTTTCACTGTATGTTAATACATGTGACAATAATAAATCAATCAAAAATCAAGGAATTTACAGCACTCCATGCAATTGCGGACCCAGCTGCACTGAGGAAACCGGCCGCAACCTATACATTAATCTCCAGGACTAGCAAGCTTGATTCAAACACAGTGAATGGGACAAGTCAGCTATTGTCAAACACATTTAGTAAACATCACATCCAATAGTCTAGACTGTTGGTTAGGATTTCCAGCTAGTCAACAATCACTAGAGTGACGTGAGGACCTGGGCTGTGGACAGAACCAGAGCCAGATGCTAGAGCATCTTAAGTCAATAGATCAATTCAAGATTTATCTCATCCATCATAGAACATTACAGCGCAGAACAGGCCCTTTGGCCCTCGATGTTGCGCCGACCAATTAGGAACAAGCAGTGACCCTCTAACCTAAACCATTCCCTTTTCATCCATAAACTTATCTACTAACCTCTTAAACGCCACCAAACTTGGCGCATCTACAACTGACGCAGGCAAGGCACTCCATACCCTTACCACCCTCTGGGTAAAGAACCTACCTCTGACATCCGTCCTATAACTACCACCCCTTAATTTAAAGCTATGTCCCCTCATGTTAGCTTTCTCCATCCTAGGAAAAAGGCTATCACTGTCCACCCTATCTAAACCTCTAATCATCTTATATGTTTCAATAAGGTCTCCTCTTAGCCGCCTTCTTTCTAACGAAAACAACCTCAAATCCCTCAGCCTCTCTTCATAAGACCTGCCCTCCATACCAGGCAACATCCTGGTAAACCTCCTCTGTACCCTCTCCAATGCCTCCACATCTTTCTTATAATGTGGGGACCAGAACTGCACACAATACTCCAAGTGCGGCCGCACTAGAGTTTTGTACAGTTGCAACATGACGTTGCGGCTCCGAAATTCAATCCCCCTACCAATAAAAGCTAAGACTCCATATGCCTTCTTAACAACCTTATCGACTTGATTGCCAACTTTCAGGGATCTATGCACATATACACCAAGATCCCTCTGTTCTTCAACACTATTAAGAGTCCTACTATTAGCCCTATACTCTACACATTTGTTATTCCTGCCAAAGTGAATTACCTCACACTTTTTCCACATTAAACTCCATTTGCCACCTCTCGGCCCAGCTCTGCAACTTGTCCAAGTCTCTCTGCAAACTATAACACCCCTCTTCACTATCTACCACTCCTCCGACTTTGGTGTCATCCGCAAATTTACTAATCCATCCTTCAATACCCTCATCCAGATCATTTATAAAAATTACAAACAGCAGGGGCCCCAAAACAGACCCCTGAGGTACACCACTTGTAACCGAACTCCACGATGAATATCTCCCATCAACCACCACCCTCTGTCTTCTATCTGCTAGCCAATTCCTAATCCAATTAGCTAAATCACCCTCAATCCCATACATCTGCATTTTCTGCAGAAGCCTTCCATGGGCCACCTTATCGAACGCCTTACTAAAGTCCATATATACCACATCAACTGCCTTACCCCCATCCACCTCTTTGGTCACTTTTTCAAAAAACTCAATAAGGTTAGTAAGGCATGACTTACCCTTCACAAAACCATGCTGACTATCCCCAATCAATTCATTTCTCTCTAAATAACTATAAATCCTATCCCTAATAATTCTCTCCAATACTTTGCCCACAACAGAAGTAAGACTCACCGGCCTATAATTCCCAGGAAAGTCTCTCTTCCCCTTCTTGAACAATGGGACCACATTCGCTATCCTCCAGTCTTCCGGCATTATACCCATAACCAACGACGACCTGAAGATCAGAGCCAGAGGCTCTGCAATCGCCTCTCTCGCCTCCCAGAGAATCCTAGGGTAAATCCCGTCTGGCCCAGGGGACTTATCTAACTTCAAACCCTCAAGAATATCTAGCACATCCTCCTTATCTACTTCAATACTTTCCAGTTTGCAACCATGTATCCCAGTGTTCTCCACAACTACATTTACATCTCCCTGCGTGAATACCGAAGAGAAATATTTATTCAGTGCCTCTCCAATCTCTTCAGGCTCCACGCACAACTTCCCACTGCTGTCTCTGACTGGCCCTAATCTTGTTCTAACCAATCTTGTATTCTTAACATATCTAAAGAAAGCTTTAGGATTCTCCTTGATCCTTTCAGCCAAAGTCTTCTCGGGTCCCCTTTTAGCTCTTTTCAACTCACTCTTTAGCTCCTAATCCTTGATCATGTGCCTTATAATTGACACTTCCACCCTGGGAAAAAGCCTCCATCCTGTCAATCTTTCTCATAATTATTTACATACAAATGGTACAGCAACTTCAGGCAAGAGATATGGTTAAATTCAAATGTCTGGAAGTTGCCATCCAAATTGTGCCATTCCACCGTTAGTTTTAAGAAAATTATGACTTGCTGACTGCCACCCCAAAAAATATTGTAAGCTTTTCCACATAACGAAGTTGTACCACAGTTTTAAGTGTTGGTGAGAAATGAAGAAAAATAAATGAACAGAATCATTTTAGGAACAAGGGTTTGTGTTGGGGTTAGGGATAGCTCCAGAAGTGTTGCAATTGGTAGTGAAACTATACTGACCTTTTTTATTTTAAAATGGAACCGTAGAACCAGAAACCATCTCTTGAAGGATTTAAATAATGCAAATCCCCAGTTAGGAACTTTCTCTCAAAGATGGAATTCAGAAATACTTCAAAAAGAATTAAATAGCCAGGGATGCAGCTACAGATGGTGCGTGTTGAGAAAAGACATTGGCTGTGTAAATTCAGCCTGTTTTGGGAGCAGGGAGGGAAAGTGGAGAAATAAGTTATTTGTGGTGTACTGAAGGTAAAAAAAACAATAAAGACTAGTGGGGATGGGGGGCAAGAGGTCTTTATCCAACTGTAGTTGCCTCTCTTCTCTTATGCTTCGGCCTAATAATCAACATATTTCATTACTTGCCGAACAATTGTGTTTTCCATTAGAGACAATGTTTGCTCAATGTAGAGTCATAGAGGTTTACAGGATGGAAAGAGGCTCTTCTGCCCAACTTGTCAATGCTGCCCTTTTTTTAAATGCCTAAGCTAACCCCAACTGCCCACATTTGGCCCATTATGCCTCTGTACCCATCTTACCCACGTAACTGTCTAAGTGCTTCTCTGGCATCATCAGATAAGCCATGGAGATCTACCAACAGCACACCATCTCCCAAGACAGCAGCTGTATCACTGATATCTGGCCACTGTTACTCAGCGACCACGTTACTGGCCATTCTGCAAAGTTGATATGTACCACCGATTTCAAAGCAATAGCCTGACCAATCAACAGTGAGATTATTCCTATCTTCCAGTACAAAACTTCCACTCTTCTTCAGATGAAGGGCAGAGTACGCTGCCCAGAACATTGAGACCCACCAGATTTACAACATTTGTAAGATAACCACTTCTCTTCTCAGAGCAAATTTTACAAGGTATAACTGTAAAATTGTGTTACTCAATGTTATTGCTTTCACGATGAAGACCTTTAAATAACTTTCAGTCCATTTTTGTTAACAAATGTATTGGCTTTTTGCATGCGCACATTTTTTGTTACTAATGTTCTGTAATGTGCTCTTTGTAGTAGCCTAGCTTATCTTAATAGAGAAATTCATCTTATGAGCAGCAGGTCGGAATTCTTGCGAACCAGAAAGAAGATATCGATCTATTTTGAACAAATGACTTTTGTGCTTAAGTCTCTGTACCACAAATCTGATCCAAATCTCTCTGCATTCTGAGATAACCAGAATTGTGTTTGTGTAAGGAAGGTAAGCCATGCAGGAAGCGATGGTCCTCTGAGATTGTACTGTCAAGTTCTCATGTATTGTGTGAGGGCAGAACACTCAGATGCCTAGAAGTTTCCAAATGCACTCCTTCATCCTTTTGATGACTGAGGGAATTAATGCAACATCTATTTACTGCACTAGTTGTCAATATTTTAGAGCAGATATTCACAGTAATATATTTGTTTTGATCATTTAAAATATCGTAAAGGAGCCTTTGAAGTTTAAAGTTTATTAGTGCCATAAATAAACTTCCATTAACGCTGCAATGAAGTTATTGTAAAAATCCCCTCGTCACCACATTCCAGCACCTGTTCAGATAAACTGAGGGAGAATTTAGTTTGGCCACTTCACCTAACCAGCATGTCTTTGGAGTGTGGAAGGAAACCCACACAGACATGGGAAGAATGTGCAAACTTCACAGAGTGACCCAAGTTGGGAATTGAACCCGGGTTACTGATGCTGTGAGGCAGCAATGCTAACCACTGTCTGCATCGTGGCACGGTCTTAACATAAATGGCATTACATAAGTGACAGCATTGTAGCTACAATGATAGTTTTTGCCCCTGTCAGTGTAGACCAGAATGCTGTATTTTGAAGAGGCTGGAATTAATGTTGTATATTGTAAGTGTTCCTAGTTTTTCACATTTACTCAGTGGAATTTTGTAATGCATAGAATATCCTCTAGATGATGCTGTTGTTAATCAAGGGAATGAAATTCCAAACTAAACAAAAGATTTTTAAGGAACCAAGGTGCTAACGTCATATTTTTAAAATAAAATTGCTTGATTAAAAGCTACAGTTGGAAAGTTGGCATGTTGTTTTTGGAACTGATAATGATACTTAATTATCAATATTGAAGCATTATGATCCTGTTAATATATGTAGACATGTAAATGACTTTTGCCAGATTTGGAACACTTGAAGCAGACCAGGTGGTTTGACCCACTGGTATTCACCCTAGCGTGCTTAAATAAATGGGTCTTTGTGACGAGGCCCACTGCTTCATATATTTAATTATTTCCGAGATTTGGAATTGTTCCCAGGAAACATAGATGGGACTATTTGGTACTTATAGTTAAAATGAAGAATAACTCAACTAGGAAATCACAAGTCATTAGTTTAACATCAAGGGAAGTTGCTTGAAGGGATTACTAGAGAGTGCTATAGGAACATCTTAAATGTTATTTGCCATAGTTCACAAGGAACTACAGCCATCTCTCTCTGTTGGAGAGAGAATTGGTTACGTCTAGCTTGAGGGGGCACCACTCCAAGTATTGAGCAAGGGGAGGAAGCAGGGCTTCATGAACTACCACAGCCAATAGGTGGGGACTATTAAAGTTTATTTATTAGTGTCACAAGTAGGCTTACATTAACACTGCAATGAAGTTAGTGTGAAAATCCCCTAGTCGCCACACTCTGGTGCCTGTTCGCATATGCTGAGGGAGAATTTAGCATGGCCATTGCGAAAAACCAGCACGTCTTTTCGACTGTGGGAGAAAACGGGAACACCCAGAGGAAACCCACATAGACATGGGGAGAATGTGCAAACTCTGCACAAACAGTGATCCAAGCTGGGAATTGAACCCAGATCCTTGGCACTCTGAGGCAGTTGTGCTAACCACTGTGTCACCATGCCTTGAGATTAGGGAATCTCGGAACAAGTTCTGGCGAAGAAAAACCACTTAATTGAATCTTTTTAAAAGGTTGCAAAAGGGGTGGTGAAATTGGTTCATATTGTAATTCAGAACTTCCAAAAATCTTTTATTAGAAGTACTAAACAAGAAATCATTAAAGAAGTTTATATCTTCCGGAATTGATGGAAATATGTTATGCTAGTTAGAGTTGGCTTCATTTGCAAAAAAGGTGGCAATTAATGCCATGTAGGGATTGAGGCCGGGGCAATTACTTCTACAGAAATCAGGAGAGAGTGATGAGATCATTGGAGAAAACATTGCAGGTGGCGACTTGTGTGGGTTTGAGGACTTTAAACAAAGTAACTAGTTGCAGAAAGTGGCCACTGAATATCCTACGTCTGGTAGATATCTTTTAACATTGAGAAAGCATGAAGTATTTTTGAGGGGAGGGTGGCAGTGCCAATCATAAATAAGGGCTTTGTCTGGCCATATGCAGAAAAGTGTCCATTTGTTGCCCTTACACAATGGACTTATTTTTTATAGATAGCATTCGGTACTTTATTTCTCATCAAAAAAGCCAATTCAACTTAAGTCCAGTCGTGATCCCCACATGAAGATGAATTAGATCCAAGCTGACAAGACTTTGCATCCCACTTTGGGCTCAATCAAACAAGATCTAAGCAAGCATTGCGTCCCCTCCTGTGCTTGGTCTAATGCTTCATCTTGCCTGAAAGGCTGAAATGGCTTTAAAAAATTGCATCAAGTAACACCTCGGTTTAACTTCATTGGTCAACCTGATCCTTCACTCTATCCACGATTGCAGGCATCAGTACATCCTACTGCAATAGGCTTGCCTCCTCCCCTGCCTGATCATGGTTTCACCCCTGCAACAAGCTGCTCAATTGGTATCAAGTTTAAAGGCTCATCTTTATCAAGGCAGCTTTGAGAGCTGGAATTTGTTATGTTGGAAAAGTTTGGACTTCAAGGTGGTACAATTGCTGTCCTTAAGCTAGGAAGGAATTTGATGTAATCTGTGTGAATAGGTTCCCTGATCCAGATACATAGCAAGACTTTGGTTATCAACAAAGTATTTTTTCAGATGTTTTTCAACCTCTGAAGTATGTGTGCTGAATATAAGATTTTCTAAACATATTCAAAAAAATCTTTTCTTGCAATTGAGCCTTTGTCTGTATATGCCCTGTTTGTGAACTCAACTCTTCACTCACCTGATGAAGGGGCAGTGCTCCAAAAGCTCATGATACCAAATAATTCTGTTGAACTTTAACCTGGTGTTATGAGACTTCTTACTGTATTAAAAAAAATCTATAAGAGTTCCTAAGTGCAAGACAATCTTGCTTAGTTGACAGGGATGAGTCCCTTGGAACTTGGTTGCTTTTGAGGTGGATTTCTTTAGAATTTTCCTTATGTAATTTTGTCTAACCCCGGTGATTGGAAACTAAGAAAGAAATGAGGTGAGACTGCCTATTCTTTTTTATACTTTATATGTCCTTTTTTATATTTTGTATGCCCTTTTTTAAGATTAGAGTTCGTGAATTAGTTATAGAGTCATAGAGATTTACAGCATGGAAACAGGCCCTTTGACTCAACTTGTCCAAGCCGATCTTTTTTTAAATCCCTAAGATAATCCCAGTTGCTCACATTTGGCCCATATCCTTCTATACCCATTGTTCCCATGTAACTATTTAAATGCATTTTAAAAGATAAAATTGTACCCGCCTCTACTACTACCTCTGGCAGCTTGTTCCACTACTCTGTGAAAAAATTGCCGCTTGACACTTTTGTATTTCTCTCTTCTCACCTTAAACCTATGCTCTCTAGTTTTAGATTCCCCTATCTTTGAGAAAATATATTGACTATTTAGCTGATCTGTGCCCCTCATTATTTTATAGACTTTTATGGTTTATAGTTGTTCCTCCCTCTCAAAAACTGACTCTATTGATTTGCTTCATCGGCATTTATTAAATTCAAAACAGGGTGGGAGTTAATGCAGGGTGTGAATGGCTCTGAGACTAGCTGAGTTAGTCAATGTGATCATTGACAGTTTAGTGCCCTCCTTTCCACTTGCAGTTGCTTTTTTGCTCTACCTCCTGCCCCAAATATTTTACTGGTGCTCATTGTTTTTGTAACTTAATTTTTAATTTGTTTTAGTGGTGAGAAATTAATCACAGTGTGAATATGCAATAATGTTTTTCCTGTTCAATTTTATACAACTTGAACATTTGCCTAAATATGAGTTGATTCTGTTCATCTGTGCTCTGGGTTAACTGTCCAGAATTGACAGCTGTGAGCTAAGCAAGCACGAGAGGTTAAACAAGGAAACATTTACAAGTGCACTGGTCAAGGGTGAGACAGTGCTGCTTTAAATAAGTGTAAAAAAAAGTTTAGCAGATCAGTGGCTGGAAACAACTGGTCCTCATTAAGGTCATTACACACTCCGAGAGTTTAGTGTATTTTTTGGAGTTTTTTTTTGTGTAGTCAGCTGAAGGCAGTTGTAATTGTTTCCTTCCTGATCAGAAAGGGTTTGATGTTAAATGCAATTGAATAAAATTAGCCTTCTACAATATACTGGCACCACGGGCCATTCACTAAACAAAACAAACCCAAATTTCCCTGTATTTTCAATTCTGTTTGAAATTTATCTTATTTATTTCTCATTTGGTTGCAAATGGGGAGAAATGTATAAAGTCATTTTTGAGAATGTTTTGTTAAAACTAACCTGGGCTTGCATCTACGGTCCTGGAATTAGACAGTAATATATTAGATGTTGACAGCAGTAAACTTGAAGTATGGATGACTTAGACTAGGCTTCCCTTCTTCAAAAAAAAGGAGAAATGCTTGCTGTTAATTTATTACCTGCTAATGAAAACTGGTGAGTGAAGTTTTAAAATGCAGTTTTGTTAACAGTAGTGGTAAAATAGCAATTCACAATGCACCTATAACACCACTCCAGCAAATAATGAGCCCCTTAACTAGTCTAAATGTCAAAGCTCATTAATCAAGTTGTGAAGTATGCAATTTTGCTAGGAACATGGCTTACCGCAGAGACTAGCTTATTTACTGACCAAACCTTGTACATTCTGATGAGCTGTGCTTTGGATGAATGCAAGCAGATTTTTGATGAAAGTTGCCCTCTAAAAATGTAATGTCAATGAAAGGGTCATTATAGTGTTAATTACTGGGAGCACCTAGTTGGAGGTCAGAAGAATTTGCAGCTTAAAAGAGAGGGAGAGGTTGGCCAAATTTGGAATGGAAGGGAAAGGTAATATAATCATTGGATGTACTGTTCAGAGAGAATTAAACCTAAAAGAACTATACCAAGAATAAAGAATCTAAATTTTATTGCAGTGTGTTCAATACATTAAAATAACATTTTGCAATGGGGCAAGGATTGCATTGGAGTGTCAACCTGGAATGGCTGTGGTAAGGGTGGCACAGTGTTTGGCACTGCCTCACCACCAGGGACCCAGGTGTCTGTGAGGAATCTGCATGTTCTTCCTCTGTCTGCATGGGTTTCCTCCGGGTGCTCCAGTTTCCACCCATAGTCTGAAAGACATACTCACTATGTGCATTGGCCGTGCTAAATTCTCCCTCAGTGTATCTAAACAGGTGCCAGAATGTAGTGACTAGCAGATTTTCGCAGTAACTTCATCACAGGGTTAATGTAAGCCAACTTGTGACACTAATAAAGAAAGTATTAAAACTCCAAAAATGCAAAATCATTATCATAAATTTATTTTAATGTTAAATGTGCAACAGATTAGAATTCTAGAAACAATGTAAGTTTACAGTGTACTTTTGAATAAATTTTATTTGAATGGATGTGCAACAGTGAAGTGCAGTTGGTAATAGTCAAGTATGGGTTCAGTAACGAGGATGAGTTCTCTGGGATTGATCGTATCATGGGTGCCTAGGTGACCAGGCAGTAAGGTCTGCAAGGCACTTGATAACATTCCAGTGTACACTATTTGATAGCTGCCTCTTTGTCTGTATAGTATTGAAACCATATTATTGCCTCAAATGTTTACTTTTGGTACTCTGTTTTCTTCTGAAGCAGACTGGCACAATGAGCCTGTTCAGTGGTGGTTCTTTCAAGAACCCATTGTGTACACTATATAAAAGGTAAAGTCACCATAGTCCCATATGACCACAGGCTGTGACTGATGGTGATAATCCAGAATCACCTCATCATAAGCAAGGGCCAAGGTTGAATTACCTCACCAGTATGGGAATTGAACCTGCGCTGTTGGCATTGCTCTGCATCAGTTGGCTGTTTAGCCAACTGAGCTAAACCGGGATCTTGAGTTAATGTCACACTACATGTAACCCCCACCATTTGGCCTGGGTTTGCAAAATCTTTAACGATTAACGCCTCTTTAACCTGTGATATCCCTCTCTCCACTCACACTTTGTACCTGTAAAGACTTGATTACCTGTAAATACTCGCCATTATCTTGCAATTGTGCTTTTGTCTATATATGCTGTGTTTGTGAACCCAACTTTCCACTCACCTGACGAAGGAGCAGCGCTCTGAAAACTTGTGATTCCAAATAAACCTTTTGGACTTTAACCTGGTGTTGTGAGACTTTTCTTAGTTTGTACACAGCAAAACCCCATAAAGACTAATGTGATAAGTAAATCTGTTTTCAATGGGAATAAGTGTTATTTGTAACACTCGGAGAACTCCCCTGCACTTCCTGTATTTCAGTCTGAATAGCCAAATGGGCCCTTGGTCTGAAATGTCTGATGGACGAAACCTCTTGCAACGTAACACTTGCAGTGAAGTGGGACTAGGCAGCATCTGGATTTGCCTTATGAAAGGATATCATCGACATGAGTGGTAACCCTCCTTCACAAATGGTCTCTCACAATTAAGATTAAATTGAGCTAAATGATTTGCTAAATTATGGTCAAATGTTTTGTTTGAATGTGTGTTTGATGATGCTGTTACATCATATGTAAAACCCATACTTTTAGCCTTTTGTTTTAAAATGCATTCTTTCATTTGACAGTCAGGAATTGTAAATAGCAATTCACATTCAATTTATAGACTTTTCTCTAAATATTTAATACCATTTTGAGAAGTCTCACAACACCAGGTTAAAGTCCAACAGGTTTATTTGGAATCACAAGCTTTTGGAGCACTGCTCCTTCATCAGGTGAGTGGATTCACAAACAGGGCATGTATAAGCAAAGATACAATTGCAAGACAATGGTTTGAATTCAAGTCTTTCCATATAAGAACTTTGCTATGTGAATGTTGCTAATTATTCCTGGCGAGAGAAAACAAAAACAAATGGAAACAAACGCCGCTGTTATTAATTTAAAACATAGAACATTACAGCGCAGAACAGGCCCTTCGGCCTTTGATGTTGCGCCGACCAATTATGAAAAAAAGCAATGACCCTCCAAACTAAACCATTCCCTTCTCTTCCATAAACTTATCAACTAACCTCTTAAACGCCACCAAACTTGGCGCATCTACAACTGCCGCAGGCAGGGCATTCCACTCCCTAACCACCCTCTGGGTAAAGAACCTACCTCTGATATCCGTCCTATAACTATCACCCCTTAATTTAAAGCTGTGTCCCCTCGTGCTAGCTTTCTCCATCCTAGGAAAAAGGCTATCATTGTCCACCCTATCTAAACCTCTAATCATCTTATATGTTTCGATAAGGTCCCCTCTTAGCCGCCTCCTTTCTAACGAAAACAACCTCAAATCCCTCAGCCTCTCCTCATAAGACCTGCCCTCCATACCAGGCAACATCCTGGTAAACCTCCTCTGTACCCTCTCCAATGCCTCCACATCTTTCTTATAATGTGGGGACCAGAACTGCACACAATACTCCAAGTGCGGCCGCACTAGAGTTTTGTACAGTTGCAACATGACGTTGCGGCTCCGAAATTCAATCCCCCGACCAATAAAAGCTAAGACTCCATATGCCTTCTTAACAACCTTATCGACTTGACTGCCTACTTTCAGGGATCTATGCACATATACACCAAGATCCCTCTGTTCATCAACACTATTAAGAATCCTACCATTAGCCCTATACTCTACACATTTATTATTCCTGCCAAAGTGCATTACCTCACACTTTTCCACATTAAACTCCATTTGCCACCTCTCGGCCCAGCTCTGCAACTTGTCCAAGTCTCTCTGCAAATTTAGGTTCAGATACCTTGCTAAACCATAAACTTTTATGCAAACTATGTTTTTTAAAAAATGATATTAAGAGTTTGCCATCCTCTTGTTCAATGCAATTAACTAAAATCCAACCAGGATCCATACCCTCCAGTGTTAACTGATCTTTCCTCCTGATCTCTTCCCTTACCTTTCGCCACCACTGGTGACTGAAAGAACATGCCACCTGCCAGTCAGCTTTTACTGAATTTCTCTTCTTGCTTCATTCCTGCCACCCCTGTCCTCTAATCTCCACCCTTCTTACTACTCATGCCTTTCATTGACAAGTGGCTGCATCTCCCCTCACCCCCACCACAAAGTGAAATAATTATGGTATAAGATTTAAATGGACCTTTTGGTTATTATTCTGTTGTTTGGAAAATCTAATGAATTTGGAAACCTGCAGTGCACTCTGCTGCACTGAGTTAAGAGGAAGTATTTTCCAAGAGCTGCCTTTATACCAGACGAATAATTGATGTAAATGTTTAAACCCTACTCTAATAATTTTAATACTTTCATTTTTTAACATACAGACAGGTGCAGTATTTTACCATCATGCAGTTTATGGTGTTGCTAACCCACAATATTTGTGAAACATTGTAGATTGTGGCATATATGTCAGTCTCTGAAGCTTCAAAAAATCCTTACAAAAACAGTTTGACTTGTACAGGGTATAAAATTTGAAATGGTGGTTCCACTGTAGATGGTTGCCATTTTGAAATATGAAAAGTTTCCTGGTTAACATGTGCCAAGTGCAATCTGCTTTGAGTTTTAAACTCCTGCCCATCATCTTGGCAACATGGTCTGCAACAGCTGTTTGATCTTGTGGACTGACTTATAAGGTGAGTATAACGCTAATTATGTATTCCTGAGCTGAAAAATTGAGGCCTGCTCCTACATGTGTGTTTATTAACTGAAAAATAGGAAGTCACTAGGTCTAAACATGCACCTTGTCCAAAGCAGGGATTGTGTTTATGTCAGATGATTTACATGCCATTATCTACAGTACTTCAAAAAAATCTAAATAAAACACGAACAAATATTATTGGTAATCCAATTAACTTAGTACCCTTTGTCATCCAGTGTAATGTTAAATCTTGCTTACTGCTGTAAAACTATGTTCTCTTGCCTCTTTTGATGCATATTTGAAGGTGACAGAGCTGATAATGCATTCTGTTTCCAGAACATGATGACATGCAATATAGGTTCATACTGAATTTGTAGATTGAGCATAATCTAGTTTTCCACCCTTAGATACATCTTTAAAAATCAGGATTACTGTTAAATTTAGCATTAAATTTGAAAACAACAAAAACAGAATGAAAACACCACCATTCTGCTATGTGCAAATGAGTCATAAAGTAAAGAACATAGAACATTACAGCACAGAACAGGCCCTTCGGCCTTCGATGTTGCGCCAACCAATATAAAAAGCAATGCCCCTCCAAACTAAACCATTCCCTTCTCTTCCATATACTTATCAACTAACCTCGTAAACGCCACCAAACTTGGCGCATCTACAACTGCTGCAGGCAGGGCATTCCACTCCCGAACCACCCTTTGGGTAAAGAACCTGCCTCTGATATCCGTCCTATAACTATCACCCCTTAATTTAAAGCTGTGTCCCCTCGTGCTAGCTTTTTCCATCCTAGGAAAAAGGCTATCACTGTCCACCCTATCTAAACCTCTAATCATCTTATATGTTTCGATAAGGTCCCCTCTTAGCCGCCTCCTTTCTAACGAAAACAACCTCAAATCCCTCAGCCTCTCTTCATAAGACCTGCCCTCCATACCAGGCAACATCCTGGTAAACCTCCTCTGTACCCTCTCCAATGCCTCCACATCTTTCTTATAATGTGGGGACCAGAACTGCACACAATACTCCAAGTGCGGCCGCACTAGAGTTTTGTACAGTTGCAACATGACGTTGCGTCTCCGAAATTCAATCCCTCTACCAATAAAAGCCAAGACTCCATATGCCTTCCTAACAACCTTCTCGACCTGACTGCCTAAAGTGAGGTGAAATGTCCATGACATCATGCAGTCAGGCAATGGTAGCATGGTAGGAAGATATTTGTACTATCATCTCATGATTTAACTATTTTGGACCAATTGCAGATGATAGTAATCCCACAGGTGAAGCAAAAGATACAACATGATTTCTTTGTGCCCAAAAGAGAGAGTGCTGAAAAATTTCAGCAGGCCTGGTAGCATCCATAAGCAACATTACATTGGATGACAAAGGGTTCTGAGCTAACTGCATTACCAGTAACATTTGTTGGTGCTTTGTAAGGTCTTTTACGTGCTAGAATGTACGGTACTTCAAATCAAACCGACATAATCACAATCCCTGTTTGGGACAACAGTGCATGTTTAGACCTACAGATTCCCCACTTTTTCTCTCCTTATAAATGCTACCGGACCTGCTGAGATTTTCCAGCATTTTCTCTTTTGGTTTCAGATTCTAGTGTCCGCAATAATTTGCTTTTATGATTTCTGTGAGGTTGTTAAATGTCAAGAGAGAAGCTAACATGGAGATAAGTCACCCACCAATATATATGTACACTGCATGTGGAAATACAACAGGTGATGGTTATAACCAATTTCTTTCTAACAACCTATCATGGACGGCAATCAGTTTACCAAATGTTCAGACCACTTCCAACTCAATTTGTGTGCTTATGCAGGCTTCCTTGTCTGCTTTCAGGTAATTAGTAGATACCATCCAGCTAATTTCCAAAGTTCAACACTGAATGACTTCATGAAAGTTGTAATCAAACTGTGTGCTGAGCATTTTATGAAATAAACTCAGAAATCTCAAATTTGAAGAAAGTTATTTTTTCTTGTAACTAATCAGATTTTGCACACAATTGCAGAGTGACCTTTAGTGTGACTCAAACACTTGTATATTATCATAAGCTACATTTTCAGTGTAGCTTTCAGCTTGTAGACTAGAGCACTTTCACCAACAATGTCTCAATATGGCAATTTTATGTGTAAGGTTGCATTTGATGAAGGCTCCTTGAAGACCAAATAAACAACATTATAATTTGTAGCTGGTGAGTGAATATGCCACAGTTTAGAGGGTCTTTTTAACTCTTTATGTGGTCTATTTCTTCACTAAAGCAACAAGTGCTGTGACTTAAATGGGAGACCCCTTATTCTGAAAATTTGACTCTAGTTCTAGATTTCTTCACTAGGGGAAACATTTCATCAGCATCTATCCTGTTATTTCCCTTTGGAATCTTCTGTTTTAGTAAAATCACCTCTTGCTTACTAAGTATAGGCCCAACCTGCTCAACCTTTCTTCATGAGAGAACCCCTTCATCCCAGGAACCAGCCTGGTGAATTTTCTCTGAATTCCTTCCAATGTATATCCCTACTTAAATAAGGAACCTAAAACAAAACACAATATTCTGATTATGATATCTTACCAATGTCCCGTACAGTAAAATTTCCCTTGCCAACATTCCATTGTCTTCCTAATTACTTGCTGCACTCGCATGCTCATCTTTAGAGATTCACGTTCCAAGACAATGAAATCTCTCTGTATGCAGTCTCTCTCCTCTTAAATAATATTCCGCTTTTTTGTTTTTCCTGCTGAAGTGAATAATCTCACATTTTCCCACATTACATTCCATCTGTCAATTTTTTGCCCATTCACTTAACCTATCTATATTCCTTTACTGGCAATGTGCTCCTCATAATTTGCTTTTCCTCCTATCTTTGTATTGACAGCAAATTTGGCTATAATAAACTCAGTTCCTTCATATATTTAATATAGATTGGAAATATTTGAGATCCAGCTCTGATCCCAAATCCCCAAGAAACCAGTGTTTACTTTAACTTCTCAATTCCTTTTTATATACCTTTAGAACTCCTTTGGACTGTTCTAATTTCTTCCTCTCTATTCTTTTTGATTGCCCTTTGCTGGTTGTTTAAATTTTCTCAATCTTCTGGTCTGCTAAACTTCATAGTATAGTACGTCTGGTCTTTCAATTTTATACAATCCTCAACTTCGTTACTTGACAACAGATGGCTCATTCTTCTCATGGAAGTTTTCTTTCTCTGTGGAATATATTTTTGGCAGTTATGCAAATATTTCCTTAAATGACTTCACTGCTTATCTACCATCTTAACTTTGAATCTATTTTCTCAGTCTACTATAGTCGGCTCTGCCTTCATACCTTCAGACGGTCACTTCTGATCCACGATTCTTACCCTCAAACTGAATGTGTAATTCAGCATGTTATGATCAATCTTGTAAAGAGAATCAAAGAACAAAGAAAATTACAGGACAGGAACAGGCCTTTGGCTCTTCAAACCTGCACTGACCATGCTGTCCGACTGAACTAAAATCCCTTACCTTCTGGGGACCATTTTCATTCATCCCTCCATTTTCATCCTATTCATGTACTTGTCTGGATGCCCCTGAAAAGTCACTATCGTATCTGCTTCCACTATCTCCCCCGGTAGTGAGTCCCAGGCACCCACCACCCTCTGTGTAAAGAAAAACTTGTCTCGTATATCCTTTACTATGATATCATTGATTAATTCTGTCTTGTTGCACATTACAGATCTAAAATAGTCTGTTCCCTGGTTTTTTCTGTAACACATCTTTCTAAAAAATGGTCCCAAATACACTCGATGGCCTCTCATTAAGGCTTCTGTTGCCAAATTGATGTGAAGATTAAAATTACCCATGGAGTGTCTATAAACTACTCAGTGAATCACACTGTTGACCATCAGCATCTACATGGTATAGCTGCAACACACTACCTTCCCCCTTATCTCTATTATGTTTCATCTACTTAATTAAAGTTTTGAAGTATCATTCAATGACTTCTTTTGTAGCGATATTAAATAGTTTAACAGATTAATCTATACATTTAATGCAATACTTACATAGTGTTTTATTTCCCCAGTCCTGGTTTAGACCACTTTCCTAGATTAAAGAAAAAAAGTAATGCTTGCCATCCATTCACCTATCTGGTTACCTGCTTAATGCCTCTAGACCTCGGCTCTCTGGTCTTGCTGTTTCTTGCTCCCTCTCTCAGTCAACTGTTGCCTTGGAAAAGGACGCAATAACACCTATTTGTTCACTGGACGGAATTCCTCACTCACTAAATTCCTGAATTAAATACTCTGTAGAATCTGTACTTTGTCAAACGTATTTCCATGCTGTAGCTATCCTTTTCTGCATAACATGATATTCCAAGTTTCCAACTTGCATTCGATGGCCATATATTTGCATCAATTTTTGTTGCCATCTATCTCATTTGCAAGGGTACTTTATTTCTTTATTTTCAATGGACATCAAGTGATTGATGCAAGAAAATACCATTAAAAGGGTGAAGGATAGCAATCCTGAAATACTGTAAGCATTTCCCTTCTTGGGACCAGATGTGGCCATCGTGTCATTCCAGTTCAGGTACATTACAGCTGGGTACAGACAAAAATCTCATTTTTCGGCTAATGCCCATCTTTTGAAGGGTTCTTCCTTTGCAAAAATATGATTTTACTAGCTCTGAAATAAACCTGTCTGGAATTCCAATTGAGAGTCTCTGGTGAAAAGTGCAATGAGAGCAACTGAACTGACTGCTTGTAGAACCCATGTAGCTATCAGAAAAAAGAGATATTAACAAATCAAGAACAATCTATCAATCACTTATAGAAAGCAAATATTATGCTCAGTGACAAGCAACTAATACTCATAGCAAAGTACAATAATAATCCAGAGACCCAGGGCGATGTTCCAAGGATCAGGGTTCAAATACTACCATTGCAGATGGTGAAACTTGAATTCAGTGAAAATTTGGAATTAAAAATGTAATAATGACCATGAAACCATTATTGATTGCCATAACATCTAGTTCACTTATGACCTTTAGGGAAGGAAATCTGCCTGCCTTACCTGACCTGGCCTACGTGTGTTCCCACAGCAATGTGATTGACTCTTAAACAGCCCTTTAGGATGGCAGTCCACTAAACAAATTAAAAAATATATGTATTGTATGTTGTTTGGCACCTTCACAGCATTCATCTATAGTGCAAAGAATTTTCAAGACTATATAATTCTTAAGATTATATTTTTTTTCCTCTGGCTAACCTATCTGAGTAGTTTGCATCACCAAATGCTAGAATTAGGCTTTGTGCTTTCATAGAATCATATAATCCTTATATTGCAGTAGAGACCATTTGGCCTGTCAAGTCTGCACGGAGTCTGATAGAGCATGTTACCCAGGCCCACTCACCTGTCCTATCCTGTCATTTACATCACTAGTGCCCCTAACCATTTTGGGACATTAAGGGGCAATTTAGCATTGCCAATCCATCTAACCTGCACATATTTGGACTGTAGGGGGAAACCTGAGCACCTGGAGGAAACTCTCACAGACGTAAGGAGAACATGCAAACTCCTCACAGTAACCCAAGGTTGGAATCGAACCGTGGTCCCTGGTGCTGTGAGGTAGCAGTGCTAACCACTGTGTCAGTGATACTTAAATCAGAATAGCTGACCAAAGGACATTGAGAAAGAAATTTTGGAAGCAGGAAAAATCTAGAACTTCCAATTAGACTGAAAAAACTCTTCATGTGAAATAACTTTAGCAGAGAAGTCTGGCAAAATTATCAAAGCGAAATTTAAGTTATTCATCAATCTGAAGATAGTTCACAATAGTGTAATTGATCACAGTTCCTTTGGGCTTTAAAATAGTAATGACCAATTCGTTTCATTTTGGATAATTACGTGTTTTGGACATCACAATACTAAACAGATTTAGACACTTCCAAGCTTTTTCTGTAAAAAGAAAGCTGTCTGCATGCCACCTGCCACTTATTGGAACAGTGTTTTTCTCATTGAATGAGGTAATGGGGAAATCAGACTGTTTCTGCTGCATTGAACATAAATATTTTTCTTGGTGCCTCGTGAAAGATGATAAAAATATTGGAATCCAGAGCTTGTAGGACACGGTGAGAACCTATAAATGGTTGAGTTATTGCTGTCCAGACAGGACAGTGGTGGTTTAAGGAGGCAGTATAGACTGGGAATAAATGGTCTGAATTATTCCTATTCCCTTGTTGTAAGAAGGAGATGTACTGTGATTTATTTTTACGGGAGCCTGTCATTGGAATTCAGTTTGGAAAGCCACCCACACACTCCCCGTACGTGTTAACTGCTTCACGGCTATTCCACATATTTGTATAAAAATTGAGGAAAGCAATACTTGCAGAATTGCTTACAACATTGACAGCAAGTGAATAAACTTAGTCTGGATACTGTCTGCACTGCTGTTTGTTTCATTTCATGATAAAAATGTGTGTACCTCAGTGTGGTAACGGGCAGCAGCAGTTTTAGCACCCTGTGCACTTGGCAGGTCTCCCCAGGGTCTACAAACACAGCTGTACAAACAGTGCCGGGCTTGTGTCGGAAACAGGGCCAAGGGAAGGGAGAGAGGGAGGGGGGCACGATGGGGGAAGGATGACAGAATGACATGACTTGGCACAGGCGGTTCCTGAGAAGCAGGCTAAACCTCTAAATATCAGCTGTCTGTTTATAAAGATTTTATTGATGGTACTGATTGGTGTAACAAAAAAATGTCACGTAATATTCTCCCTGGACTTGGGTTTAACATCAGAGTGATTAAACAAAATATACTCTTGACTGTGAAAGGAGTTTGAAAAATGAATGTGCCATCCTCAAAGGTTTGGAGTTTTCCGTAATGAGTTAAAACGTGCAACTGAGGTTTGTCACTAATGTGATTGAGTTGTTAGAGAGCACATTGAGATTCCTTGGCCTTTATGCTGTACATTGTGGCAGATTATAACCTAATAGATGCTGAAGAAGTCATTTGGTCTCAAAAAAAGGAATGTTGCATTTTAATGTCACAATTTCCACATCCAAGTGTAATGGATCAAACAAAATGTTACTGTGAGCTTTCAAGGGAGTAAACTCCGCTTTACAAAGGAAGGAGAATAATAATAATATACTCAAAATGTTGTGCAATGACATACAAGTTTTTGGCAAAGTATTTAGTTTAACTAGCTTGGCTCACTGTCTATGTGGACTTTGCACATTCTTGCTGTGTCTGCTTGAGTTTCCTCTGGGTGCTCCAGTTTTTTTCCACAGTCCAAAAGGCATGCTGACTAGGTGTATTGGCCATGCTAAGTTCTCTCTCTGTACCCAAACAGGCGCTGGAACATGGCGACTAGGGGATTTTCACAGTAACTTCATTGCAGTGTTAATGTAAGCCTACTTCTGAGTAATTAACTTTAGTTGAACTCCCCAGGAAAACGAGCAAAAGAAGGTGCAAGTCTTGTTGATTTCCTTTTTATTTTACTCTATTATTTCTGGAATATGTCATAATGCTTTGATTAATTTACCAAACAATTTCTTTCTCACTATATCCTGATTGCATAAACCGTGTATTTTTATTTTTGTTTGGTATTAATATGTTGATCAGAGCATTGCACTTCATTATGCAATTTAACCATTAATTCAGCAAGTGTTGGTGATACATCTCCTTGCTCTATTATCCTAATTATTATAAATGTAGGAATTGCTATTCTCTTGGTACATGCTGTAGCTATGCCATTGCCCTTGCCCATGCCCACCTCTGTCTCATCTCTGTCAACCATGACATCCTCCTCCAGTGCCCCCATTTTGTCGACCAGCTCCGTGCAATCAATTATTTGATCAGAACTAGATTAGTGTTTTTTGTCCCCACCTCTGCACAATCACCTCAGGAGTTCTGATTGATCTATCCTTGGTCTTGTCTTCCTCATTTTCATGATGCCATTTGGCAACATTATCTGCAGCAGTATGATTCTACTTCAACTTATATGTATGCTGATGACACTAGCTCTACCTCTTCATCGCTTTCCTCAACTTTCCTCAAAAAAATCACTGCTGTTAGAATTCTTGTCTGACATCTTGTTTTGCACCATAATTTGATCCAAGCCAAACATTGGGAAGACTGAAGCCGTTGGGAAGACTGAAACCGTTGGGCAGAATTATCCAGCCCTTGCTGCCAGCAGGATCTTTCAGTCACTCTGAAGTTGACCACTGCTACGGGCAAGGAATGGAAATTGCCATTGTTTTCAATAGGACTGGAAGAATCCACAGATGGCTGATGGAGAGCCACCTCTACGGTGGGGAGGGGAGGGGTGTGCTGGAGAATTCCACTGATTGTCTTCGGTTCTTGCCACAAAATCCATTTCTCATTACCAGTGTTATCCTTCTGCATGGTCACATTCTCATGCTGAGCCACATAAAAAGCAAAACTGGAAATATAATACTGGCACTCAGCTGATCAAGTAGCACCTGCAAAACCAGCAGAAGAATTGATGTTTGGATGTAGAAACCACAATGCATTTGATAATTTGGCCATCCCAAAAAAAATCAAATCCACTGTTCTCCCCACTAATGCTAGCTAACCTCAACTTCTGTCTTTGTTGTGGTGTCTTTTCACTGAGATGTTAAACCATTTATCTGGCCTATCTGGTGGATGTAAAAGCTCCTACAAAGAGCAGGGGGTGGGCTTATCCCCAGTGCTGTGGTTAATATTTAATCCCCTAATTAACATCACAAAAATAGATGATCTGATTATTAATTTTTACAGGATGTGGGTGTCACTGGCTGGGCCAACATTTATTACCCATCCCTAACTGCCCTCTATTTCTGTTGACCAAATGAGTTTTAATTTGTGTGATCGTATTTGAAAAATCATACTTTGTGTCACATCTTTTTTTTCCAAATAGAGGGCACTTGAGAGTCAACTACATTTCTATGAGTCCGGAGTCACATGTAGGCCAGACTGGGTAAGGATGGCAGATTTCCTTCCCTAAAGGACATTAGTGAACCAGATGGGTTTTCCTGACAATTGACAATGGTTTCATGGCCATGAGTTCTTAATTCTAGATAGTTCTTAAATTCAAATTTCACCATAGCAGGATTCGAACCCATGTTCTTAGATCATTAATCGAGTTTCTGAATTAGTAGTTTAACTATGATATCACTGGGCCATTGCCTCCCCTTAATACATTTCTGCTGATGAGACTTGCTGTGTGTAAATTGACTATTCCATTTTTTACATTACGACAATGACTACTTTTCAAAAGTGCTTTGGGACCCTGAAGTCATGAAAAATGCTGCAGAAATGCAAACCTTTCTTTTCAACCACCTTGCCTACTCTTGGCAATCCATGGAGTGATTAGAGAATGAAAGGGGTTTTATTAGCACGTAATCCAACTGTTGACCAAATAAGTTTTAATTTGTGTGATCGTAATCTACATTAAAGATTTTTTTAAAAAATCATACTTTGTGTCAGATTCCTTTTTTTCAAATACAGCAAGATGGAGGTAAGGACAGAGAATGCTGGAAAAGCTCAGCATGTTTGCCAGCGCCAGTTCAGTTCACTGAAGGAGAATTTAGCATAGCCAATGAACATAACCAGCACGTCTTTCGGACTGAGAAACCGGAGCACTCGGAGGAAACCTGTGCAGAAATGGGACAAATGTGTAGACTCTGCAAGTGACCAAGCTGGAAATCAAACCTCGCTCCCTGGTGCTGTGAGGCAGCAATGCTGCCACCATGGATGGTGCAGAATTCCTCAATGGTAATACCGTACAATTCCCAGGGCAGATATTTAGGTTCTCTTGTTGGAGATAACCATTGGCTGGCACTTTGCATGGCACAAACAGTACTTGTCACTCAACCCAACCCTGGATGTGGTCCAGCATTTGCTGTATTTCTGCATGCACCTATCAACAGTTCAGAATGCAGCTGAATCAGTCATCAGTGAACACTACTGCTTCTGATAATGGTAGGAAGGTCATTGAAGAAGATGAAGATGGCTGAGGACACTGCCCTGAGCAACTCCTTCAGTCATGCCCTGAGGCTGAATGACTGTTCTCTAACAACAAGAAACACCCTCCTTCGTGTCAGATATGATTCCAGCCTGTGGTGATTTTTTTCCCCTTCAATCTCCATTGGCTTCAGTTTTACCAGGATTCTTTGGTGCCACATTCAAGCAAATGCTGCATCAAGATTGCTGACTCTAACCTCAGTTTTTGCACGTACTTGGACAATGACTAAGGATTTGAGTGGTCTTGGTGGACCCAGACTGTGCGTCGTGAGCAGGTCATTCGTCAAATGTTGCTGAAAGCTCTGTTGATAACAGCTTCCAGCTACTGATTACAAGTGGCCTGATAGTGTAGTAATGGGCTGGGATTAGATTTGTCCAGTTTTTTTATGCACAGGATCCACATTGCTGGATAAATGCCAGTATTGTAACTGTACTGGAACAACTTGGCTTGAGGGAAGTTAGTGTGAATCTTCAGCACTACAGCCAGGACACAATCCTAGCCATAGCCTTTTGCTGTTTCCACTACATTCATCTATTTAGAATGTTAAAATGATGCTTCACAAAAGGACGCCAAGTGGCCCAGCTTGGCTATGCCAGTTCTTTGAAAGAACCACGTAATTAGTTCCACTCCCCTGGTCATTAGCCATAGCCCAGTATTTGTTTTTCTATTTCAAGTATTTGTACAGTTCTTTCTGCCGTTCTTTCAGGCAGGGATTCCAGATGACAGCTCACTGAATAACGTTTTTATTTAAACATGTTGCCTCTGGTTCTTTTCCTGGTTACCTTAAGTCTAGGATCTCTGGTTGCTGACTTCTTTTGGAGACAGCTTTTTGCCTTATTTATTCTGTCAAAACCTTCATTAAAGGGTTAAAGATTAACACCTAATGCATGGCACAGCAGCACAGTAGTTAGCACTGCTGCCTCATAACGCCAGAGACCTGGGTTCGATTCCCTGCTTGGGCCACTGTGTGGAGTTAGTATGTTCTCCCTGTGTCTGCATGGAATTCTTCCAGGTGCTCTGGTTTCTTCCCATTGTCTGGAAGACGTGCTGGCTAAATGGATTGGCCATGCTAAATTCTTCCTCAGTGTACCTGAGCAGATGTCAGAGTATGGCAACTGGGGGATTTTCACAGTGGCTTCATTGCAGTGTTAAGGTAAGCCTACTTGTGACACTAATAAATAAATTTTAATACTAAACTCCCCTGAACCTCTTTGCTGTAAGGAGAAAAACTTTAGTTTTTGTAGTCTCTTGCCATGAATGACATCCTTCACCCTTGATCCCATTCTAGCATATCTCTTCTGCAGTATATTAATGCCTTAAATTCCTTCCTGTGCCTTTGCACTTAATACCTCTATTAATAAGGCCAAGGATCCCATAAGCCCCCCCCTGCTTATCCTATTCGCTCTCCTATAACTCTCACTTTCTGCTTGAATTGTGCCGTTTAATTTTTCTCTCGATATTCTTCCATTATCAGGAAGATCTTGGAATTTCCTCCTTAATGACGTTGTGGGCCAACCCACAGAACATGGATTGCAGTGGTTCAAGGAGCAGCTTACCACCACCTCGAGGGCAACTTGGGATGGGCATAAACTGCTGTCCTAGCCAGCGATACCCATGTCCCATGAATAAATAAATCCAATGTCATCTGTGGTCAAATCCCATTTAAACTAGATTGAAATTTGCTGTCCTCCAGATGAGCATTTTCCCCTTTGATTTTTTTTAAAAACCCATTGTACTTTTCCATAACCCTCCGAAACCTGCTGATGTACTTACCAACTTAAACATATTCCAATTGAATAACTTCTTTTCCAAAACTAGATCCATCTCTTCCCTCTACTCTGGGCTGGGGATACACCAAGAAAGAATGTTTTTTTTTTTTTGCACACTTCCAAATACCCATAGCCTCTCCCACAGTCTCTTCCACCAGGAAGTTCAAGGGCAACTGGTATGTGGGAACACTAGCATCTTCAAGCTTTCCCCCAAGCCACATATCAGCCTGATTTGGAACTGTACCAGCATTATTTCATTGTTGATAGCTCAAAATCCTGGAACTCCCTTCCTAACAGCATTCTGGATGTACCTGAACCACGTGGATTGCAGGAGTTCAAGAAGACAGCTCATTATTTCCTCAAGAGCAGTTTGAGTGGACAATAAATGCTGCCCTTAACCGCAATACTTGATCCCAGAAAAGAATAAAAATAAATCACATCTATAAATTTAAGGAAACATACTATAAATGTCTAATGCATGATGTGCTGCGATTGTTTATGGGCAAATTAAAGCTAAATGACGTTGAGGTTAGTAATTGTCAAACTTCCATCGCATTTACGTTTTACATGTTGCCTTACCTCATTTTATAACGTTCATGTTGTACATATACGGATAAATAGATGCAATTTGGTTTTATGTTAGTGGCACATGAGGCATATTTTCAATCTAAGGATTTATATTGAGCAAATTGTTTCTTTAAAAAAAAAAGTACAGTCCTAGAAGTATCTGTACAATTGCTTCTCTGCACATCATTAAGTTTGAAAAGTTCTCAAACGTTCTTAATTAGTAACTTCAAGATGAACAAGGCTCTGCTGAATTTATTATGGTTGAATTATGTGACTTAACAGCACTAACTTAATGAAACTAATAAAGGTGCTGCATTTTGTCCCTTTACTTGTTGTCAGAAGATCTGAAACATTAGCCCTATCTCTCGACAGATGTCGGACACGTTGTGTAATTCCAGCATTGATTATTTTTATTTTGTGTACAGTTGATGTGTGATTGGTATGCAATTTTTCTTGACCACAATTCAATTGATTGCATTAATTATTATTATTTTCTAGTTTTGTTAAATTTTAATGTAGAATCTCTGCAATGCCATTTGGCCCATCAAGTCCACAGCAAATACAATCCTATGTGTGCCTCATTTCTGTTAACCCCACGTATTTACCCTGCTAATCCTTCTGACACTAGGATCAATTTATCATGGCCAATCAACCTAACACTCACATCTTTGGACTATATTATTGTTTCACACAATTGAGATTGATGTCAAAAGCATGTCTTGTAATGTTGCTACAAAATTGTTGGACTGTGTGTTATCCACTTTGATAGAAGTAATAGGAAGGATTATTATTTAAAAGGTGAAAAGCTGCAGCATGCTACTGTGCAGAGGGACCTGGGAGTCATTGTGCACGAATCGCAAAAACCCAGTCTGCAAGTGCAGCAGGTGATCAAGAAGGTGAATGAAATTTTGGCTTTTAATAGCGAAGGGGGGTAGAATGTAAAAGCAGGGAGGTCTTGGTGCAATTGTACAGGGCACTGGTGAGGCCGCAACTGGAGTATGTGTACAGTTTTGATCCCCGTATTTGCAAAAGGATATATTAGCCTTGGAGGGAGTATAGAGAAGGTTCACCAGGCTGATGCTGGAGATGAGGGGGTTAGCTTATGAAGAGATTGAATAGACTGGGTCTATACTCATTAGAGTTTAGAAGGCTGAGGAGCGATCTTACAGAGAGTACAAGATAATGAAGGGGCTAGACAGGGTAAAGGTAGAGAGATTCTTCCCACTTAGAAAGGATGGCAGAACTAGAGGGCACAGCCTCAAAATAAGGGGAGAGCAGTTTAGAACGGAGTTGAGGAGGAACTTCTTCACTCAAAGGGTGATGAATCTCTGGAATTCTCTGCCCCATTGAAGTGGGTGGAGGCTACTTCGTTGAATATATTTAAGTCACAGGTAGATAGATTTCTGATAGACAAGGGAATTAAGGGTTATAGGGAGAAAGCGGGAAAGTGAAACTGATTCACTTCAGATCAGCCATGATCTTATGAATGGCGGGACAGGCTCGAAGGGCTAGATGGCATATTCTAGCTCCTGTTTCTTATATTCTTATGTTTCTTATATTCTTATTGTTTCACAAGGTTGGGATTGATGTCGAAAGCAGTCTTGTAATGTTGCTGCAAAATTGTTTTTCAGGAGAAAACCATCATCTCCGAAACAGCAAAGAAGAAGGAAAGGGAACTTGTGGCCAAGGAAATTGAAAAACTACGCACCTCCATCCAAACCTTGTGCCGCAGTGCCTTGCCTTTGGGAAAAATAATGGATTATATACAGGAAGACATGGATTCCATGCAGAATGAATTGTCAATGTGGCGCAGGGAAAACAAGAAGCATGCAGAATCTCTTCTAAGAGAACAAAGGTTAGAAGTACCAAAATCTGTTAAAAAGTGTGTAGAAACCTGGATAATTGCTAATTAACAATGTGAACTGGTGAATAAATGAAGTAAGGAGAAATTTCTTCACCCAGAGGGTGGTGAATGTATGGAATTCATTACCACAGATAATAGTTGAGGCCAAAACATTGTGATTTCAAAAAAAAATTCTCATAACTTATGGAGCTAAAAGAATCAAGGGATATGGGGGAAAGAGGATCAGGATATTGAATTTGATGATCAGTCATGATCAAAGTGAGTAGTGAAGCAGGCTCAAAGGTCTGTTCCTGTTTCTAGTCTCTACATTTCCATGTGTCACTATCCTTCTGTCTAAATTTTCTGGAATGGAATTCTTTGACCCCAATCAGTGTTTTTACTAAAATGTAGCACATCTCAAATATATGGGATGGAATGGAATGTAACACATAGCACAACTGCAGAGTAGGACCTGTGCTTTTTTTAAATGCAACTTCAGAAACAATGAAAGATTGTTGCTATTTTAGTTTGTTACTAGCTGAGAAAGCTAACTTAATACATTCATAAAGGAATCAGGTGAAAAGAAGTCCTGTGCATTCAGAACTTGGTGAAAAATCTGTGATGATTCTCAATCTTAACTTGATTTGGGATTTGAGTATTTATTTATGTTTTGTGAAAATTCTGTAAATTTAGGATCACCTTTAGAAAACATAGAAAATAGAAGAAGCAGTAGGCCATTCAGCTTTTTGCCCCTGCTCCATGCCATTCATTATGATCAGCTATGATCAAATTTAATGTTCTGATTTCGCTTTGCTGCCCCCATATCCTTTGATGCCTTTATTAAGCTTCCAGTCAGTGTTGGAAACTTCCATTTGCTAGCTAGATAAGGGTGAGTTTCCAACTTTGAGTAGTGCTTAAAATATTGCAACTCACCAGAATGCTAGTGTATTTTTCCATTCTATTTTTACCTCTGTTGCCTCTCTGCTAACCTGCTACATCTTATCCTTAGGAACTTTGAACAGTTTTTTCCAATGCTAGCTGTTGTTGAATAGAAAATAGCATAGGGTAATAAATTTATTAAACAGACAAGTAGAGAAGAGGCAAAACCCAGGTAGGAACAATGTTTGTCATTTTTAATTTTGCCAGGGTTGATGGCAATATTCTAAGATTTACATTAACACTGCAATAAAAGTTATTGTGAACATTTCCTAGTCGCCACACTCCGATGCCTACTCAGGTACACTGAGGAAGAATTTAGCACCTAACCAGCACGTCTTTTGGATTGTGGGAGGAAACCCACACAGACGTGGAGAAAGTGCAGATTCAATATAACAGTGAAGTAAGCAAGAATCAAACCAGGGTTCCTGGTGCTGTGAGGCAACAGTGCTAGCCACTGAATTTGAGACTAGGAATCCCATATAGATAAGTTTCCTTTAAAGCGCAGAGCTGGTGAGCTGGTAGTTTTTTTCCATGGAAATTCCATGGTTCGTGGTGGTTGAGTTTCTTTTGAAAGGAATACTCTACATGTAGGTACATGATGTTTTCTGCATTTTAGAACAGAAAGTCTTGCTAGAATTTATTATCAGAGTGCACGGTTGGTCTGCAACAAGGAAGCAGACAAAAGAGCTCCAGATGGCGCTCTGTGTCTATCTGAACAATATTTTTTTGGCTGATTTACAGAGGCTATTTTAAAACAAATCCACAGTGTTTATTGAATTAATTCAGCCTCTGTGCAGCTTGATGAAATTTTTAATTTGAATGGGGATTGCACAGAATGGTTTGTTTTCTAATTCAGTCAAATGTCAATTATGCGAGAATGTGTGACACCCAGAATCTGGCTGGGCAATATAGTACACACTTAGCTGGGAATGAAAGAAAATGACTTCAATCCAATGCAACAATACTTGTGTTCCTTTCGTCACTTAACTGGGTGGCGCAGTGGTTAGCACTGCTGTTTCACTGTGTCAGAAACCTGGGTTCGATTCCTAGCTTGGGTCACTGTCTGTGTGGAGTCTGCATCTTTTCCCTGTGTCTGCATGGGTTCCCTGGGTGCTTGATTTCCTCCCACAATCCAAAAGATGTGTTGGTTAGAGTGTATTGGCTGGTTAAATTCTTCCTCAGTGTACCTGAACAGGCACTGTAGTGTGGCGACTAGGGGATTTTGATAGTAACTTCATTGCAATGTTAATGTAAGCCTACTTGTAACATTAATAAACAAAATTAAATGTAACTGTGTATCTGCTTCTTTAGATGAGTGATCACATTCTTCTCTCTTCCTCTTCATCAGTCCCATCTCCCTTCATCAGTCCCATCTCCCCTCATCTGCCCACACCTCATCAAGTCCTTTAATTGTGATATTGGGAATGGAGTGGGGTGGGTGGGACACAAGCTCCAACTTCCATTGGAGGTAATTGCACTCATTTGCTCATTTAAAAATGTCACTGGGTTTAAAAAAAATTCTTTAATAGATATTTAACCACAGTATCTTAATGGCTGTGTTCTAACATCCCTTTTCTTTTCAGATTTATAAAGGAATCTCATCTAATGCTTATACATCTAATGCTTATACATCTAACTTACACTTATTATTCACAGTGTAGAATCCATTCTCAAATCACAAGCTATATAGGGATAAGGAAGACTATCTGACCTCTCGTGACTCATCCATCTAGTTTTCCTATCATGGTATCCATCTTCAAACTGTATTACTCTTCATGAAAGCCTATTCATTCTACATGTTAATCATCCTTGTAGAAGAACTACTTCCCATCATTGGTAAATTTGCCTGTTCTTGTTTGAAGCTGTATTCCCCTTTTCTTCTGTCATGACTGAGTTTGAAGGCCTGTTCAAGACCTAGTTTTTGTGAACAGTTCTTTCTCTATCTTACGTACTCTTGGTCACTTTCTTGTTGCTTTCTCCTTGAAAATCACACTTCTGCCATTTTATTTTAACTCAGTTTTCTGGTACAAGAGATTGGCCAAGTAACTCTTCTTGAAACTATTTCCAAAGCTTGAATATCGTCCTCAGGATAGGAACTGGATGTGGTGATAAGAGGTGGCATTTTAGATGTGGTCTGTCTAGAAATCTATAGTTTGAATATTGGTGTCTTTGACTTACACACCTGTGACCCTTGGCTGACTTGTTCTTGTACATATCTGAGGTCCACATGGGAACAGCTGTTAAACATTTATTTTTTATTATGCAGAGTGGGTTTTCATCTTTTCAATCCCAGTTCCTTTCCTTTTCTGCATATCTGTTAATGCCTTTGCTTCTCAAGATTGCAACTGATTTCACAATCATGGGGTGTCTTCTGAACAAAAAAAATACTGTCCTTTCTCTATTAAATTTTTTTCAGTCAGGGATTATCAGGCAGAGGATATCTTAATATCATTTAACATAAGTGACAGGAACTGCCACGCTGGCACAGTATTAGTACTGTTGCCTCACAGTGCTAAGGACCTGGGTTCAGTTCTGGTCTCGGGTCACTATCTGTGTGGAGTTTACACGTTCTCTCCATTCTGTATGGATTTCTTCCGGATGCTCCGGTTTTCTATGTTAGGAATAAAAGGGTGGTTAGAGGAAAAATCGGACCTCTTAGGGACAGAGGAAGGGAACTGTGCTTAGAGCCCGAGGGAATGGCGGAGATCCTGAATGAATACTTTGCGTCGGTATTCACGAAGGAGAGGGGCGTGTTGACAGCTCCTGTCTCTGAGGGAGCTGTGGACCAGTTGAGGGAAATATCCATACTGAGGGAGGAAGTGTTAGAGCTTCTAGGTAGCGTTAAAACTGATAAATCTCCGGGGCCTGATGGCATTTATCCCAGGCTGCTTAGGGAGGTGCGAGGTGAAATTGCTGGGCCTCTGACGCAAATCTTTGTCTCTTCCTTGGACACAGGTGAGGTCCCAGAGGACTGGAGAATAGCTAATGTTGTACCGTTGTTTAAAAAGGGTAGTAAGGATAACCCTGGAAATTATAGGCCGGTGAGTTTGACGTCAGTGGTAGGGAAGCTGTTGGAGGGGATTCTTAGAGATAGGATGTATAGGCACTTAGAGCGTTGCCATCTGATTAGGGATATGCAGCATGGATTTGTTAAGGGGAGGTCGTGCCTTACAAATCTGGTAGAATTTTTTGAGGAGGTGACGAAATCAGTGGACGAAGGGCGAGCCGTTGATGTTGTCTATTTGGATTTTAGTAAGGCATTTGACAAAGTCCCTCATGGGAGGTTAGTCGAGAAGGTCAAGGCAAATGGGATACAAGGACAGGTAGCTAGATGGATAAGTAACTGGCTTAGTAATAAGAGACAGTGTAATAGTGGAAGGTGTTTCTCTAGCTGGAGATCAGTCACTAGTGGTGTGCCGCAGGGCTCGGTACTGGGACCTCTTCTATTTGTAATATATATAAATGACTTGGAAGAGGGAGTAAGTGGAGTGATCAGCAACTTTGCAGACGATACAAAGATGGCTGGACTGGCGGATAGTGAGGAGCATTGTCAGGCGATGCAGCAGGACATAGATAGGCTGGTAGCTTGGGCTGGCAGATGGAATTCAATCCTGATAAATGTGAGGTGATGCATTTCGGGAGAAAGAATGTAGTGGGGAGGTATATGATAAAGAGTAGACCTATTAAGAGTATAGAAACGCAGAGGGACTTGGGGGTGCAGGTGAACAAGTCTCTGAAGGTGGCAGAGCAAGTGGAGAAGGTTTTGAAGAAAGCATATAGTATGCTAGCCTTTATAGGAAGGGGTATAGAGTACAAGAGCTGGCCTTTAATGTTGCAGTTGTATAAAACGCTGGTTGGACCTCATTTGGAATACTGTGTCCAGTTCTGGTCGCCTTACTACCGGAAGGACGTGGAGACTCTGGAGAGAGTGCAGAGGAGGTTTACCAGGATGCTGCCTGGTATGGAAGGTCTGAGTTACGAGGACAGATTAGGCAAATTGGGACTGTTTTCCTTAGAAAGACGTAGACTTAGAGGAGACCTGATAGAGGTGTACAAGATTTTGAAGGGGATTGATAGAGTAAACAGGGTTAAGCTTTTTCCTAGGATGGACTCAAATAGCACGAGGGGTCACGGGCTTAGGGTGAGGGGGGTAAGGTATAATTTGGATGCTAGAGGGAGTTTTTTCACACAGAGGGTGGTGGGAGTATGGAATGCGCTGCCAAGTAAAGTGGTGGAGGCAGGTACTCTGGAGTTATTTAAGAAATACTTAAATGGGCACATGAACAGAATAGGAATGGAGGGGTATAGAAAACTGATTTAAAATAGGGATCATGAGCCTTGGGAGTCCCTGGAAGTGTGTAAATAGATGATGATATTGATGTACTTGTTTTTATCCTACAGGTGCTTTGGTCCACCTTGTTGTCTAACGAGGGGCATAGACGCGATGGGTCGTGAGAGGACTGCTCTTGGATCTTTTTCGAGAGTATCCTACTGCTTCACGTTGTTAGTGTATACTTGACCTGGACCATCTGATGGGCAACACGACAGCTCAGTGACTATCGCTGTGCTGTGCAGATACATGGATTGGGCCTGTGTCTGTGGGAGTTTGCGCATTCTCCCTGTGCTTGCGTGGGTTTTCTCCGGGTGCTCCGGTTTCCTCCCACATCCCAAAGATGTGCTCTTAGGCTAATTGGCAAAACAAAGTCTCCCTAAATTGTTTCAAATTTGGTTTTCAATCCATAGATCTATAAACATGGACAGGGATCACGGGTAGAGATGGGAACATCAGAGTGGCGGCGCGGGCTCGTTGGGCTGAAGGGCCTGTTTCCCGTGCTGTTTTGTTCTTTGTTCCACCCGACCTAGATTAGGTAGATTGGCCATGCTAAATTGCCCCTTAGTGTCAAGGAGACTAGCAGGGTAAATATGTTGGGTTAATGGAATAGGGCCTTATTGTGGAGTGTGCAGATTCGATGGGCAAAATGGCCTACTTCCGCACTGTAGGGATCTATGATTCTAGAATCACTCAGTCCATCTCCATTATGACATGATGGACTGCATTCCCAAACTATTACCTATTTCAGCAGCGCAATTGTTGAAACCTATGTAGCTTTTCAGTTTTTTGTGGCAGCATTGATCATGTTGCTCGCTTGCGTGCGTAAATTAAAGTTTTTTGTCCTTGCAGTATCACAGACACAGCTGTGGAGCCATTAAAGACTGAACTCGCTGAACTGGAGCAATTGATCAAGGATCAACAGGATAAGAATTGTGCTGTCAAGGCAAACATACTGAAAAATGAGGACAAGATCCAGAAGATGATTTCAAGTATTAACTTCTCCTCAAGAACGTGAGAGAGGAGAGACTGTTGCACAGTCAGCACAGGGACCAGTTCAGCAAATAAGGTGAAGAAATGCTGGGGAGGAGGGATCTTGTAGGACAGCAGACTGATAAATAATGTGTATATGGGTAACAAAGACATTTCTTTGCATTCCTATCTCTCCAATCATTTGCATTCCACTAGAGAGCTTATTATTTTGCCTAGTTTGAAGAAAGCAAATGCGTACATCAAATAAAAGCAATGTTTATAAATAGCTTGCAGAGTGAAAGCAGGATTTGTGTCGTTTTCTTCTCTGTTTACCTTCTTTGGGCGGAAATTCTTGTTGGTGGTTTTAGCAAAACAGTTGACATGAATTCAAAGCAGGATGGTAAAATTATTGATCAGAGGAAAGTTTACTCCCTTCCTGATTGTTACTCTTCCCACAAATTCCTGAATGTTTTCAGCGAAGATAGAATGTTGTCTCATACAGTAGATTTCATTGCAGCATCAAGGCAAAAAAAAAGCAACATGACACCTCACCCTCCCCCGACCGCCCTCCCCCAACTGTGGTTTTAGACACTGTGTTGGTGCTTGAGGCCAGGATAAAACAAACATTCTTCTGTCTTACCTTTATGCCATTATCAGAACCTTCTTTAGTCCTTAATGATTTTATTGACATCCCCTTTGTCTTGTAGCCATGACATCTTTATCGATCTCTTCGGCATAGTGGCGGGACAGCACGGATGGCACACTGGTTAGCACTGTTGCCTCACAGCACTAGGGATCTGGATTTGATTCCCGTCTTGAGTCACTGTCTGTGTGGAGTTCTCCCCATGTATGCGTGCGTGCGTTCTGGATTCCCCTGATTCTGGACTTGCCAACCAGCAAGAATGTCTTTCCTGCATCTACCCGATATAGACTTGTTAGAATTTTATAAGCCTCTATGAGATCCACCCCTCGTTCCTTTGAACTCCAGCAGAAACAATCCTAATCTAGTTAATCTCTCCTCGTACATGAGTACCCGGAATCAGCCTGGTGAACCTTCACTGTGGAGTCTGCACGTTCTCTCCATGTCTGTGTAGGTTTCCTCCGAGTGCTCCGGTTTTCTCCCATAGTCCAAAGATGTGCTGATTAGGTGCATTGACCATGTTAAATTCTCCCTCAGTGTACCCGAACAAGTGCCAGAGCATGGCAACTAGGGGATTTTCATAGTAACTTCATTGCAGTGTTAGTGTAAGCTTACTTATGACACTAATAAATAAACTTAATCTTTTAGACTCGTAGAGGTTTACAGCACGGAAATAGGCCCTTTGGCCCAACTTGCCCATGCTGCCCTTTTTTAAACTAATCCCAGTTGCCCGCATTTGGCCCATATCCCTCTATACCTATCGTAACCATGTAACTATCTAAATGCTTTTTAAAAGACAAAATTGTACCTGCCTTCTATCTCTGGAGGCTTGTTCCAGACACTCACCACTCTCTGCGAAAAAATTGCCCCTTTGTATCTCTCCCCTCTCACCTTAAACGTATGCCCTCTAGTTTAGACTCCCCTTTTGGGAAAAGATATTGACTATCTAGCTGATCTATGCCCCTCTATAAGATCACCCCTCAGCCTCCTAACTCCAGAGAAAAAAGTCTCAATCTACCTAGCCTCTCTTTATAACGCAATCCATCAAGTCCCAGTAGCATCCTAATAAGTCTTTTCCGCACTCTTTTTCTAATTTAATAATATCCTTTCTATAATAGGGTGACCAGAATTGCACACAGTATTCCAATTGTGGCCTTACCAATGTCTTACTACTTCAACAAGACATTCCAACTCCTGTATTCAACGTTCTGACTGTTGAAACCAAGCATGCCAAATGCCTTCTTCACCACCCTGTCATCTGTGACTCCATTTTCAAGGAGCTATGAACATGTACCCCTAGTTTTCTTTGTTCTGTAACTCTCCCCAACGCCCAACATTAACTGAATAAGTCCTGCCCTAGTTCAGTTTACCAAAATGCATCACTTCACATTTGTCTAAGTTAAACTCCATCTGCCATTCGTCAGCCCACTTGCCCAATTGATCAAGATCCTGTTGCAATTTTCTTTCTAGAACATAGAACAATACAGCGCAAACAGGCCCTTCAGTCCACAAGTTGCGCCGATCACATCTACCAATCCACAGACCTATCTATAACTCCCTATCCCATTCGTTTCCATATACTCATCCAGAAGTCTTTTAAAAGACCCCAGCGAGTTTGCCTCTACCACCTCCGACGGCAGCCGATTCCATTCAGTCACCACCCTCTGAGTGAAAAACTTACCCCTAACATCCCCTCTATATTTGCTTCCCTGCACCTTAAATCTGTGTCCTCTCGTAGTGACCATTTCAGCTCGGGGAAATAGTCTCTGAGAGTCCACCCTATCTATTCCTCGCAACATTTTATAAACCTCTATCAGGTCGCCTCTCAACCTACGTCTCTCCAGTGAGAAGAGTCCCAGCTCCCTCAACCTATCTTCATAAGGCCTGCCTCCCAATCCATGCAGCATCCTTGTAAATCTCCTCTGAACTCTCTCAATAGCCTCTACATCCTTCCTATAGTGAGGCGACCAGAACTGCGCACAATACTCCAAGTGAGGTCTGACAAGAGTCTTATAGAGCTGCATCATTACCTCCTGACTCCTAAACTCTATTCCTCGATTAATGAAGGCCAGTACACCGTACGCCTTCTTGACCACTTCCTCCACCTGTGAGGCCGATTTAAGAGTCCTATGGACCCGGACCCCGAGATCCTTCTGCTCTACAACACAGCTCAGACTCCTACCCCTTATATTGTACTCCTTCATCCCATTATTCCTGCCAAAATGGACCACTACACATTTATCCGCGTTGAAGTCCATCTGCTACTTCTCTGCCCAGTCTTGCATCCTGTCTATGTCCCGCTGCAACTTTTGGCATCCCTCCAGACCATCCACAACACCACCGACCTTTGTATCGTCGGCGAACTTACTAACCCATTCCTCCACTTCCTCATCCAGGTCATTTATGAAAATGACAAACAGCAGGGGTCCCAGAACAGATCCCTGGGGCACTCCACTGGTTACCGATCTCCATGCAGAACAAGACCCATCCACAAGCACTCTCTGCCTTCTGCCGGCAAGCCAGTTCTGGATCCACGAGGCCAAAGCCCCTTGGATCCCATGCCCTCTCACCTTCTCCAGAAGCCTTGCATGGGGGACCTCATCAAACGCCTTGCTAAAGTCCATGTACACTATGTTCACTGCTGTTCCTTCGTCAATGTGTTCAGTCACATTTTCGAAGAACTCAACTAGGCTCGTAAGGCATGACCTGCCCTTGACAAAACCATGCTAACTATTTTTAATCAGTCCAAACTTCTCCAAATATTCATAAATCTTGTCCCTCAGAAGCCTCTCCATCAGCTTTACCAACCACCTGAAGTCAGACTCACCGGTCGGTAATTTCCTGGACTATCCCTGTTCCCTTTCTTAAAGATAGGAACCACATCCGCAATCCTCTGGAACCTCTCCTATTTCCATGGACGACGCAAATATCATCGCCAGGGGCTCTGCAACCACTTCCCTCACCTCCCACAATAACCTGGGGTACATCCCATCTGGTCCCGGCGACTTGTCTATCTTGATAGAATTTAACAGGTCTAACACATCCTCTTTCCTAACATCCACATATTCAATCTTTTCTGTTTGCCTCAAACCTGCAGTACAACCTCCCAGTTCACTTTCCACCGTGAATACCGAGGCAAAGTACTCGTTAAGCACCTCTGCCATTTCTTCCGGATTCACACAGACTTTTCCCCCTTCACCTTTTATAGGTCTTATCCCTTCTCTTCTCATCCTTTTACTTTTCACATATTTGTAGAAGGCCTTGGGATTCCCCTTAATCTTACCTGCCAGGGCCTTCTCATGACCCCTTCTGGCTCTCCTAATTTCCTTTTTAAGCTCCCTTCTACACACCTTATACTCCTCTAGATCCCTAACATCTCCTAGCTCTCTGAATCTTTTATGTACCTTTCTTTTCTTCCTAACTAGGTTCACACAACCTTCGTGCACCACGGTTCCCGCGTCCTACCCAAACCTCCCTGACTCCTCGGAACATTGTCTTGCAGAGCCCCAGACAAACATTTCTTGAATATCTGCCACTTTCCTTCTGTACTCTTCCCCAAGAACGCCTCCTTCCAGTTTATACGTCCAATGACCTGCCTAATGTTTTCGTATTTCCCCTTGCTCCAGACATACACCTTCCTAGCCTGCCTGATCCTATCTCTTTCCATTGCTATCGTGAAAGAGAGAGAATTATGATCTCCATTCCCAAGATGCTCACCTACAGTGAGATCCGACACTTGTACTGGCTCATTAGCTAGCACCAGGTCAAGTACAGCCTCTCTTCTCGTAGGCTTTTCCACGTACTGTGTCAGGAAACCTTCCTGAACACACCTAACAAACTCCTCGCCATCCAAACCCCTTACCCTTCTACTCATTAAATAATCCTCCATCCATATTATCACTCCTAACTCTATGGGTCTTTATCTTTTATCTTATTAATCTTTTGTGTAGCGCCGTATCAAATATCTCCGACCTGTCCCTGGTCTTCTATTCTACTCCATCTCTTCCATCCCGCTCTCCAACCATATAATCCGTCACATCTCTATCCCTCTTCAGCTCTGAAGAGAAGGTATCTGCATTAATACATTAACTCTGTTCCTTTTCCACAGATGCTACCAGACCTGCTGATTCTATCCAGCACTTTCTGTTTCTTTTGTATACAAAACAAATCATGTTCATTCATGTCACTTCAAGCTGATGGACCTGAAAGTAAATTATTTTACTACTTTCATTTATGGATATTGAAAATCTTTATAAAGAAAGTAAGTGTGTGTTGTACTGTCAGCTAGTTGAGGCAGCTACATTAGCACATTTAAAACTTATCTTGATAGGCATATGAACAAATGGGGAATAGAGGAATATAACGATTGGTTAGATAGGTAAATGCATTCGATGCAGGCTTGGAGGCCCAAAGAGCCTGTTCTTATGCTGTACTGTTCTTTGACCCTTAGCTGTTTCATTACATCACAAGAGAGAGTGAATTTTCCTGTAATGTATGGGTTAATACAGCTAGGGGTCTGCGATTCAATATACCTCCAAATTTTGACATTATAACAGATGATGAAAATGCCGTTGGTACAACAACTGATGATGATATTTGAGGAATGATGTAGATGATCAGATTCAGGTTCTTGTCATTATGGTTTAATATGTTACATCACCACTTCGATAAGGTTACCAAGAAGTGATCTGTAATCTTCTGACCCTGATCCTGACTGGTTTCAGAACCATAATAGATTAGTCATAAAGCTTCTACTATTGTCAGACAAACACTCCATTTACTTAACTGTGAACTGATGAGAACATAGAATTCATGGTTCTGTGAAGCAGATGGTACAAGATGCTAAGTCAGTGACACAACCTGGCGAATGAATATAATTCTGTAGCGCTGACATTGATATAGGTATAACAGCTTTATTAACTAGTGAAACAGACTGTTGCCCACTTGTATCACAAAGCATAGGCTTTATTGAATGCTTACTGGATGAAAACATTGCCCTTCATTAACTATACCCAAGAACACAGTGAAGTATTGAGCACTGTTTGGGAGCCACAAGTGGTGAAATATTATTTCTTGGCTTACAAAGCCTTGGGTTGTGCATTGATATCAAGAGACACAGTGGCCTGAATTTTACTGGCACGCACGCTCAGATTCCAGGAATGGATGAGGCTCAGAGAACGGCATTCCCGTTGACCTGGTGCGGGATCATATGAACCACAGGTGGGGTGTGCTGGTAAAATTTTGCCCAATGTCTTCTCAGCCACTACTTTAGCTACAAAAGCAATAACTGACCACTGGAGTTGCAGACAGTTTGCGTAGTCGATATGAGGTGGTTAAGGAGTAAGGGTTATGATGAAGCTGGTGGGTAATTTGGGAATTGATATGGTATACTTTCCAATGAAAATTCATAAATTTATTTTTACTCCTGAAGGTGAACATGTCTGAAAATTCTGTTTCAACAGTAACCACACAAGTCCTTCTCATTCCAAACCACCACTTGTTGCATGTCAGAAACATGTGCATAAGAGTTAGCGTTTCTTTCCTTTTTCCTATTAATGTAGGGTTATTTTGGATGGTTTATGATCATTAGGACATTATTAAATAGGCTCAGTGCCCACGACTTGACTATTTAAAAATTTACTGTTGATGAACTTGTTTGCCAATTTGGAAAATATATTGTTATCTTAGGTATATGGGACTAGTAATCAGACCCTGCTATTTGTTTTCAGATGCTTCCCAGTAACTAACTGGTTGGATATCTTTGTCTCATGTCCAGTTATACCGTTGAAAATTACTAACACCTCCTCAAATAGAATTGCAACATTACAAACTTTTTTTTATCGAGGGCAGTCCAATTATTTGGTACAGAAGGGTTTTTTTTAATTCTTCCCAAATTCCAAGCCAACAATAAGAGTGGAACTTTAAAAATTAATGCATGTTTATAAAAAAAAAGTATTGTCATTGACCTGACTATTCCTCACTGGGGCAGCACGGTGGCACAGTGCTTACCATTGCTGCCTTAGCACCAGGGATCCAGGTTCAATTCACAGCTTGGGTTACTATCTGTATGGAGTTTGCATATTCTCCCTGTGTCTGCATTGGCTTCCTCTTGACTGCTCCGGTTTCCTCCCACATTCCAAAAATATGCAGTTTAGGTGGATTGGATTGGGCATGCTAAATTTCCCCTTTGTATCGGGGGATCTAGCTACGGTAAATGCATGATGTTGTGGGGATGGGGGGCCTGGATGGGATTGTGGTCAGTCCAGACTTGATGGACTAATGGTCTCCTTCTGCATTGTAGAATTCTGTGATCATTCAGTTTTAATTTGCACAAGACTAGAAAGATCTTTCCTGTCATGGCCTGGAAAAGTAGTGCTTTCAAATAAGGATTCTTTCTTTAAGTTGTGTGTGTAATGTGTGCATTCTCATGACAATGGCAGACTGCGAAAATTCCTCTTTAGGTTAATTAACCAAACTCTCATATATGGTACTGCCTAGGAGCAACATTTGTGTCAGCTGAGAATTAATAGAAGCATTTTTCTGGCAATTTTGACCCCCACCTGCACAAGCAAACCTGTCAGGCCGAATTTTGAGCGTATATTTCAAACATTAGGTGCAATCCAGTGGCCTTCAGTTTCAATTCTTTTTTGAATCTTTAAATTTTTTTCTTCATTGAAGGTGGAGGAGACCATTTGGCCCTTTCAGCTTGCTCCGCCGTTCAACAAGAGCATGGTTGACCATCTCCTTAATTGCGCCACCCTGCATTGCTCCCATAACCTTTTACTTCTTTAGCACCCAAAAATCTGTTGACCTCTGCCATGCATTCATAGCTGTCTCCAGTGGAGAATTCCAAAGATTCACAGCCTTCTAAGTGAAGACGTCTCTTGATCCTAAGTGGCTGATCTCTTTATCCTGATACTGTTACCCAGTGTTCTAGATTTCCCAGCTACAGGAAACACTTTCTCAGCCTCTATCCTATTAAGCCCCTCAAGAATTCAATTTGATCACGTCTCTTTCTTATAAACTTTAAAAGGAATGTAGGCCTAATCTGCTCAATCTCTCCTCTGAGAAAAGCTCTTTCATCCTGTTAACCAATATAGTGGACATTCATTGCAATCTTTCTAGGGCATATAAATTCTTCCTTGGGACAGGACACCAAAACTTCACAAAGTGCTCTATAAAATTGTAGGAAGACTTTGCAGATTTTAAAAATATATTAACAACATGAAAGTGTTTAAAGCCTTTTTCAGATAGTTTTTCAAAAAAATCTAGATATAATTCTATGATTATGCCACCATTCTGAACATCCAAAGTCTTTTGCATGTCTGTTGTGTAAATGTATTTGAAAAATATATTTATGTAGCACATGCTATGTTGCACTGTTTGATTTGTCATTGATGTGAGGTTGCAGTTTAAAACAAGCTGCACAATATTTTAACTACAATTATTAACCCAAGATCTTTAAGTACTTCTCAGTATTATCCCACTGAATGTCTCACTGATCTGATGCAGCATTTTCCTGTTTCCCCTGTACCTTTAAGATTACATTGTACAAAGTTGCAGCAGCTGCCTAGTTTGAAGTTGTAACAGTTCATTTAAAAGGCTTTTTCTAAATGACCAGGATTATTCTGATGACAGGCCATTGTGATTTTCATAATGGAACTGCAGAAGGGTCCAGTGAACTCCAATTTGAGCTAAATTAGCCAATCTCAGCTTGGGCACAAATCTGGCCACAGTTCCGCAGACTAGGGATAAAGTAAATCAGCCAGGATTCCCATATCGAATGCTATCCAGCGACGACAACTGCTGGAAGATGGAATCAGTAGGTGTAGGCTAAGAAAAGGATTATTTTGACACTCCTTGTTCAGGTGTGCACATGAAAAATGACAATTTAGTAGAGTTGCATTGTCAGGAGGGGGGAAACTAAATTAAATTTCAAAAATAATTGATCTTGTTAAAAAAAAACTCGAAAGTAACTACCTCGCTTTAAAACTAGTAAAAATTCTGTAAGGTCAGCGATGAAGAAGACTAGAGAAAACATTAGAGAAGACATTAGCATTTCTGTTGCTTTAATCTAGAATTCTTTGTTACTTTTTCTGTTTAATCTCCTGCATGCAGAAACGGTTTCAGGTTAAAATCATAATTTTTTGTTTGGTGTTGACGCCTGCACCCTTCCCTCTCTTCCTCCCCATCCCCCACAGCCCGTGTCCCCAATGAGATATCTTTCTCACAACTGAAGAAATGTACTGTACTTATTTCCAAACACAAATTAGCACAAGTGGGTTAGCACTGCTGTCTCACAGGGACCTGGTTTTGATTTCTATTGTCTGTACGGGGTTTGCACATTTTTCCCATGTCTGCGCGGGTTTCCTCGGGGTGCTCCAATTTCCTCCCACGGTCCGAAAGACATGCTGGTTAGGTGCATTGGCCATTCTAAATTCTCCCTCAATGTACCTGAACAGGTGCTGGAGTGTCACGACCTGGGGATTTTCACAGTAACTTCATTGCAGTACCTAAATGCAAAATACTGTGGATGGTGGAATCTGAAAGATAAGAGAATGTAAGCCTACTTGTGACACTAATAAATAAATAAACTTGTGCAACTAGCATCTTTGTTTTGTTTAATCTCTTGTAGCAGCAGTTTTAGGTTAGAATCATAATTTTTGGTTTTGGTATTGAGGCCTGCGCCCTTCCCTTCCCCTACCTACACCACCCCACCTCCTGCCCAATCCACAACCTCTGTCCCCAACTCATGTCCTTCACAACTCAATGGGATACATTTTTTTAAACAACTGAACAGAGGTGCTCCATTTATTTCCAAATTGGTACACCAACAAAAATTAGCACAAACCTGACATTTTATAGGCACAAACTATCAAAGGGTGTGTTTCTAGAAGTGTATTAATGATAGCAGTGATTTTTTTTAACCTCACAAAACACATATTGTGATGATTGTTGGTTTCTAATACGTTCAAGATGAAAACAGGATAAGCAGAACTTTAATGACCGAGTCTTAGTTATGCAGGGCAACTGAAAAAGATGGTACTGCCCTAAGTGAGCAGACACCGCTGACTTTACAGCCAACGTTTTGCACTGGAGTGCTGTGATTGTTGGTTTGTAATAAAAAGAGCTTGGACCATTCATTGGCATCATAATGTATATGAAATGAAATGCTTTACAGAGCTTCATGTGTTTGATGCATTGTTAGCTCACTATTTGTACATTTTTGTAAATTTTGTTCGCTGTAACATAGTTAAATTAATTTTGTAGTGGAGCGAAATAAATTGTGTGGCTTTACTGAACACATGGATTGTAGTAACTGTGAAGCTAATCGTTGCTTGTTGATTTCTTTTTGACTTGATTTATTATTGTCATATATGGGGCTACAGTGAAAAGTATTATTTCTTAAAAGTATAAAGTATATTTATTAGTGTCGCAAGTCAGCTTACATGAACACCACAATGAAGTTGCTGTGAAAATCCCCTAATCGCCACATTTCGGCACCTGTTTGGGTACGTTGAGGGAGAATTTAGCATAGCCAGTGCACCTTAACCAGTCTTTCAGATGGTGGGTGGAAACAGGAGCAGATATAGGGAGAATGTACAAACTGTGCACAGTCAGTGACCCAAGCAGGAATCAAACCCAGGTCCCTGGCTGTGAGGCTGCAGTGCTAACCACTTTTTTGCATGCTATAAGACAAAGTGTACCATTCATAGAATACAAAAGAGTGAAGGAAAGAAGAAAGTGTAGACTATAGTGTTACAGTCATAGATAGGGTTTAGAGAAAGATCAGCTTACTATTAGGTTGGTCTGTTCAAAAGTTTAATGGGGTAGGAAAGAAGCTCTTCTTGAGTCAGTTGATACTTGTCCTCAGACTTTGCATCTTTTTCTTGATGGAAGAAAGTGGAAGAGAGTATGTCTGGGATGCATAGTATCCTTGATTATACTGGCTGCTTTGCAAAGCAGCAGCGAGCGTAGGTAGAATCAATGGATGGGAGGCTAGTTTGCATGGTGGACTGGCCTCCGTTTACACATGAGGACAGTCTTAATAGGGATCTTGGCTTCGTGACACACTAGCTTGCCTAGGTTAGCAAAAAACCTCACTTTCTGTGCTGTCTGGAGAAAATACACAGTTCTCTAACCAATGCTCAGGATTCCCTTCACACACAGTGTTAGCCATTTTAACACTTGAATAGCAGGTTAGATGTAAGGATTCGCATTCTAATCAGCAATCTGTGACTGTCTGTGTTGATATGTGTGCTATTGCAGACCAGAACACTGCATTTGCCTGACAAAGACACAGAGTGTCAAAAGCTCGCAAATTTACTATCAAATAAATCGGTTGGATTTAAAATTGGTGTTGCTAAATTCTTACTGAGTTCTTACTCCGTTTACAACTCATAGGCTCATCAAAGGGATATGGATTAATGGTGGAAAATATATCAACAAAGCTTTCCTTGTTCTCCCTCTGATCCACGAAGTGTGGAAATGCTATTGCTGTATTTTATTCACTTAGTAATTTGACAGGATATAACATGAAATAGGAATATTGGAATCATGGAGTGGCTGCAGCTCAGAAGAAGAGGATTCAATACATTCAGTCCTCGTCAGCTTCCCACGAGAACAAATCATTCAGTCCCACTCCGTTTATCTTCAGGTGCTTATCAAACTCACTTTCAAAAGCCAAAATTGAATATGGAAATAGGCCCTTTGACCCAACTTGTCCCTGCTACCCAGATTTCTATCACTAAGCTAGTCCCAATTGCCTGCGTTTAGCCCATGTCCCTCTCTACCCATCTTACCCACGTAACTATCTAAATGGTTTTTAAAAGACAAAATTGTATCCATCTCTACAACTGGTTCTTGATTCCAATACCAGTGGGAACATTTTTTCTCTATCTACTTTGTCTTATTTTGAACATTTCTGTTCTCATTTTATACATTGGTACATAAGTAGGCTATTCAGCCCCTTGAGTCTGTCCACTGTTTTGTAAGGTCTTGATTGATTGGTTTATATTTCCCCTTCAGTTTTCTGAACCTTACATATGCCTCCTTTTCCTTTGAGTTTTGAGTTCCACATTCCCATCTACTTGACTGATAGCCTTTGATTTCCTTCCAAGGCTGCCAAAGAATTGATCAACTTCTATCTTCTGAGCAGAGTTCCAAAGTTGCACGGCTCTCAGAGGAAAAAAAAAACTTACCTCCATCCTAAAAGGGTGATGGCTAATTCAAAAATGGTGCCTTCTTGTTTACCTTCTCAAGATTGTTCAGGATCTTGTATATTTAAATTAAGTCACCCCTAATCCTCCTAAACTTCAGTGGAAACGAGCCTAGTCAGTCCAAACTTCCCTCATCAGACTTCTCTAAGAAGATACCATGATCTTATGTGGTGTATGAGCAAAGCATTGTGAAAGTCAAGTCAAAACCTATTAATGCAAACAAGACTTTCCATTCCAAATTCACAAGCATTTTTCTTCTGATCATTTTTTCAACTCAGAACTTGGTGAATTCAATATTGATTAAGTGGGGAAGATAAATGACAGGATGTGCTTCAGTTACTCACAGCACCAGGGACCCAGGTTCAATTCTGGCCTCAGGTCGCTATCTGTGTGGAGTTTGCACATTCTCCTCATGTCGGCATGGGTTTCCTCCAGCTGTTCCAATTTCCTCCCACAGTCCAAAACTGTGCGCATTAGGTTGATTGGCCTTGCTAAATTGACCCTAGTGTTAGGAGGATTAGCAGGGTAAATGAGCAGGGTTACGAGAATAGGCCCTGGATGAGTACAGATTCGACTGGCTGAATGGTCTCTTGTACTTAAGGGGATCTACGGATTCTATTTTTAAAATGCAACCTTCAATTCTCAGTAAAAATTATCATAATGTTCTTGTTTCCATTTTAAAAAGTTAAAGTTTATTTATTAGTGTCACAAGTAGGCTTACATTAACACTGCAATGAAGTTATTGTGAACACTCCAAATTGTACAATCATAATAAGTCCTTTAACCCAGACCAATGATAGAAGGTTTTTGTTTTGGGAACAATTAAACATTCCCGATGTTTTCCAAAATATAAGGGTGTGTGAAATGAATGAAAAATGCCTCAGGCAGATCCAATTTGAGTACTGCTGTTAGTAGTAATTTATCTTTGCTACTGGAAACCGGTTGATGTGGGATATACTTGGCAAACTCCCTCCTAAGATTACTTGCATAAGCATTGACATGGGCTCGCCTATTTTACAATTAGAGTTTATTTGTTAGTCACAAGTAAGGCTTACATTAACACTGCAATGGAGTTACTGTGAAATTCCTCTAGTAACCACAGTCTGGTACCTGTTTGGGTCAATACATGTAACCAGCACATCTTTTAGAATGAGAGAGGAAACCAGAGCACCTGGAGGAAAGCCATGCAGACATGAGGAGAATGTGCAGACTCTGCACAGATAGTGACCCAAATTGGGAATCGAACCTGGATCCCTGGCACTGTAAAGCAGCAGTGCTAACCACTGTGCTGCCACAGGGTTTTCCCCAACTGGTAATCCTACTGCATCAGGCAACCACTGCAAACAAAATAAATGAGCTATTAGAAAATGATAGATTCATAAATTAATAGGTATGTGGGTATGTTTGTTTTTTTAAGGTGTAGCCTTTTCAGCCAGGTTTATTTACTAGAATAACCTCATGTGCAAATTCCTGTTCTAAAGTCATCATTTTGACCACCCACTGGGAGAGATTGTGTTGAAATTCAAACATGTAATAGTGTTTGCCTTTCGATTAATTTTATGAATATAGTAATATGAATATTTTATTCATAGCTCTTTAAAAAAAAGTCTTTTTACAAGTAGCATGTAGAAATGCACAATAGGGATTGACAGAAGTTACATAAATTGTTGTGTTTTGTTGAATTGCAATACTGGCACAACATTGTTAAAGGAAACAGAGTGTATAGAATTCCAAAAGAATCTCGCCAATTTACCTGGTTGGTGGTATATAATTAGGCACAAATTGTAGCCATTCAAGTGTGTTCAGAGTACAGTAACAGTGTTACTCAATTTATTTGAATTGGATGTTTGACAAGTGTTGGGAAATGAAGCTTTTAAACAGAAAAATGTTGAGTAAAGAAAGCATTCAGTTTCCAATCATAGTGAACAGCAGGCTGACAATACAGATTCTGAGCGGCATGATGGCACAGTGGTTACACTGCTTCTCACAGCACTGGGGATCTGGGTTCAATTCCTGGTTTAGTTCACTGTCTGTATTTGCGTGGGTCCCCTCTGGGTGCTCCAGTTTCCTCCCACAATCTGAAAGCTGTTATGGTTAGGTGCATTGGCCATGCTAAATTCTCCCTCCGTGTCCCCAAACAGGTGCCGTAGTGTGGCGACTGGGAGATTTTCACAGTAAGTTCATTGCAGTGTTAATGTAAGCCTACTTGTGACACTGATAAACTTTAAACTAGGAACAAGGTTTTGCTACTTCAGATCAAAGCAAAGTACTGCAAATGGTGGAATCTAAAACAAAAACAGAAAATGCTGGAAAATTTCAGTGGCAGGATCTATGGAGAGAAAACAAGCCAACGTTTCAAATCAGCTCTGATGCAGGGTCATCCTGTCTCAAAACAATTCCTTTCTTTTTTCCAAAAATATACTTTATTCATTAAAATATCAATTAGAACATTGCAAGTATACATGTCAATAAATTGCAAACGGGTCAGAATAAAACATTTTACAGTTGTATACAGATTACAGTTATTTCAATTAGAACAGTTCCATCAAAATCTCAATTAAATCATTGCAAGTATACATGTCTGCAAATGGCAAACAGTGCATAATAAAACATTTGTACAGTTCTAAACAATTTACAGTTTTTCTGTTTCAATGCTTAATCTATATGCATAGCTCAAAAATTACTGTGTGCTGTTGTTGCTCAGATTGGCTGATAAGAATAGATACTACACTTGATCTTAGCCAAAAGGCCGAGAAGCGATAGCCTGTAAACATCCACGTGGCCCCCTTCCTCACGCACTGGCTTTCTTGCTGGGCACAGAAAAGCACTGAGCCTGACTGAGTGCTGCAGTTACAGTGACAGGCAACAGGGGTCTCAGGGTGTGTGCCCTGACTCTGGTCTTGATACCTGCTGGCTAGTTGGCTCGTGCTGCCACATGTTCTGTCTTTGACACTCTTGTTAGTGAGTGCACCGTTCCCGGAGGTAGTGCAAGACCAGGTCGATGTGTGGCGTGGAAGGAGCGAGCCCCTTTCCCACCGCCTGTTCCAAAAATCAGGTTAATATTTGGCCCCCAGGTAGGGGACGTGTCAGATAACTAAACTGATGATAACAATTTTCTTTCCCAAAAATATACTTTATTCATAAAAGTATCAATTAGAACATTGCAAGTATACGTGTGAATGAATTGCAAACAGGTCAGAATAAAACATTTCACAGTTATATACAGAGTACAGTTATTTCATTTCAATTAGAGCAGATCCTTAAAAATCTCAATTAAATTGTTGCAGATATACATGTCTGCAAATGGCAAACTGCGTAATAAAACATTTGTACAGTTCTATACAATTTGTAATTTTTCCATTTCAATACTTAAAGCTAAAACATGCCTCAGAAATTACTGTGTGCCATTGTTGCTCAGATTGGCACACAGTTACGCAGGTCGAGGGTATTCTGCAGTTCCCGGGCCCTTGATCTGCCTTTGTTAAAAGGCCTTATAGTGTGACCTTTCCCCATTGTGCCTTTGCGGCAGCTGTCCTAAGCTTCAGCACGTCCCTCAGCACGTAGTCCTGGACCTTGGAATGTGCCAGTCTGCAACACTCAGTCGAGGATGGTTCTTTTAACTGGAAGATCAGCAAGTTTCAGGCGGACCAAAGTGCGTCCTTCACCGAGTTGATGACCTTCCAGCAGCAATTGATATTCATCTCCGTGTGCATCCCTAGAAACAGCCCGTAGAGCACAGAGTCCTGTGTCACCGAGCAACAATCCCTGTGGTGCAGAAGGAGGCCATTTGGCCCATTGAGTCTGCACCAACTACCATCTCACCCATGCTAGTCCCCCTGATACTCAGCCAATCTGCCTAACCCGCACATCTTTGGAGCGTGGGAGGAAACCAAAACACCTGGAGGAGACTCTGCACAGATGTGACCTGAGGTCAGAATTGAACCTGGGTCCTTGGCACTGTGAGGTAGCAGAGTTAACCAGCATGCCATTGTGCTGCTCATTGGCTCTATTCTCTCTCCATAGATACTGTCAGAGCTGCTGAGAATTTCCAGCTTTTTCTGTTTTTGTTTGCATATTTTAGTGTATGAATTTTATTTCAAGTTCCCGATTTTTGTTCAGATTCAAAAGGAGGTAGCTGGGATGTAAAGAAATGTAATATTCCCCATTGCACCACCACCATGCAGCCTGCAGAAGGTGCTGTGACCTTCCTGCTTAATGTTTCCAGTCTTCATCGACACACGCAGTGACATTGCTGACTGCTTTTATCTCATTTGTGTCAGCGTATGCCTGCATTCAAACTGCTCCTGCAGACCAGCTGCAGCCAGAATGTTACACTACCCTTTCTCTTGCCTTATGTTGTTGGATTTTGGTGAGGTCCCACTAATTTAAGGAAAAATCTGTCTAAATCCTGTTGCCATTTAGTAGCTTAGAGTAAAGTTATACTGATCAATGAGTCCTTAACCCACTCCAGTGAAACCAGAGCAACGAAATAAGTACATTCATGGGAACATTTTCTGATTTCCCCCCAAATTTAAGGATGCGTAAAAATAAGTGGAAAATACCAATTTTCAATTTCCATCCTGGCTTGGGTCACTGTCTGTGTGGAGTCTGCACGTTCTTCCATGTTTGCGTGGGTTTCCTCCAAGTGCACCGGTTTCCTCCTACAGTCTGAAAGATATGCTGGTTAGGGTACATTGGCCATGCTAAATTCTCCCTGAGTTTACCTAAACAAGCACCAGAGTGTGGCGATTAGGGGATTGTCACAGCGACTTCATTGCAATGTTAATGTAAGCCTACTTCTGACTAATAATTTTTTAAAAGAATTTCATTTTTTTTGATGTGTTGCATCAGACTTTGAAATTATGAGAAAAAAAACAATAAATACAACTGATAAAATAGATTTGAGCTTTGGGTTGCTGTGATTTGTGGACTAATGTCGTCAATTTGAATCATAGAATCCATATAATGCAGAAGGAGACTCTTCGGCCCATTGAGTTCACTGACAAAAATTCCCAGCTAACTTTATCCCCATAAGCCCACACATTTATTCTGACATTAAGAGTCAATTTAGCATGACCAATCTGCCTAACCTGAACATCTTTGGACTGTGGAAGGAAACTGGAGCACCCGGAGGGAACCCACACAAACATGAGGAGAACATGCAGATTCCATACAGACAGTGACCCAAGCCAGGAATTGAACTCAGGTCCCTGGCACTGTGAGGCAGCAATTCTTACCACTGTGCCACCTTGGTCCCACGTCCAAATGTTGCTCTGCAATTAATTAGCTGACCCCTCCTGGATATCATTGTTTTGATATAACAATAATGAAAGCCTAATATTACTGTTACCATACAGTGTTTAAGGTGTAAAAAAAAATTTGATAAGAATTATCTGTGCAGTTGGGTCTGAGATAATACTTCCACATTTAAATCGATGATAGAGAGAATTTTGCATAAATTTGAGTGTTCAAATTCCACTGCACAACTTGGGATGTATACCTCTGGATCATCAGAGATACAGCTGCCTCACAGGGAATGTGATGCCACCGTTGACATGCAACTGGTGTTTGAATCATAGAATCCCTACCTTGCAGGAGGCCATTTGGCCCATTGTCTGCACTGCCTCTCCGACAAAGCCTATCCCCGTAACCCCATGTATTTACCCCGCTAATCCACACATCTTTGGACTTGAAGGAACAATTTACCATGGCCAATCCACTTAACCTATACATCTTTGGACATTAAGAGGCAGTTTAGCTGGGCCAATCCCTCTGATCTACACACCTTTGCACACTAAGGGACAATTTACCATGGCCAATCCACCTAACCTGCACATCTTTGGACTGTGGGAGGAAAGTGGAGCACCCAGAGGAAACCCACGCAGACAAGGGGAGAATGTGCAGACTCTATGCAGAGAATGATCCAAGTTGGGAATTGAACCCAAGTCTCCAGTGCTGTGAGGCAGCAGTGCATGCCACTGTGTCATCCTTTCACCTCTCATTCTTCTAAACTTTAAGAATACATAGAATATAGAACATTACAGTGCAGTACAGGCCCTTCGGCCCTCGATGTTGCGCCGACCTGTGAAAACCAATCTAAAGCCCATCTAACCTACACAATTCCAATGTCATCCATATGTTTATCCAGTGACCATTTAAATGCTCTCACACGTTTCTGCATTAAACTCCATTTACCATCTCTCAACCCAGCTCTGCAGCTTATCTATGTCTCTCTATAACCTGCAACATCCTTCCCACTGTCTACAACTCCACTGACTTTAGTGTCATCTGCAAATTTACTAACCCATCCTTCTATGCCTTCATCCAGGTCAGTTATAAAAATGACAAACAGCAGTGGCCCCAAAACAGATCCTTGTGGTACACCACTAGTAACTGAACATTTCCCATCAACCACCGCTCTCTGTCTTCTTTCAGCTAGCCAATTTCTGATCCAAACAACTAAATAACCTTCAATCCCATGCTCCGTATTTTCTGCAATAGCCTACCATGGGGAACCATATCAAATGCTTTACTGAAATCCACATACGTCACATCAACTGCTTTACCCTCATCCACCTCTTTGCTCACCTTCTCAAAGAATTCAATAAGGTTTATGAGGCATGACCTACCCTTCACAAAACCGTGTTGACTATACTAATTAAAATGTTCCTTTCTAGATGATTATAAATCCTATCTGTTATAATCTTATCCAAAACTTTGCCCATAACAGAAGTAAGGCTCAATGGTCTATAATTAACACGGTTGTCTCTATTCCCCTTCTTGAACAAAGGAACAACATTTGCTATCGTCCAGTCTTCTGGCACTGCAGACTACTCTCCTCAGTCATTCTATATGGGACAACTCCGCCATCCCAGGAATCAGTCTGGTGAACCTCCGCTGCATTCTCTCTATGTATACTCTGTTCCTTTTATGCCGGACCTTTTCTGATTCTCTCCCCAGGTGGAGAGTTCCACCTAAGGGTTTGATAAGCATAAATATCTATTTGCCTCTTTCACTCTCAGAATTGAAATTTGTTAAGTGTAGAATTTTAAGAGGGATGAATTATTCATTAAATAAGTTAAGGAGCATTGAATTTTGAGTTGTTTAAAAGGAGTGTTGTAATTGATTTCATGCTCGCGTGCCTCTCACATGAACCTTCAGCAAGAAGTTAAAAGGCCGAGCGATTGAAATGTAAAACAGCTATTTACAGTAACACTTCTTCAGTTAATGCTATATTGTTCAGATTAACTCCCATTCCCACTCTGCACCCCCTCGCCCCTCTGCCCAGTAGGGTTAACAAATAAGTTAATTTGTTTCAAACAGATTGTGTTCAGAGTTTTGTAAAATGAATGACTTCTACTCTGAAGTGTGAGCAGCTGTAAAAATTAATGTAGCAATCTGGTAAAATCCCACACTATTTGAGCAGGAGGCTCTTTCTTGACACGCATTGGTTAAAACATTTATGTAAGAGCCAATGGATAAAATCTCCCAACAGTTTGTAGGCTGCCCTATGAAGGTGATGGCTTTGTGGTATTATCGCTAGACGATTAATGCAGAAATTCTGCTAAACTTCTGGTGATCTGCATTCGAATCCATCGACTCTGTCTATACTTCCTGTTGCCTTGGAAAAGCAACCAACATAATTTAAGTCCCCCGCACCCCGAACATTCTCTGTTTCACCTTCTTCCATTGGGAAAAAGATACAAATGTCTGAAGTCATATACCAACCGACTCAAGAACAGCTTCTTCCCTGCTGCTGTCAGACTTTTGAATGGACCTACCTTGCATTAATTTGATCTTTCTCTGCACCATAGTTCTGAATGTAGCGCTACATTCTGCATTTCTGTGTTCTATCTTTTCCTTCTCTATGAACGGTATGCCAGCAAGAAACAATACTTTTCACTCTATACTAATACATGTGACAATAATAAATCAAATCAAATCAAAGAAATCCTGCCTTGACAAATGATGAAATTTGAATTTAATAAAAAAAATCTGGATGACTATGGTAGGATTTGAACCCAGGTCCCTAGAAATTAGCTGAGTTTCTGGATTAATGATCTGACAATAATACCACTAAGCCAGCACCTCTCCATGATGTAAACACACAGGGTAGATCAAAAAAACCTACGGATCCTAGAAATTATCTGATGATCGCCTTTTAGTTGCTGGAGTTTAAAAGGGCGAGGTGGATCTGATCAAAGTATATCAAATTTTAAAAGGGATTGATAAAATGTAAACCAAATGTTTCCTCTTATGGGGCAGTCTAGAACAAGAGGTCACAGGTGTAGGCTGAGAGGGGATAGACCTTTGAATGGACTTACCTCGCATTAAGTTGATCTTTCTCTACACCCTAGCTATGATTGTAACACTATATTCTGCATTCTCTCCCTTCCCTCTCTATGAACTGTATACTAATACATGTGACAATAAATCAAATCAAATCAAATAGATTTAAAGCTGAGATGAGATCTAAGATGTAAGACATGGGAGCAGAATTAGGCTACTCAGCCCATTGAATCTGCTCCGCCATTCAATCATGGCTGATATTTTTCTTCTCCTTTGTCTTTTCCCTATAATCATTAATCAAGAACCTATCTATCTCTGTCTTAAAGACACTCAATGACCTAGCCCCCATAGCCTTCTGCAGCAAAGGGTTCACAATTCCACCACTCTGGCTGAAGAAATTTCTCCTCATCTCTGTTTTAAAGGATCGTCCCTTTAGCCTAAGGTTGTGCCCTCTGGTTCTAGTTTTTCCTACTAGTGGAAACATCCTTTCCACATCCACTCTATCCAGGCCTTGCAGTGTCCTGTATATGTTTCAATAAGATCTCCGCCTATCCTTCTAAGCTCCAACGAGTCCAGACCCAGAATCCTTATCTGTTCTTCATAGAACAAGCTCTTCATTCCAGGGATCATTCTTGTGAACCTCCTCCGGAATCTTTCTAAGGCCAGCACATTCTTCCTTAGATATGGAGCCCAAAATTGCTCATAATACTTTAAATGGGGTTTGACCAGAGTTTTATACAGCCTCAGAATTTCATCCCTGTTCTTGTATTCTAGCCCTCTCGACATGAATGCTAACATTGCATTTGCCTTACTAATTGCTGACTGAACCTGCACATCAACCTTAAGAGAATCTTGAACAATGTCTCCCAAGTCCTTTTGTGTTTCTGATTTCCTAAGCATTTCCCCCATTTAGAAAATAGTCTATGACTCCATCCTTCCTTCCAAAGTGCATAAGCTCACACTTTTCCACATTGTAATCCATCTGCCACGTGAGGAGGAAGTACTTTTTGCAGAGAGTAGTGAATTTGTGGAACTCACTGACCCATAGCACGGTGGAGTCTGAATCTATGAATGGCTTCAAGGAGATAGATATACTTCTGATTAAAAAAGGGATCAGATGGGGAGATGGATTGGAGACCAGGGAGAGATCAGCCATGATCTGATTGAATGGTGGAGCAAGCTCGAAGGGCTGAATTTGCCTACTTCTGCTTCTAATTCCTATCATAGAATAGAATCATAGCATCCCTATAGTGTAGAAGGAGGCCATTCGCCCCATCAACTCTGTACTGACCAGAATCCCTCCCAGCTTCTATCCATGTAGCCCCACATATTTAATCCCCTGACACTCAGTGGCAATTGAGCATGGCTAGTCAACCTAACCTGTACATTTTTGAACTATCGGAGAAAACCGGAGCACCCAGAGGGGACCCACACAGACATAGGGAGAACATGCAAGCTCACACAGATAGTGGCCAAGCTGGGAGTCGAACCCAGGTCTCTGGTGATGTGAGGAAGCAGTGCTAACCAGTGTGCCACTTTGCCGCTCTGTGTTCCTAAGTTCTAATTCTCTGCTTCCTGCTTGCCAGAACCTGTCCTTGGCTATGGCCTCTTTTCTGCCTAAAACTTTCCATTGTGGTTGTATTCCCTGATCCCTGGTTACAGGCCAAGTTTGCACTAATGACCATAGCAAGCTGAGTTAAAAGGAAACCTTTAATGTGGGCAAATAACCCAAAGGACTTCCAAGGAATGTTGTCGGATAAAACTGAGGTATTAGGACAGGTGACCAAAAGTTTGGCAGAAGAGGTCATTTTAGAGCATGTCTTAAATGAGGCTAGAAAAGTGAAAAGAATTCAGACAGGAGAAAAGTCCATTTTGCAAATTTTATTGGTCCTCCTTTCACTGGCTAGTTTTTTTTAATCGCTGCACCAGAACTGTATTTTCCTCTCTCTCTTGGGGTAATGAACGACAACTTTGGACCTGAAAATCAGTCTGCACGATTATTGGAAGGAGAAGCAATCCCCCACTGTCAACATCCTTGATGTTACCATTGACCAGAAACTCAACTGGACATACCATATAAACACAGAAATTACAAGAGCAGGTCAGAGGCTGGGAATACTGCAGTGAGTAATTCACTTCTTGACTCCCCAGAGCCTATCCACAGTCTACATTTGCACAAGTCAAGAGTGTGATGGAATACTCCCCACTTGCCTGGATGGATGCAGCTTCAACAACAGTCAAGAAACTCAACACCATACAAGACAAAGCAACCCATTTGATTGGCACCACATTGACAATCATTCAATTTCTCCACCACAGATACTCAGTAGCAGCAATGTGTACTATCCACAAGATTCACTGCAGCAATTCACCGAAGATCCTTAGACAGCACTTTCCAATCCCACAACCACTTCCATCTAGAAGGACAAGGGTAGCAGACACATGGGAACATCATCACCCGCAACATCCCCTCCAAGTCACCCACCATCCTGACTTGGAAATATATCGCTGTTCCTTCGCGGAGTCAAAATCCTGGAATTCCTTCCCTAATGACATTGTGGGTCAACCCACAGAACATGGATCGCAGCGATTCAAGAAGGCAGCTCACCAGCACCTTCTCAAGGGCAACTAGCGATGGTTAATAAATGCTGGCCAGCTCGTGACGCCCATGCCTACTGCAGCTAACCAGCCAGTGGAAGATGAGTCCAAGTCAATGAGCTGAAAGAGGTCATTCTGCCAGAGGCAGCTTTACAATTCGCCGTGGCCCGCGCCCAACTCCATTTCTGCCCTCCTCCCATTCCACTGCCCAACCTCACACTCTCCCAACCCCACCCACCCACCATTGACCCATAGAGCGCACAGGCGCAAACTGCAGAAATACACAAATTGATTAGTGCTCTTTCATTGTGAAAACACGGCTGTGTGAATAATTGCGGAATGGAAATCCGAGCTTACTTCTGTTAGAGTGACGGTAAAGGTGGTCGATATTGCGATGTGTGAGTCCCGAGGCGACCAAACGTCGAACTTGCTGATGAGCAACGAGATGAAAAAAAAATTAGCCAAATACATCAGTGCAGCACTGGTCAGTGCAGGACAGAATGAGCCAGTCCAGGGTTGGAGTGAATACTTCAATCGAAAAGTTACAGGTAAAGACATTCAGTATATTTCAGATGAAGGCAAAATAATGCAGATGCTGGAACCTAAAAGAAAAACAGAAAGTTCTGGAAGATCTCAATGGTCTGGCAGTATATGTGTGTGTGAGAGAGAGAGAGAGTAGAGCCAATGTTTTGAGTCTGGATGACCTTCATCAATGCTGAAGACAAGGAAAATAGAATGGGATTTATACTGGGAGGATAAGGGGTTGGGGGCTATAATTGATAGAAATGACATAGGCAAAAAGACAAAGGGAATGTAAATGGTGATGATAAAAGCTAGGAATGGTGCTAACAGTGTCCATTGAGAGATCAATATGTGTAAATGGCAGAGATGCAGACTGTCGGCATGTGGCAGATGGCCCTAGTGGGCTGGGAGAGGGAGGTTGAAGCAAGATGGAAAGTGAGATTTTGGAAGCGGAAAAAGTAAAGAAATGAAATGGATGAAAATAAGAAATGAAGTAAGATAAATGGAAACGGAGTCTCATTCAGTTTGAAAAATAGAAGTTATCTTCCCTACTTCCTTTCACAAAATCAAAGAAGTTGCTGTAACTTCATGCGAGTGGAGTGTCCAATATCAGAGCCTAAGTCCAATATCAGTGGCTCTGTCTGCAGGGTCCTGTCCTTTGTCCTAGAGACTTTCTAAAGGTCAGTCTTCTGAGTGATGGTGGTTAGAATAACCAGCCTTTATATCAGAGCAACAATGATCCATTGTGAAAAACTGAATTTAAATAAGGGAATATGGAAGAGAGACAGATGTTTAAGGTTTTGTCTTTTCTGTTCATCCTTTCTTGGCATTTGAGGGATCATCTGTCTGCTTAGTTATGCTTGCTTCATAAATGCAAAGTGTTCATTTTGAGATATTTCTGCCTATGCAATTAAATTTAAATGCTAGATTGAAGAGCTTAGCTAGATTGAACATATTTTAAGGCTAAGCAGGTATGCTGTGTTAGCTAGGAAAATTGACTGCATTTTTTTGAAAATACAATGCCAGCAAAAACAGGCTTCTCCATAAAGATTTCCATAAACAGCATCCGCAAGTTATGAAAGTCAGAGACAGCATGTGCCGAGCAATTTCAATGACATAGATAAAAGTTAACATATATTGTAGTCACAGTTCTATGTTTTTAGTTCAGTCAAGAGTCTGTTGTTGGTTCTGTTGTGATTAGTAGTGGACTGCTAAAAGCCAATATCTCTTTCGCTGTCTCTCTCAACAAGGATTGGATGCAAGCTGAAGGAAAAGTGGCAGACACGAAGAAAAGGGGACATGCCCTCTCTCTGTCTGACCCCAAAAATCTCTCTCCAGTAATTTTTTTCAGTTGGCTTTTTGTAATGTTAATTTTAAGGTCTGTTCAATAGAAGAAATTCAACTTAGTACCAGTGCTGTCTTTGTCTATTCTGAGGAATGAATGAATCCTGCTGTTTAAGGTTTATTTATTAGTCACAAGAAACATTTTTGGGAGAGGGTGGTGGTTCACAGGAAGGGGCATTGATTAATTTTTAAAAGTTACTCTGTTCTAAGCAATGGATTGGAGGAGATGGCGAAATGCAACATTGTGGAGATTAAATGTTAAGAGTCATCATGGAGCCACCAGTTGAAACCAGTGGAAGGACCCAGCTGGGAGACTGGAGTCAAATCCAAAAACATCATTTCCGGTTGATTGGTTGAGACACAGAATGTTAATCAACTCGTTGGAGAGTCCTCTATTGAAGAAGCAACAAAATAGTAGAGGTTTATGTAAAAATAAAATTGTGTTGCAACGGGCGCAAGGGACAGTTCTTCTTAAAAAAAAGTTTATTTATTAGTATCACAGGTAGGCTTACATTAACACCGCAGTGAAATTATTGTGAAAATCCCCTAGTTGCCACTCTCCGGTGCCTGTTTGGGTACAATGAGGGAGAATTTAGCACGGCCAAAGCACCTAACCAGCATGTCTTTCAGAATGTGGGAGGAAACCGGAGCACCTGGAGGAAACCCATGCAGACACTGGAGAATATACAGACTCCGCACAGACTGTGAAGGTTTACCAGGCTGATTTCGGAGATGGTACGACTGATATATGAGGAAACGTTGACTAGGTTAGCATTGTTTTTGCTGCAATTCAGATGAATGGGGGGGGGTAACCTCATAGAGACTTATAAAATTCTAACAGGTTCTGTTAGTTCTGGGGAATGAGCCAGGGCAGGTGGTTGACGTTGTAGTAGGAGAGCATGTGTCTAATAGTGACCACAACTCTGCCTGCTTTAGGGTATTAATGGAAAAAGATGAAGCCTGCCCTAACGGGAGGGTGTTAAACTGGGGGAGGGCTAGATATAGCCAGATTAGGCAGGATCTTAGGGATACCGACTGGGATAAGCTGTTCGAGGGTAGGTCGACACTGCACATGAGGGAGTCTTTCAAGGGAAAACTAAAATTTTTGCAGGAAAGACATGTGCCGGTAAGGAGGAAGGATGGGAAAGGTAGGATTGGAGAACCGTGGGTTACTAGGGATGTTGAGGACTCGGTCAGGAAGAAGCGGGAGGCGTACGTTAGATCCAGGCAACTGGGGACAGAGGCAGCGCTGGAAAAATATAGAGAGTGTAGACGGGATCTTAAAAGGGGTATCAGAAAGGCAAAAAGGGGCCACGAAATGGCTTTGGCAGGTAGGATTAAGGAAAATCCTAAGGCATTTTACTCCTATGTAAGGAGCAAAAGGATGGTTAGAGGGAAGATTGGACATCTCAGGGACAGAGGAGGGGAACTATGCTTAGAGCCTGAGGGAATGGGGGAGATCCTGAATGAATACTTTGCGTCGGTATTCACGCGGGAGAGGGGCCTGATGTCTGATGCCGGCTTTGAGGAATTTGAGGACCCGTTAAAGGAAATAATCATTACGAGGGACGAAGTGTTGGGGCTTTTAGGTAGCATAAAGACGTATAAAGCTCCGGGGCCTGATGGTATTTATCCCAGGCTGCTAAGGGAGGTGAGAGATGACATTGCTGGGCCTCTGACGCAAATCTTTGTCTCTTCTTTGGACACAGGGGAGGTCCCAGAGGACTGGAGGATTGCAAATGTAGTACCGTTGTATAAAAAGGGTCAGAGGGATAACCCAGGGAACTATAGGCCGGTGAGCTTGACTTCAGTTATAGGTAAGCTAATGGAGAGAATTCTCAGGGACAGGATGTGTGAGCATCTGGAGCGCTGCGATCTGATCAGGGATACACAGCATGGCTTCGTTAAGGGGAGGTCATGCCTTGAAAGACGTCAGCTGAGAGGGGATCTTTTAGAGGTATATAAGATTATGAGGGGTATAGATAGAGTAAATGGTGGTAAGCTTTTTCCACTATTAGAAATGGATAGAACGAGGGGTCACGGGCTCAGGGTGAGGGGGGTTATGTATAAGACGAATATTAGAGGCCAGTTTTTCACACAAAGGGTAGTGGGGGTGTGGAATGCACTGCCAAGTAAGGTGGTGGGAGCAGGCACACTAGGGTTGTTTAAGGGTCTCTTGGACAGCTACATGAGCGGTCTGCAGATAGAGGGATATAGCAGGACTGTTTGAATATCGGGAGGATATTAGTATAGAGGATAATAGTAGTAGACTATCTTTTAGTTTCATAGAACATAGAACATTACAGCACAGAACAGGCCCTTCGGCCTTAGATGTTGTGCCGACCAAAATAAAAAGCAATGCCCCTCCAAACTAAACCATTCCCTTCTCTTCCATATACTTATCAACTAACCTCTTAAACGCACCAAACTTGGCGCATCTACAACAGCTGCAGGCAGGGCATTCCACTCCCTAATCACTCTTTGAGTAAAGAACCTACCTCTGATATCCATCCTATAACTCATACCCCTGAATTTAAAGCTGTGTCCCCTCGTGCTAGCTTTCTCCATCCTAGGAAAAAGGCTAACACTGTCCACCCTATCTAAACCTCTAATCATCTTATATGCTTCAATAAGATCCCCTCTTAGCCGCCTCCTTTCTAACGAAAACAACCTCAAATCATTCAACCTCTCTTCATAGGACCTGCCCTCCATACCAGGCAACATCCTAGTAAACCTCCTCTGCACCCTCTCCAATGCCTCCACATCTTTCTTATAATGTGGCGACCAGAACTGCACACAATACTCCAAGTGCGGCCGCACTAGAGTTTTGTACAGTTTCGTCTCGGGAATGTCTTAGTTTTTTTTATAGCATGTTTAATTAAGTCTTATTTGTTTCCGCAGGCAATTTGGTCCACCTTGTTGACCAACAAGGGGCATGCATGCGGCATGTCGTGCGAGAGCTGCTCTTGGAGGTTGCTTCAGGAGTTGCCTAGTGCTTCACGTCATCAGTGTATGCTTAAACTGGACCATCTGATGGGCAACATGACAGCTCAGAGACTATCGCTGTTGCTGTGCTGACACATGGATTTGGGCCTGTGTCTGCGGGAGTTTGCGCGTTCTCCCCGTGGTGGCGTGGGTTTCCTCCGGGTGCTCCGGTTTCCTCCCACATCCCAAAAATGTGCTCTTAGGCTGATTGGGTAACAAATTGTCCCTATATTGGTCCCTATATGGGAATCTTCAACAATAAGCATAGCCTAAAGTCAAGGATATGTCATTAAGATGTTAGGACGGCGGCGTGGGCTCATTGGGCTGAAGGGCCTGTTTCCCGTGCTGTGTTGTTCTTTGTTCTTTATTCTTTGTTTGTCCTTCCGAAAAAAAGGTCTATTCAGGATAGATGCAGGGAGGATGTTCCTGATAGTGGTGTAATTCAGAACCAGAGGTCAGTCTGAGGATTCAGGGTAGATCATTTAGCAGGAAGATGAGGAGACATTTCTTCACGCAAAAAGTGATGAGCCTGTGGAATTCATTACCACAGAAAGTAGTTGATGTCAAACCACTGAATGTATTTAAGAGGCGACTGGGTAGAACACTTGCGGCGAATGGGATCAAAGGTTATGGGGAAAAAGCAGGATTAGGCTACTGAGTTGGATGATCAGCCATGATTGTGATGAATAACAGAGCAGGCTTGAAGGGCTGAATGGCCTCCTCCTGCCCCAATATTCTATGATCTAAATTGGGAATTAAGCCCAGGTCCTGGCGTTGTGAGGCAACGGTGCCAAACACAGTGTCACTGCACCAGAGACCTAAAACCTGACTCCAAGAACATTCATGAAGGGAATAAACACCACAGGCAATAGGAACAGTCTGGCAGATGGATACGATTTGAAGTTCATTAATAACCTATTTGTGACAGGAACATCTTGTCGAATCTCAGGAGGTCAGAGAGCTGCTTATTTTTCAAACAGTCATCAGGTATCCTCAGCTCTCTCCCCGCTCCCTCCCCAGTTTTTATTTTTTAAACAAAATACTCTCCTCTTCTGCAGAGCAGATTTGGAACAAAATCATATTACGATTGCTGGGGCTTTCGATCTCATTGTCGTTAACTTTTAAATCAAAAAGCAATGGATGCCATTAATTAGCTGACCACAACAGCTGCAGGTTAACTTCCAGAAGAAAAGAAAGTTAATTACAGGGATCTGTAAAAATTGCAGAGAAGAAAAGGCAATAAAAAAGTAAGTGTTGACATTAACGGCAGAAGTTAGGTCGTGAGCTGAGCAAGTGGCCAGCTGGCTCTGTGGTTCTGCTCCTGCCCCACTTACTTTGACACGAGTGCTCCAGACTTTTGATTTTGTCCGCACTCCCTCTGAAAATATCTTTTTCTCTTCGGAGACGAGCAAATGTGATTTCACGTTTTAAAAAAAAGCTACGCCCTGAAATGAGCCATTCACATCATCTGAAGGGTTAAGTAGTCTGTGGCCAACTCAGCTGACAATGAATCTGGCTGCAATCTCCCGCAGACTCAGGACTTTTTAATGTGTTTAGCTTTTCCTCTTAAAGCTTTCCTCCCACCACACTTTATTCTTCAATAGGGTGTGGGTGTCTTCGATACGGCTGCAGGAAGCATGCGCACTTTACAAGTCAGAAATACACTGCCTGCCACCAAAAGAGAAAATCTCAGCAGGTCTGGCATCATCTGTAAGGAGAGAAAAGAGCTGATGCTTCGAGTCCGGATGATCCTTTGACAAAAGGGCTTTGACAAAGGGTCCAACGTTTTCTGTTTTGGTTTCAGATTCCAGCATCCACAGTAACTTTCTTTTATACATTGCCTGCCATATAGGAGTCATTAGACCCCTTGCGTATCCAAATAAAAGATCAAACACCCATCTGCAGTAATGGGTTATTAACCCAACTCCACTGAGGGAATCTGTGTACATTTAGTCAAGTTTGCCTTCAGTCTATGCAAAGACTTCATTTTAAGATATTTCTGCCTATGCACTTATATTTAAATGCTAGATTGTAGGGGCTGATTAACGCTGCTAATTTTTAAAATTACATTGATTACATTTTAAAACTCAGAAGGCATGCAAGATTAGCTATAAATTGACCACATTCCTGAAAAGTACGCAACATGTTTTGGTAACAACAGCTGCAAAACCTGTGTTTGCCAGATAGACTGCAAGGACTCTCACGATAACAAGATAAGAATTAAGATATAGTTTGGAACTACGTGTTCATTGGACAGATTATTTTCGAGGTCCCATCTAGTACAGGGACTGGCTTAGCAGCTGGTCTCAAAGTTTACTTTCTGCTTCTGTAATGATTTAATTTTCTTTCAGTTCTGTTTAATAAAAGAAATTTATCACATCAATGCTATCCTCACCTATTCAAGGGAATGAATAAACCCTACACTCACATTCAAACAATGAATTGCTCTTCCTCTGTGTATTTGTAATATATTGGAATGAAATGTACAATGCACCAACATGTCACAATCATTTTACTTTAGGTTTTCATGCAAAGTTTTAAAAAAATCTTTTTTTGTATTTAGTATAATTGATGGCTTAGTGGTTAGCACTGCTTCCTCACAGACCTGGGTTCGATTCTGGCTTGGGTCACTGCCTGTAAGGAGTCTGCATGTTCTCCCTGTGTCTGTGTGGGTCTCCTCCGGGTGCTCAGGCTTCCTCCCACAGTCTGTAAGATGTGCTGGGTTAGATGCATTGGACGTCTAAATTCTCTCTCAGTGTCCCCAAACAAGTGCTAAAGTGTGGCGACTAGGGAATTTTCACAGTAACTTCATTGCAGTGTGAATGTAAGCCTTCTTATGACTGATAAATAAACTTAACTTAATTTTCAAATGATTTGGTTAGTTTGGGAAGCACTTTGGTGATGATCATAGAACCCTGGGGCTCCAGGGAACCTTGCTGATAAATATTGGATTCATGGAATGTGAGTTTCTGTTTGGGTCACATCCATCCCTTTTTGACTTGTTCAGGTCAATAAATTGGAGTGAAGTACACTTTAATTGATGGTTAGATTGTTTGAGATGCTAAACGGGTTTTTAGTGAAAAACCCGGGTTTGTGTGAAAAAACTCCCTCTAGCATCCAAATTATACCTTACCCCCCTCACCCTAAGCCCGTGACTTCTTGTGCTATTCGAGTCCATCCTAGGAAAAAGCTTAACCCTGTTTACTCTATCTATCCCCTTCAAAATCTTGTACACCTCTATCAGATCTCCTCTAAGTCTACGTCTTTCCAAGGAAAACAGTATGCTTCTCCTCCTAGAATGTCCAACAAGGGGGAACATCAGCTCGGTGCAATTTGAATTCATAGAACCCTACAGTGCAGAAAGAGGCCCTTTGACCCATTGAGTCTGCACGGCACACAATCCCATCCAGGCCCTATCTCCATATTCTTACATATTATACCCGCTAATCCCTCTAACTTGGACATTAAGGTGCAATTTCTTAGCTTGGCCAATCAACCTAACCCGCACAAATTTGGACTGTGGGAAGAAACTGGAATACCAGGAGGAAATCCATGCAGACACGAGGAGAATGTGCAAACTCCACACAGACGGTGACCCAAGCTGGGAATCGAACCCAGGACTCTGGAGCTGTGAAGCAGCAGTGCTAACCACTGTGCTACAATGCCGCCTTCTTGAGTATAAAATTAAGTTTAAAAATCTGGAATTAAGAATTTACTGATGACCTGAATCAATTGCAAAAAATGCATTTCCTTCAGGGAAGGAAATCTGCCATCCTTACCCAGTCTGAGCCCTAGAGCTACAGCAAAGTGATTGATACTTAGATGCCCTCGGAATGCTGCTCAGTTCTAGGGCAATTAGGGGGGCAATAAAAGCCCACATCCTATAAAACAAACTGAGGCTTTGATTGTCAATAGTTTCCATTGGGATCTTGTGACACAACAGTAGCAGGCCTGCCTCTGAGCCAGAAGCTTTGAGTCCAAGGCCAAGGAAGGTACATTTGTAACCACACAGGTTTGAGGTTCCCCGTGTCTGTGTGGGTTTCCTCCGGTGTGCTCTGGTTTCCTCCCACACTCCAAAGATGTTCAGGTTAGGGGGATTGGCCATGTTTAATTTCCCCTTAGTGGGGAATTGCTTTTCCAAAAAGGTGGCCAACATATAAAAACTTAGACGCTATTCAAAAACTCATAAAAGGTTAAGTCTCTGTTCAAAAAATGTCACCAAAATTTATTTAAAACACAAAAATCAAAGAAGACAAATAAGACAAACTGTGATGTTGTGGCCATTACAGAGACATGGTTAAAACAGGTACAGGAATGGTTTTTGGAAGTTCTTGCATACAGATGTTTCAATAAGAATAGGGAAGGTGGTAAAAGAGGTGGAGGAGTAGCATTGTTAATCAAAGATAGTTTAACGGCTGCTGAAAGGCAGTTCGAACGGGATCTGCCTACTGAGGTAATATGGGCTGAAGTCAGGAATAGGAAAGGAGCAGTCACATTGTTAGGAGTTTTCTATAGGCCCCCAGATAGTAATAGAGATGTGGAGGAGGAAATGGCAAAGCAGATTATGGATAGGTATAGAGGTCACAGAGTAGTTATCATGCTTGACTTTAACTTTCCAAATGTTGATTGGAACCTTTATAGGTTGAATAGTTCAGATGGGACAGTTTTGGTACAGTGTGTGCAGGAGAGTTTCCTGACACAATATGTGGATAAGCCGACAAGAGATGGGGCCACGTTGGACTTGGTACTGGGTAATGAAGCAGGTCAAGCGTTAGATTTGTTTGTGGGAGAGCACTTTGGATATAGTGACTACAATTTGTTGTCTTTCATTATTGCAATGGAGAAGGATAGGGCCATATGGCAGGGCAAGGTTTATAATTGGGGCAGAGGTAATTATGACGCGATTAGGCAAGTATTAGCATAAGATGGGAACAGAAACTGTAGGTATGGGGACAAATGAAAAGTGGAACTTGTTCAAGGAACAAATACGGCATGTCCTTGATAGGTATGTCCCTGGCAGATACAGAGGAAATGGCTCAGTGAGGGAACCATTGTTCACAAAGGGGATTGAATGTCTTGTCAAGAGGAAAAGGGAAGCGTATGTAAGGATGAGAAAACAAGGTTCAGTTGAGTTGCTTGAGCGTTACAAGGTAGCTCAGAGTGAGTTAAAAAAAGGGCTAAGGAGAGCTAGGAGGGGTCATGAGATGTCCTTGGTGGGTCGGATCAAGGAAAACCCCAAGGCTTTTTACGCTTATGCGAGAAATAAAAGAATGACAGGATAAGGTTAGGGCCGGTCAAGAATAGTAGTGGGAACTTGTGCATGGAGTCAGAAGAGATAGGAGAGGTGGTGAATGAATACTTTTTTTTAGTGTTCACCAAGGAGAGGGGCCATATTTTTGAGGATGAGTGTGTGATACATGCTGATAGGCTGGAGGAGGTAGATGTTCTGTGGGAAGATATATTAGCAATTTTGAAAAACCTGAGAGTCGATAAGGCCAGATGGGATATATCCTAGGATTCTTTGGGAGGCAAGGGATGAGATGCAGAGCCTTTGGCTTTGATCTTTGGGTCCTCGTTGTCCATGGGGATAGTGTCGGAGAACTGGAGAGTGGTGAAATTTGTCCCTTTGTCCAAGAAGAGAAATAGGAATAATCCTGGTAATTATAGGTCAGTTAATTTTACTGCAGTGGTCAGTAAGTTAATGGAAAAGGTCCTGAGGGATAGGATTTACAACCATTTGGAAAAATACAGCTTAACCTGGGATAGTCAGTTGGATTCGTGAAGGGTAAGTCTTGCCTTACAAATTTGATTGAATTCTTTGAGCAGGTAATTAAGTGAGTAGATGAAGGTAGAGCAGTTGATGTTGCATAGACAGATTTTAGTAAGGCGTTTGATAAGATTCCCCATGGTAGATGGTTCATGAAGAAAGTAAGGAGTTGTGGGACAGAGGGAAATTTGGTCGATTGGATAAATAATTGGCTATCTCATAGAAGACAGAGGGTGGTGGTGGATGGAAGATTTTCAGACTGGAGACCAGTTACCAGCGGTGTACCACAGCGTTCAGTGCTGGGTTCTCTGCTATTTTTATCAGTGACTTGGAGGACAGAGCTGAAGGGGGGGCTGGGGGTCAGTAAATTTGCTGATGAAACCAAGATGGATGGAGTAGTGGATGAGGTGGAGGGCTCTTATAGGCTGCAAAGAGACATTGATAAGATACAGACTTGTGTTAAAAATTGCAGATAAGTGCAAAGTGATTCATTTTGGTAGGACAAATTTGAATACAGATTACAGGGTCAATGGCAGGGTTCTGAGGAATGTGGGGGAACAGACAGATCTTGGAGTTCATATCCACAGATCTCTGAAGGTTGCCATTCAAGTGGATAGAGCTGTGAAGAAAACCTTTAGTGTGTTAGCATTTATTAACAGGGGGTTTGAGCTTAGGGTTACACTGCAACTGTACAGGACCTTGATGAGACCACATTTGGAATATTGTCTGCACTTCTGGTCACCTCATTATAAGAAGGATGTGGAAGCATTGGAGAGAGTACAGAGGAGATTTACCAGGATGCTGCCTGATTTGGGGGATAGGTGTTATGAGGAAAGGTTGAGGGAGCTGGGGCTTTTCTCTTTAGAGCGGGGAGGATGAGAGGCAGCTTCATAGAGGTTTATAAGATGATGAGGGGGATAGATAGAGTGGACATTCAGAGACTATTTCTTCGGGTGAATGTAGCTGTTACTAGGAGGCATAACTATAAGGTTCATGGTAGGAGGGATGTCCGAGGTAGGCTCTTTACTCAGAGAGTGCTTGGGGTGTGGAATAGACTCCCTGCTGTGATAGTGGAGTCGGACACTTTAGGAACTTTCAAGCGGTTATTGGATAGGCAGATGGAACACACCAGAATGATCCTCAAGGATCTGTTTTAGGGCCACTGCTGTTTGTCATTTTTATAAATGACCTAGATGAGGGTGTAGAGGGTTGGATTAGTAAATTTGCTGATGATACCAAAGTGGGGGGAGTTGTAGACAGCGAGGATGGATGTTACAGTTTGCAGAGGGACATAGATAGGTTGCAGAGCTGGGCTGTGAGGTGGCAAATGGAATTCAATACGGATAAGTGTGAGGTGATTCACTTTGGTAGGAATAACAGGCATATGAAATATAGGGCTAATGGAAGGACCCTTAATAGTGTTGTCGAGCAGAGGGATCTTGGGGTACAAGTACATAGCTCTTTGAAAGTTGGCACCCAGGTTGATAAAGTTGTTAAGAAGGCATACGGTGTGTTAGCTTTTATTGGTAGAGGGATTGAATTTAGGAGCCGTGAGGTTATGTTACAACTGTACAAAACTCTGGTGCGGCCGCACTTGGAGTATTGCGTACAGTTCTGGTCGCCGCATTATAAGAAAGATGTGGAAGCATTGGAAAGGGTGCAGAGGAGGTTTACCAGGATGTTGCCTGGTATGGTGGGAAGGCCTTATGAGGAAAGGCTGAGGGACCTGAGGTTATTTTCATTAGAGAGAAGAAGGTTACGCGGTGACCTAATTGAGGCGTATAAGATGATCAAGGGATTGGATAGGGTGGATAGTGAGAGCCTTTTTCCTCGGATGGTGATGACCAACACGAGGGGACATAACTTTAAATTAAGAGGTGGTAGTTATAGGACGGATGTCAGAGGCAGGTTCTTTACACAGAGGGTGGTGAGGCGTGGAATGCCCTGCCTGCAGCAGTTGTGGACTCGCCTACTTTGGGGGCATTCAAATGTTCGGTGGATAGGCATATGGATGATATTGGAATAGTTTAGGTTAGAGGGTCCACTGGCTGGCGCAACATCGAGGGCCGAAGGGCCTGTACTGCGCTGTAGTGTTCTATGTTCTATGTTCTATGATAGGGAGTGGGATAGCTTGATTTTGGTTTCGGAAAAAGCTCGGCACAACATCGAGGGCCGATGGGTCTGTACTGTGCTGTACTGTTCTATGTTCTAAGACATTAATTACGGTCGCTCGGAGATTTCTAAAGAGTCAGATAGCTCAGGCCCAGGGGGCTGTGAAATCTCTCCAAAGATCTGAGACACTCAGCTAAAATACAGAACGATTTTACCTTTTGTTATCTAAGATATGCCTTTTCATTAGCAATGAGCTTTAGTGTTCACATGTCAGTCCAGTTTTTGACAAAGTACCTCACTCACAGCACAGATAAAGGCAATTTGCCACTCAATACAATGATGTCTCATTAGTCTGTTTAATCCGGACATCCTCCCATTTTGGCTAAACCCATTTCCTAGTTACTGCGTAACTATGGAAGCTTTCTCACAGGCACATTGCCAAATCAGAAAGATACGTGATTTCTGGTAACCCTGTAAAAAGTATTATCTTATATCTGGACAATATGTGCTGCTGTAATGTTACAACATTTGTACCAAAAACCTGAAACTTTCTAATACTTACTTTTGCTGACTAATGGATTCCCCACTCTAACTTTCTGACTTTACCATTTCACTTTGCAGCATTTGCTCTTTCTGAGACAAAATGTATTGTTCATTCAATACTTTGATATATATACTTTAAAATCCTATTTGTTTGTTTTAATATTGTTATTGGATTCACATATAAGCAAACTGTCCATATTAACTTGTTATAAAGAATGATTTAACCTCTTGTAGCTATTGATTTAAAATCACTAGCTGATTTAAAATTTCCTTTTACAGTGTCCAAAGAGGTCTAAGTTAGGGGGATTAGTGGTGTAAATATGTGGGGTTATGAGGATAGGGCGTAGTGGGATTCTGGTCAGTGTGGACTTGATGGACTGAATGGTATCCTTCTGCACTGCAGTGGTTCTATGATCCTATGAACTTGTAAATACCTCCAGGGCAATATTCCTAATCTGCCAACAGGAACAGAACACTTATCACTGTTCATACTCCAGGCTACAACACGCATGTACGGCTAAAGGGGCCAACTAAAATGGTGATTTGCAAAGCATGCTGGGATAATTGGACAAACACTGAAACAATAGGCTACAACTCAGATGACACAGGAAATAGGCCATCCCAAAGACAATATACACTCTCTGCTCAAATATATCTGTTTATCAGACAAAGGGGTGCCTCAACCCCTTACTTGGGAGAGAGGTGTTTGTCCTACGTGCTTCTAGCATGTAGGCATGGGCTGTTGGGTACACACCCAGAGATCGGTGTGGCAGTACCTGATTGGACTCTTTATCGATCAGGGTGATCAAACCCTGATCGATTGATTGACAAGAATCAGGAGACCACCCAAAAAGGGGCACAAAACCAAGGAGGGATAAAAGGTGCTGTACAAAAGAAGAAGCTCTCTCTCTCTCTGACCCCACGATCAAGCTACAACAACAGTGACCATCTGCAACAACCAGCACGAGGAGAGACACCACACCTGAGAAGGAAAGAAGACCACAGCCAGAATGCTAGACCAGACCAAAGGACCAGACTACGCAGAGGATGACTGAGACCAGAGCACAGATAAAGGCCAACATCTGCCTGGGCACTTACCAATCACACAAAATTAAATCAAGGCCTAATATTGGACTTGAACTTTAGCATTTCTGTAAGATAACTTATTGTTGGTTGATTGGGTGGGTAATTATTGATTGTATGTTTTAAATAGATATTGGTTGTATTAACAAAAAGTCTACTCATAATCCTTTGTCCACTGTGTAAGGATTAAAACAGACTGTGTGGCAGGCACAACACATGTAAACGTGTGTGTTGCCACAGCAACTCGGACTCTCTGTATGTGCGACACGCATCATCTTACTCTGAGGGTTTAACACAATGGGAACAATCTAGCCTCCGAGTCACAAGGGGGTGCTGTCTGCTCAGCTGGCAAAAAAAGAGATCTCGCCAAACTCAGTAAGCAGCACAGCAATTCTTGGCTGGTATTTTATTATCATGAGTAGATTAGTCCTTTCTAACAGTTTTAAGTATTGTAATGTTGAATGTCAGCCATGAATAATCTAGCCTCCGAGTCACAGGGAGGTGCTGTCTGCTCAGCTGGAGAGAAAAGAGACTGCATGACATTATATTGAAGAAGACCAGGAGAGCTATTCCCAGTGTCTTGGCCAATATTTACCCCTTAATCAACATGGTACACAATGAAAATTTACCTGGTTGTTATTGCAATGCTGTTCATGGGATCTTACTGTGTGCAATAGGAAGGAAATTCAGCATATCCACTATGACCCTTGCCAATTTTTACAGTTGCACCATAGAAAGCATTCTTTCCGGCTGTATCACAGCTTGGTTTGGCTCCTGCTCTGCCCAAGACCGCAAGAAATTACAAGACTCATGAACGAAGCCCAGTGCATTACGCAAACCAGTCTCCATCCATTGATTCTGTCTACACTTCCCGCTACCTTGGAAAAGCAGCCAGCATAATTAAGGACACCACACACCCTGGACATTCTCTCTTCCATCTTCTTCCATTGGGAAAAAGGTACAAAAGTCTGAGGTCACATACCAACCGACTCAAGAACAGTTTCTTCGCTGCTATCATCAGAATTTTGAATGGACTTACATCACATTAAGTTGATCTTTCTCTATACCCTAGATATGACTATAACACTGTATTCTGCACGCTGTCCTTTCCTTCCCTATGAATGGTATGCTTTGTATAGTGTGCAAGAAACAATACTTCTCACCGTATCCCAATACATGACAATAATAAATCAAAATCAAAGCAAATTGATTTGATGATTGATTTTGCTGCATTGCCGTGATTAAAACACTTAATTGGCTGTAAAATGCTTTTGAGACTAGTGGTTATGAAAGATGCTATATAAATGCAAGAAATTGGAACATGCTGGAAGAACTCAGCAGTTTAGGCAACGTCTGTGGACAGCTGCCTGGAACCTGCCTGACCTGCAGAGATTTTCCAACATCTTTATTTCAGATTTCCAGCATTCACAAGATTCCACTGTTGCGTGAATGAAAATGTCTTTTCCACCTTACAACGGAGCATTAACTTCGCATTGAAAGTTGTCTGGTCTCGAGGATGTTGGCTATGAGGAGAGATTGAATAAATTAGGATTATTTTCATTGGAAAAATAGAAGCTGTAGGGACATCTGATAGAAGTCTACAAAATGATGAGAGGCACAGACAGGGGTGGATAGTCAGAGGCTTTTTCCCAGGGTGGAAGTCTCAGTTACAAGGGGGCACAGATTCAAGGTGAGAGGGGGAAAGTTTAAGGGGGAAGTTTCTCACGCAGAGAGTAGTGAGCGCACTGCCGGAGGAGGTGGTGGAAGCAGGCACATTAGCAACATTTAATGGGCATCTGGATGGGTACATGAATAGGAAGGGAATAGAGGGGTATAAACCGAGTAAAGGCAGAAAGTATTTTTAGTTTAGTTCGGGCACCAAGATCAGCACAGGCTTGGAGGGCCAAAGGGCCTGCTCCTGTGCTGTGCTTTCCTTTGCTCTTTGAAAATCCTACTTCCAGAAATAGTCAGGAAGAGCAGCTGGACAAGTGGGAACAGATTCAACATTCTGCGGGGCAAATTTCAGACAGACGTTGGTAATAATTCACAGGATGATCAAAAGCCGGAACAGTTGCCAGTAAGAGATTTTGGGCATTGAACTAATTTAAGGAACATCTTAGTGTTCCCATGGGAAGTTGGTGAGGCTTATTCCTAGAAGGTTTTTTTTATTCATTCATGGGACATGGGCATTGCTGGCTGGGCCACCATTTATTGCCCACCCCTAATTGCCTGAGGACAGTTGAAAGTCAACCACATTGTTCTGGTTCTGCAGTCACATGTAGGCTAGATCAGGTACAGATGGCGGATTTGATTTTGATTTGATTTGATTTATTATTGTCTCATACATTTGTATAAAGTGAAAAGTATTGTTTTATTGTTTCTTGTGTGCTGTACAGACAAAACACACCATTCATAGAGAAGGAAAGGAGAGATTGCAGAATGTAGTGTTACAGTCATAGCTAGGGTGCAGAGAAAGATCAACTTAATATGAGATAAGTCCATTCAAAAGTCGGACACCAGTAGGGAAGAAGCTGTTTTTGAGTCAGTACGTGACCTCAGACTTGTGTATCTTTTTCCCGAAGGAAGCAGATGGAAGAGAGAATGTTTGGGGTACATGGGGTCCTTAACAATGCCGGCTGCTTTGCCGAGGCAGCTGGAAGTGTAGATAGAGTCAATGGATGGGAGATTGGTTTGCGTGATGGATTGGGCTACATTCGCAACCTTTTAAAGTTCTTGCCTAAAGAACATTAGTGAACCAGATGGGTTTTTCCAACAATCGACAATAGTTTCACAGTCATCGGTAGATTCTTAATTCCAGATATTTTTTATTGAATTCAAATTCCACCATCAGCCGTGACGAGATTTGAACCAGATCCCCAGAACATTAGCTGAGTTTCTAGATTAATAGTTTAGCGATAATACCACCAGGCCATTGCTGCCCCAAACAGGCTGTTCATTTAAGTTACCTGAGGATGGTGGTAATAATCAACTGAGGCCAGACTTCCATCATTTTTTATTTGCAACCTGTTCAGTGTGCCGCTCTGTGGTTGAAGTGTACAGATCAGCCCCAAGTTCATCGACTGGTGGCCTGAGTGGAACCAATTGGTTTTAAACACCCCTACTCTTCCCTCCCTATTGGGCAAGCCACACTCATCCAATAGGGAAGCTTGTATTCTACCAAATAAGGAGATCTGTTGACGATCCCCCCCCCCTTGCCGAAGCAGTTGTATCAGAATGTGTTATACCCTGCTTTCCTACTGTGAGAAATTAAAACTTTTAAATTTTCTTTTTTATTCCATTCTTGAAGTTACAAATGATGTAAGAGATGCCAGCATTGGACTGGCGTTGGAATGGACTTCATTCGCCTGAAGAAGGCTACAAAGCCGAAAGCTTGCAAGTTTACTATCAAATAAATTGGTTGGATTTAAAACTGGTGTTGTCAGACCACTTACTAAAGTTACAAAGCCAGTTCTTGGAGTGGACTCTTAATCCATCTTCTTGTTTTGCTTTAAAAAGCAATTCAGATTGAATCCAATTCATGGTGTCCACAAGAGAGACAAATAAGATCAAGTCGATAGGATGAGGATTTGCACACCATTATGGGCTTGATAACCAAAAGGCAGAGGGGCAGACCCCTCCCATGTCATCATGGTTTCACCTCTGCTAGGTAATCTCTTTTTCCTTTGTTAGTGACAGCACAGTAGTTAGCATTGCTGCCTCACAGTGTTAGGGATTCAGATTCAATTAATAGCTTGGGTCATTTTCTGTGTGGTGTCTGCAAGTTCTCCTCGTGTCTGCATGGGTTTCCTCCGTGTGCTCTGGTTTCCTCCCACTGTCCAAAAAACATGCTGATTAGGTGTTGGCTATGATGCATTGCCCCTTCATATCTGAAGAAATGTTAGGGGGATTAGTTGGGTTAGGGGTACAAGGCCTGAGTAAGATGTTTCGTAGGAGGGTTGGTGCAGACTTGATGGGCTGAATGGTCTTGTTCTGCACTGTAGGGACTATGAAATGTCCCGAATGATGTTTTGCCAGAGTTGCACACCGCAGTGTCCTGGAAGATTGACCTTCAATTCCTGACACTCTGCGAGGTCAGCTACTAACTGACAAACCCTCACATCTGCAACAACCATAACATCTGTAACCCCCTGCACCCTCTCCTTCTCTGTGAACTGTATGCTTTTTTTGTGTAGCATGCAAGAAATAATACTTTTCACTGTATACTAATATACATTACGATAATAAATCAAATCAAAATCAAATCTTAAGTTTATTTATTAGAATCACAAGTTGGCTTACATTAACACTGCAATGAAGTTACTCTGAAAATCCCCTAGTCGCCACACTCCAATGCCTGTTTGGGTGCATTGAGGGAGAATTTAACGTGACCAATGCACCTAACCAGCATGTCTTTCGGACTGTGGGAGAAAATCCACACAGACATGGGGAAAATGTGCAAACTCCACACAGACAGTGACACAACCCGATAATGGAACCTGTGCCCCTGGCACCGTGAGACAGCAATGGCCACTGCGCTGCCCATTTGTTGAAACACCCCACACAAACAACAGTTTCAGCTGGCAACACAGCGGCACAGTGGTTAACACTGCTGCTTCACAGCACCAGGGACCCTGGTTTGAGTCCTGGCAGTGAGTGGAGTTTGCACATTCTTCCCATGTCTGCTTGAGTTTCCTCCGGGAGCTCAGGTTTCTTCCCACAGTCTGAAAGACGTGCGGGTTAAGCTGTATTGATCTGAACAGGCACTGGATTGTGATGACTTGGAGAATTTCACAGTAACTTCATTGCATAATAATGTAAGCCTTACTTGTGACACTAATAAACAAACTTAACTGAAATGTGTTGCAGTTCAGAAGGGGAAGTTTTGCTGTGTCAGAGATACTGCAGACAGTGAGTGTCTGGGAAGCATTGGGCAAGTGGAGGGTTAACTGTGTCTGGAGGAGGAGCTGGGCTGAACTGAGTGGCATCGGAGCCGAGCAATGAGCTCCGGACAGGATGTACAAGGCGACGTGGGAGGTTCCTGAACCGGGGGAAGAGGGTGGGTTTAGTGAGGGAGCAGTAAGGGAAGGTGGCAATGCCCCGGGCTGTGTCTGTGTGAGCTGCCCGGCGGGGGGAACACAGCATGTTGGGCGGAGATGCAGCGCAGGAGGGGAGCAGCTCCGCGGGGAGCTGTCCACCGCAGCCCAGTGCTGAATGTCCAGGCCAGGGGCAAGAGGCTGAGAGCGCGGCCGCTGCTGGAGCCAGGGCTGGGCGCAACCTCAAGGAGTGGCTGCGTGAGCAGTTCTGTGACAGCCCCATGGAGGGAGGTGAGGACAGCCGGCTACACGATGCCACCTATGTGGGCGACCTGGACACCATCAGCTCTCTCCTGCAGGAGGACAACTTCAGAAGGTAAGGGCATTGCTGCATCTTATCCCAGCTTCATTCCTGTGCATCTTCTGCTACTGTGTCTGTGGCTAACTACTCAAGAATTCAACTGGGTGTTTCTCTAAATGCTTTTGTTTTGCAGGAGGGCTAACACTGCCCACTTTTTTTTTTTATTTTTGCAGTTCATAGAAATCATAGAATCCCTACAGTGCAGAAGGAGGTCTTTCAGCCCATCGAGCCTGCACTGACAACAATCCTATCCCAGGCCCTATTCCCGTAATCCCACCTACTTACCCTGCCACTCCTCTAACCTACACATCACAATTTAGCCTGACCAACGCACTTAACCTGCACATCCTTGGAGTGTGGGAGAAAACTGGAGCAACCGGAGGAAACCCACACAGACATGGGGAGAACATGCTGACTTCACACAGACAGCAACCCAAGCTGGGAATCAAACCCTGGTCCCTGGAGCTGTGAGGCAGCAGCGCTGACTACTGTGCCACCGTGCTGCCGTATTATTGCATTTAATGGAAACTAGAAGCAGGAGTAGCCCATTCGGCCCTTTGAGCCTGCTTCGCCATTCATTGTTATCATGGATGATTGTACAAATGTTCAGCACCATTTGTGGCTCCTCAGATACTGAAGTAGTCCATGTCCAAATGTAGCAAAATCTGAACAATATCCAGACCTGGATTGACAAGTGATAAGTAACATTCACTCCACACAAGTACCAGGCAATGACCATCTCCAACAAGAGAGAGTCTCACCAGATGCAATGGCTGGAATTCTACCAGCTCGCCCGCCACGGGAATTGGAATGGGCGAGGGGTGGGCATAGGAAGGCTGGTTGACTTTGGGCAAGATTTTATGGTTTGGCGATGACAGAAGCCGTAACATCCAGCCCAATTCCCCACTTTTCCCCATATCCCTTGATCCCTTAAGCTCCAAGAGCTATATCAAATTTCTTCTCTCTCTACTTCATGCTCCCTCCTCCCAGCCCCACCCAAGAAGATGGACAACCTGTTCCCTGCTATTGTAACTAACTGTGACCAAACCAATAATTTAAAACTTTTCATAAATTAATTTGAATAAATCTCTTCCTTTGTCCTCCCCATGGTTTTGATATTGTTTAAAAACTGAATGCCAAGTATTTTGGACACAAAATTCTCCCTATGGTCTAATTAGTGTTTTATAGCATTACCCTTTTTGCTTTTGTAGTTATCTGCCACAGTTTACAAAGAAAAGTTCCCATATGTGGTATTACTGTCTGACATCACATTGTGGATGAACCAAAATTTAGCCCAAATAACATCTCTGCAGAAGTCCTTCAGGGTAGTGTCCGAGGTTCACCATCTTCAGATGCTTCATCGATAACCTTCCTTCCATCGTAAGATTTGAAGTTGAGATGTTCACTGATGACTGCGCAATGTTCAGCACCATTCACAATTCCTTGGGCATTGAAACAGTCCATACTTCATTATCTGAGGAGTCCGGTCAGATGCAGCAAGAACGGGACAATATCCAAGCTTGGGCTGACAATTAGTGAGTAACATTCATGCCACACAATGACTATCTCCAACGTGAGAGAATCTAACTATCGACATTCAATGGCATTGCTGAGTCCTCCATTACCAATATGCTGTAGGTTACTATTGATCAGAAACTGAACTGGACCCAACCATAAAAATACTGTGGCTACAAGAATAGGTCAGAGGCTGGGAATCCCTGTGGTGAGTAACTCATGTCCTGACTCCCCAAAACCTGTCCACCATCTACAGGCCACAAGTCAGGAATGTGGTGGAATACTCTCCACTTCTCTGGATGGGTGCAGCTCCAACATTCAAGAAGTTCAACAGCATCCAGAGCAAAGCAGCCCGCTTGATTAGCATCACATCCACAACCATTCACTCCTTCCACTACTAACGCCAATGGCAGCCATATGCACCATCTACAAGATGTGCTGCAGAAATTCACCAAGGCTCCTTTGACAGCACCTTCCAAATCCATGATCATGTCTATCTAAAAGGACAAGAGCAGCAGATACCTGGGAACATCATTATCTGGAAGTTCCCCTCTGTCACTCACCTATCTTCCTGACTTGGAAGTATATTAACCGTTCCTTCTCTGTCGCTGGGTCAAAGTTCTGGAACTCTCTCATTAACAGCACTGTGAGTGTATCTACACCACAGGGATTGCAGTGGTTTAAGAAGGCAGTTCACCTCCTCCTTCTCAAGGGGCAATTAGGGATGGTTAGTAAGTCAGTGATATCCATGTCCCAAGAATGAATTAGCAGAAGCAACAGGAAGAGAAAGCATTGTCCTTTTCGATTCATTATTAAATACCTCCCTCATGTTCAGTGCTAAAAGATCACTCAATGCTTCACACCTGTCTTTTTGTCCTTTCATGGGATGTATGTCGCTGGCTGGGTCAGCATTTATTGCCCATCCCTAATTGCCCTTGAACTGAGTGTCTCACTCGGTCATTTCAAAACGCAGTTGAGAGTCAACCACATTGCTGCGTGTCTGGAGTCACATGTAGGCCAGACTGGGTAAGGATGGCAGATTTCCTTCCCTTTCTCACAAGTGAAAAAGATGGGTTAGAACCATAAAAATTACAGCTTTTGGCCCTTCTTGTCTGTGCCAAACCATTTTTTGCCTAGTCCCATTGACCTGCACTTAGACCATATCCCTCCACATCCCTCTCATCCATGAACCCGTCCAAGTTTTTCTTAAATGTTAGAAGTGACCCTGCATTTACCACTTCATCCGGCAGCTCATTCCACACTCCATCACAACAATCAATTCTATTTTCAAAATTAAAGGTTCGAGTCTAACAGGACTTCAGAAAACTTAGTGGGCTTGGAAATGTTAACTGTTTTTCTCTCCACAGCTGCTGCAAGACCTACTGAGTCTTTCCAGCAGTTTCTGTTTACAGTGCTGTTAGGGAAGCAGTTCCTGGATTTTGATCCAGCGACACTGAAGGAATGGCCAATTCATTTCCAAGTTAGACCTCCAGCATTTGCAGGATTCTCCTTTTATCTTAGTGTCCCTATATTACACCAGCTCTCTTGGGAAATAAACATTGGAGCAGCGTCTAACAGCAAACTTGCAAATAAACTTAATGCAAATACACTCAATCCATGTGCTGGTGTCCGTGCAGCAGGAGCCACAGTCGTCTTTGGCACTCTCACACATTCTGTTTCCTTACCACCACTTCTGCCCCCCACCCTCACATGCCTTCCCCCACATGCTGCTGCCTCAGATGGAACTGCACCTTTTTGAAACCTCACCATTCCCTTTGAGCCTCACTTCTGACCCGCAATCTTTTCTATCACACGGACCATCTGCTTCCACCACCTCCAGAACTTTATGATTTCTGCTGAGACTCTCATCCCTGCCTTTTTTGTTAATCTTTGGACATGACTATTCTGGCTTCTCCCTGCTGGCTCCTACCTGTGCAGTGGGGGTGCAGGGGGAAGCTTCCCTCGACCACGTTTTTCAGAGGTGCGTCTTTTGTACTCACTAACTCCCAGCCACACACAACCTCCTGACTGACAGCTCGATAAACCCATCGGGCTCCTCACTCACTAACTCCTGCTGAAACACAACCCCCCCTGAACAAATCAGGGCCACGACTCCTCACTTACTAGCTTACAAGTTTACAGAGAGGCTGGAACCTGTACGTAACCTAGGAACTGAATGGCAGGAACACTCATGTGAAGTGCAGTGAGGTGAGCGGATGAACACAGCAACACTCATGTATTAATTATACTGTGTCTTTTAATTCTGTCACAAAGTTGAGCCAGAAGTTATGAAGTTGAAATGTCCCATTTCTCTGTTGAAATTAACTATCGCGCAGCACTCCTGAGATTATAGAGAGAAATATTCATTGTCCTTCCCACTATCTGCAAGCGGATTTTGAATGCCTTTCGAACTTTGTGCACGGAATTCATTTATTACAGCCTACCTATGATTTTTTTTTAAATGTATATTTAAAAAGTATTATATATTGTGATTTATGGGGAAGACCTACACCCTGACTGACAGCTCGATAAGCCAATCCTAGGATGATGTGTCACCCCTCCCTCCTCCCACTCAGCCAATCCGGTACATGGGACAGTACTTAGAGCTGACTGACAGCTGAGTTTACCAATCACAGCACGGTGCGTCCACAAGCTCCGCCAATCTGGACACGGCTCCTCAGCCCCATTCTGTCAGTGGGACGACCCGATCTACGGATGAACATCGGGATTCAGCAATAGTCATTTTTCAGAAGTGGCGCCTTTTCAAAAATAAATGTTTTTTTTTAAGGGAAAGAAAATAAATTACTGAGAAAAGAACAGTTGTGTTGTGTGCGACGTGACGATGCCAGACTGTGATGATGTCAGCGCAGGGGCGGGGCCTGGACAGGGTGAGCAGGGATTGGTGGAATAGTAATGAGGGGGCGGTCACTTTTTATTTCATGGTGCCTTTTTTTATGTGGTCGCTCTCCCTAACCTTTGAACCTTGCTATGCCACTGATCCTATGTAAACTCTATCCATCACATCCAAGTCCGACTCTTCCATCGATCTTGTGCTTGCTTAATAAGGGAATCAGGAGTTGTGGAGAAGAGGCAATGGGGATGAGAAAAACATCATGATGGAATGGTGGAGCAAACTCAATGGGTCAAGTGGCCTAATTCTGCTCTATGTCTTATGGTCTTACTTATCAAGGCTGGCTGATTTTTAAAATTTCCACCCTGCCATTCTGATCCCTCTATGATTTTGCCTTCCTGTCTCTGTGACTCCCTCCAGCCCTATACGTTCCAAGGATCTTTGCAATCCTTTGTTGTCCATCCCCCATGCTGGGTGGCCATGACTTGCTGACCAGGCCCTAGGCTCTGAAATTCCCTCAAGAACTGCTGCCTCACAGTGCCAAAGTCCTGGGTTCGGTTCCCGGCTTGGGTTACCATTCATAGGAATGCAAATGCCTATTGCCTGTCTAACAATGCAATTGCAATTAAACCGTAACAATGCAATTAATAAGGCATTGACAATTACCACTCTTATAATCACTTGAATACCACATCAACAATTTGTATATTGCTAATAAAAGGGCCATCCTGCTGAAGCACGGACATATATTAATATGTGGTACCTGTCCTCTGCAAGCAAAAGAAACATGTCCAGGTATCGCACCATATGGGGGACAGCGGTTCCCTGGTGCATTCTCCATGGTAATGCTTCAACCAACCTGAGTTGATATGTCGACAAGTACCTTTACATGCAGTATAAATTGTTGCTCCCTTTGAAATTTGATATTCTTGCAGCTGTCCTGATGAGTGCAAGATGAAAAGCTTTTTTTTCAAATTCTGTATTGCCCTTTAGTGTCCCATGATTTTAGGGGATTAACAGTGTACATATGTGAGGTTACAGGATAGGGCCTGGATGAGATGTTCTGTTCGAGAGTCAGTATAAGTTCAAAAGGCCAAATGGCCTCCTCCTGCACTGTAGGGATTCTATGATAACTCCCTCCCTTTACCCCAGGAATCAGTCCATTGAACCTTCACTGGACTGTTTCTCATGCTATAAAAACCCCTCTTAAATTAAGAGTCCAGATGTGCACACAGTATCCAGATGTGGTCTCACCGAGGCCCTGTATAAGTGAAGCAAAACATAAAAGAGATTGAGTTAGAAGGAGAATTAGGCCATTCTGCCCCTTTAGCCTGTTCTGGCCCTGACTAACAGAAGTAATAAAGAATAAAGAACACCAAGGTTGTGATCTGGAATCTGAACCAGGGTCCAGCTGAGGGACAAGTTTATAAAGTTGCCACGTTATTTTGCAGACGGATCAATGAGAAATCGGTGTGGTGCTGTGGATGGTTGCCGTGCACACCGCTACGGATTGCTGCCACGGCCGGCCATGCAGACTGTGTGGACTACCTCCTCAAGCAAGGGGCTGAGGTGGACTTGGTGGATGTTAAGGGGCAGACGGCGCTGTATGTGGCTGTCCTGAATGGCCACTTGGACTGTGCGAGGATCCTTGTGCAAGCAGGAGCAGATCCCAACGGAAGTTCCCACCACCGCAGCACGCCCGTGTATCACGCCTCGCGGGTGGGCAGGGCAGACATCCTCAAAGAACTAATCAAGTGAGTTGGGGGTTCGTGCCTGGATTAATTATCTTTGTACAGAGCGCTTCTTTTCCCCAAGTTTGATTTGATTAATTGTCACATGTATTAGTATACAGTGAAAAGTATTGTTCCTTGTGCACTATACAGACAAAGCATACCATTCATAGAGGAGGAAAGGAGAGAGTGCAGAATGTAGTGTTATAGTCATAGCTAGGCTGCAGAGAAAGATCAACTTAATGCGAGGTAGTCTGTTGGCAGCAGTGAAGAAGCTGTTCTTGAGTTGATTGATACATAACCTCAGAGTTTTATGTCTTTTCCCCAGTAGAAGAAGGTGGAAAAGAGAATGTCTGAGGTCTGTGGCATCCCTTGATTATGCTGGCTGCTTCTTCTGAGGCAGCAGGAAATGTAGACAGAGTCAATGGATGAGAGGCTGGATTGAGTGATGGACTGTGCTTCGTTCACAACCCTTTGTAGTTTCTTGCGGTCTTGGGCAGAGCTGGAGTCATTACCAAGCTGTGATACAACCAGAAAGAATGCATCTGTAAAAGTTGGTGAGAGTCGTATTGGACATGCCAAATTTCCTTAATCTTCTGAGAAAGTAGAGGCATTGGTGGGCTTTCTTAACGATAGTGTCGGCATCGGGGGGGACCAGGACAGGTTGTTGGACCCTATCTTCAACACTTCAGAGTGAAAATTCTGGTGGGCCAACAGAGCTGGGTGGAATGGGTGAAGAGGGAAGGTTTTAATTTTTGAGTGATGCATTAGGGGGATAGGAGTTGAACATGTAGGGTGTGGGGTGAGGGATGTGTTGAGGTTTCCCTATATATATAAAAAGAAATTCCACCCTCTTCACAGACTTTCTTCTCAGCAAGAGTCGGAGCACAGGGAGCAGTCCATTAGGTCAGGCCCACCGCCAGAAAGCAAAATGGACGATTCAAGGGGCTTTGCAATGGTTAGAAATCAGTCTCCGTCTAACCCCACCCACCCAGCTTGAGCAGTTCCCCAGCATTTACACTCTGAAGTGTTTAATAGAGCCACATTAGGAAGAAGGTTTGGGGCGCTACGCTGTGTAAAAGCCCAACAGTATCCATTGCTCATCTTGCCTGCCCACCACGGGTCATGACCTGTGACCCGTGACCTGCGACCTAGCATAGAGAAGTGTACCTGAGTTATGTGATGTAGACAGTTGTCATTGCCATCAGTGTGGCTGTTTGCTACTCTCGATTTGATTTGATTTATTGTTGTATTGGAATATAGTGAAAAGTGTTGTTCCTTACGCGCTATACAGACAAAACATGCTGGACAGGATTTTACAGCCTCGCTTGGGCGAGACTGGAAATTCCCGCCTGAGGTCAATAGAGATTTTCATTGTCGGACCCTCGCTCACTGAGTGGCAAGGTGATAGAGTTCTGGTCAGTATTCATGGAGTGCATAGGGAAGAAGGAAAGGAGAGTGCAGAATGTAGTGTACAGTCATAGCTAGGGTGTAGAGAAAGATCAACTTAGTGCAAGCTAGGTCCATTCAAAAGTCTGATGGCAGCAGGAAAGAAGCTGTTCTTGAGTCAGTTGATATGTGTCCTCAGACTTTTGTATCTTTTTCCCGACAGTAGAAGAGAGAATATCTGGGGATCCTCAATTATACTGGCTACTTTGCTGAGGCAGCAGGAAGTGTAGACAGAGTCAGTGGCTGGGAGGCTGGTTTGCCTGATAGATTGGGCTACATTCACAACCTTTTGTAGTTCCTTGTGGTCTTGGGCAGAGTAGGTGCCATACCAAGCTGTGATATAACCAGAAGGAATACTTTCTATGGCGCATCTGTAAAGATTGGTGAGAGGTGTGGTGGACATGTTGAATTTTTTTTAGCCTCCTGAGAAAATATTCAATGCTGACATTCAAACAGGTGATAGTGTGACCTGATGGTGTAAGGGTGGCTCCATTGTGGAACAGTGAGATGCAGAGGAGGGAAAAAGTGGAGAGAGGCAGCTACTTGTATCCCAGACAGTGATGGTTTCTGCATTCCTGGCTTGGCTAGGGAGCGGGATGAGGAATATCAGCCAGGGTTCCTGCTCCATATCATCCCCAACTGGGAAGTGCATGCATATGAATGTGGGCAGAGGACACAGTGGGGACCAGGTGATCCTGTCCTTCTGCTGAGATGTGTTTCCTAGCCTCCTGCTTCAGACCACATAAGAAGAAGTGGACTGTTCAGCCCATCTAGGTGGGATTTTCTTTTGGAGAGTTTGAATGTGAGCATTAAATACTTTCTCAGGAGGCTAAGAAAATTCAGCATGTCCGCTATGACTCTCACCAACTTTCATAGACGCGCTATAGAAAGCATTCTTTCTGGTTGTATCGCTGCTTGGTCTGGCTCCTGCTCTGCCCAAGACCGCAAGAAACTACAAAAGGTCATGAATGTAGCCTAATCCATCACACAAACCAGCCTCCCATCCATTGACTCTGTCTACACTTTCCGCTGCCTTGGAAAAGCAGCCAGCATCATTCAGGACCTCACGCAACCTGGACATTCTCTCTTCCACCTTCTTCCGTCAGGAAAAAAATACAGAAGTCTGAGGTCACGTACCAACTGAGTTAAGAGCAGCTTCTTCCCTGCTGCCATCAGACTTTTGAATGGCCCTACCTCGCATTAAGTTGATCTTTGGAAAGTTGGTGCAGACCTGATGGGCTGAATGGCCTCCTTCTGCACTATAGGGATTCTATGGTTTACTCGATTCCCAGTTTGGGTCACTGCCTGTGTCGTGTTTGTATGTTCTCCCCATGTCTGTGTGAGTTTTCTCTGGGTGCTCCAATTTCCACTCACACTCCAAAGATGTGTGGGTTAGATGCATTGACCATGCTAAATTCAGTGCACCCAAACGAAGTGTGGCGACTAGGGGAATTTCACAATAACTTCATTGAAGTGTTAATGTAAATCTTACTTGTGACACTAATAAATAAACTTCAACGCTATAATTTGATGCAAAAACTAGCAAATAGTCCTTTCTGTGGAGATTACTCGCTGACTGGGCTTACATTTCTGCTGCAGGTACGGTGCAGATGTCGATGTTAATCATCACGTGTCCAGCCGTAGCTCAATGCCCGCTGCTCGCAGGTTCACATCGCTGGGTATTTGCCCTCTCTACATCAGCTCAGCCTACCAACATCTCCAGTGCTTCAAGTTGTTGCTAAAAGCTGGTGCAAACCCCGATTATAATTACTGGGGTCCGGTGGAAGTGTCAGCCTTTCCCCGGGGCTCCCCTGTCTGTGTTCTCGACGCTGTTCTCCGGCACGGCTGCGACGCGCAGTTTGTAAAACTTTTGATTGACTTTGGTGCTAATTTGAACCTAGTGAACTGGGGGAGCCTGGATGCAGAGACCATGGGGCGGATGAAGGTGAACGAAGAAGCCTTGCAGCTCTTCCGAGCCGCTAAAGGTAACAAATCACATGTTCGTTCTATTTTCCGTCCGGATGTAATGTTTTTCGCTGTGTACCGTGCACACTCGTAAGGGCTGAAGTCTGTCAATGTCGTTAGATTACTCTGGAAGGGTAAGAGATGGGCGGCACAGTGGTTAGCGCTGCTGCGTCACAGCGCCAGCGGCACGGGTTCAATTCCCGGCTTGGGGTCACTGTCTGTGTGGAGTCTGCACATTCTCCCCGTGTCTGTGTGGGTTTCCTCCGGGTGCTTCAGTTTCCTCTCACAGTCTGAAAGATGTGCTGGTTAGGGTGCATTGGCCGTGCTAAATTCTTCCTCAGTGTACCCGAACAGGCACCAGAGTGTGGCGACTAGGGGATTTTCACAGTAACTTCATTGCGGTGTTAATGGAAGCCTGTGTGTGACACCAATAAGTAAATTTTAAAATGTGGGAGGGAAGATGCCAGAAGCAATAGTAGAGATGGGTGCAATTTTGTCTTTTAAACAGTGTTTTATGAGTAAGATGGGTGTAGAGGTATATGGAACAAATGTGGGCAATTGGGACTAGCTTCGGGATACCATGGACAAGTTGGGCCATAAACCATTCAGAGGCCAGCGCCTCATTTGCCCTGCAGCGCCACTGGGAAGGTGGTGGCCACTGCAGTAAGTACACCCATTGGAGGCCAAGGATCAGAGAGAGACTCAGGCCAGGGTAAGTGATGGTGGGAGGAGTTTTATCGAGTGGGGATTGTGAGGAGGGAGGTTAAGAAGGGGGGATTGGGAACAAGGGCAAAGGATTGTGGCTGCCAGCAAGCCCCACTCTCCTTGATGTGGGGGTGAGAGGGGAGGCGGTAGAGGCAGGAAGATAGATATAGAAACATAGGAGCAGAAGGAGGCCATTCAGCCCTTCAACTCTGCTCCACCATTCATTATGATCATGGCTGATCATCCAACTCAATAGCCTAATTCTTCTTTCTCCCCATAACCTTTGAATCCATTTGCCCCAAGTGCTATATCCTCTTGAATACATTCAATGTTTTGGCATCAACTACTTCCTGTGATAATATAGAACTACTTCCTGTGATAATATAGAAGATGGTAGATTCCCCACCCACCAGCATCCTGACCAATTGAGACATTTTGAGAGAGACAGAACTGAGTTGGGCTGGGCCCAGAATTCCCGACTCCCCAATAAATCAAAGCAAAAAATGTGAAATCCCATGTGTTTAAATGCTGGAAAGTCTCGATGGACCCTCTTCAGTCTTGTGTTGGGGTCTCGAGCCCTGAGTTTTGTTTTGAACCCCTTGGGTAAAACCATAAATGAAGTTCACTAAACGATCTTTTGCCCACTCCTCCCAGTGAGGAAATGATTAATAGGATTGAACTCCCTGTATTTTAACATCAGTCAGAATCAATAGAAATCACAGACAAAATGATCCTCAAAATGAAAAGGTAAAATTCAATTTAAATCTTCAAAGATATCTTACACAAGCACTCCTATCTCTTCCTACCGATACACATGTAGTTCCAAAGTTCCTGAACTTAGCCTCTGCTAAGTGGGATCTCTTACTTTCCCTGCAATCAAGGATTGCCATCTTACATAGAATCCCTGCAGTGCAGAAGGAGGCCATTTGGCCCATCAAATCTCTGACAGCATCTTAACCAGGCCCTATCTACCTAGTATCTGTGTGGGACGGTACGGTGGCACACTGGTTAGCACTGCTGTCTCACAGCATCAAAGACCTGGATTTGGTTCCAACCTCGAGTCACTGTCTGTGTGGCGTTTGCACGTTCTTCCCATGTTTGCATGGGTTTCCTCCGGGTTTTCTCCCGCAGTCCAAGAGACATGCCAGTTAGGTGCATTAGCCGTGCTAAATTCTCCCTCAGTGTACCCAAACAGGCGCTGGGGTGTAGGTGATTTTCACAGCAACTTCACTGCAGTGTTAGTATAAGCCAACTTGTGACACTAATAAATAAACCTTAAAACTTACTTTATCTCACTAATCCCCCTAACTTTGAGATGTTCCGACCTGCTTTGAAGCCAATAAGATAGTGTCCCAGTTTGAAACGTGACTGTCAATTTGTGCACAGCAAGCTCTCACGGACAATAATGTGGACTTACCAGACCGTCTGTTTTGGTGGTGATGGGTGAGGGAAGAAAGTTGGTCAGCGCACCGGGGCGGGGAGGAGGCGAGGCAGGGGAGGGGTGGGGCAGGGCTGGGGAGGGGCTTACCTGCTCGTTCGCTTCACCGATGGGAATTTTTTTTACATCCACCTGATGCGATCCGTACTCAGGAATGGGGTTGGAATCCTGGATGTTCCACAAGTCGGCTGGTGTGGTGTAAATGTGGTGTCTTCTCCCCCTCTCCAGGTGAGGCGTGCGTCCGCTCTGGGCCAGTGGGATTGCTCCCATTCTCACAGCTGTGGGAATTTTTCCAACTGTACAACATCTGGAACCCATATTATATTTCTATATTTTGCTCAGTTATAATGAAGTAATTACCTTCAAAGAATGTTGGAAGGAAAAGAGATTCCTGACCCCCTCCCCCTCCACAATAGGGGGTGTGTGTGGGGGGGTGGAGTTGAATAATTTGCATCTTTTTCTTAAAGTACAATGAAGTTTTGTCTACATTAATCATCAATAGTGTGTGTGTGTATATATGAGAGTATATATTTCCCAAACAATTGAATAAACCAAATCCTGACACTCAGGAGGCTCTGGAACCGCTTTGAGAGTCATGGCAACATTTGGAATGACACAGTCCCTACATGGCAGAAGGAGACTATTGGGCCTATTGAGCTGTGCACCCACCCTATCCCCATAACCCCATGCATTTACTCTGACTAGTCTACCTGACAATAAGGGGCAATTTAGCACGGCCAATCCACCTAACCCACATATATTTGGACTGTTGGAGGAAACCAGAGCATCTGGAGGAAACCCAAGCAGATACGGGGAGAATGTGCAAACCCACACAAACAGTGACCTGAGCTGGGAATCGAACCCGGGTTGCTGGCACTGTGAGGCAGCAGTGCTAAGCACTGTGCCACCGTGCTGCCACTGAATCACTCCCTGAATCATAGTTCAGAATAATCGGATTTGAGTTCTAGCCAGAGGAATTTGATTTACTGAGTGCTTGGAGAGGTCATTTGGTTTACTTTCTCAGCAGGCACTTTACGCGGTGGGAAGACCTAATATTACTGCTCATTAAAATGACATTCCTCTTTTTAAACAGGAACGCCCAGGGCTTTGACATCTTCTTGCCGCATTGTTATTCGGAGGGCACTGGGGAAGTTCCGTCTTCACCTGATCCAGACACTGCCCATACCTGACACGGTAAAAATCTTCCTGTTACATGAAGACTCCTGAGGGAGGATTGCACCTCACACATCTCTGCATGACTTCGGGACGCGACCCTCACTCGATCGGCTGCAAATTCGAGCTTCTGTTACATGGAACTGTTGTGGCCTCTCTCACAAAGGGAGCTTTTGCTTTCTTGATACTTTACGTAATTCTAAAGACCCCTGTAATCACCACCCCCCCCCCCCCCCAACCCTGTGAATAAAATTATCGTTTCTTGGGATCCCGATTGCAAAGGCACGCGGGAACTGTAATTAAAAGAAAAACGTCCTCAATTTTAAAAATATGTTTGCGTTTTTAAAAAAACAGAAGTCCACGCTAGTTACATATGATGAGTAACTCCCTCCATCTGGTGGTGAATTGAAGGCTTCAATCTGATCTTAGGGGTCAGATTCATTCAAACTCTCCACCATCTGAACTCTTATAGAGTCATAGAGGTTTACAGCATAGAAACAGGTCCTTCGGCCCAACTTGTCCATGCTACCCAATTTTTACCTACCATTTCCCTGTGTTTGGCCCATATCTCTCTAAACCCATCTTACCCATAGAGGTTTACAGCATGGAAACAGGCCCTTCGGCCCAACCTGTCCCTGCCACCCTTTTTTTTGTAGCAACTAAGCTAGTCCCAATTGCCCGCATTTGGCCCATATCCCTCTACACCCATCTTACCCATGTAACTGTCTAAAACTTTTTAAAAGACGAATTTATACATGCCTCTACTGCCTCTTGCATCTTATTCCAGATACTCAGCACCCTCTGTGTGAAAAAATTTCCTCTCTGGATCCTTTTGTATTTCTCCCCTCTCATCTTAAGCCTATATGCTCTAGTTTTAGAATCCCCTACCTTTGGGAAAAGATGTTGACTATCTAGCTGATCTATGCCCCTCATTACTTTATAGACCTCTATAAGATCACCTCTCGGCCTCCTACACTCCAGGGAAAATAGTCTCAGTCTACCCAGCCTTTTCTTATGACTCAAACCATCAAGTCCCGGTAGCATCCTAGTAAATCTATTCTGCACTCTTTCTAGTTTAATAATATCCTTTCTATAATAGGGTGACCAGAACTGTCCACAGTATTCCAAGTGTGGCCTTACTGATGTCTTGTACAACTTCAACAAGACGTCCCAACTTCTGTATTCACTGTACTGACTGATGAAACCAAGTATGTCAAATGCCTTTTTCACCACTCTATCCATCTGTGACACCACTTTCAAGGAGCTGTGAATGTGTACCCCTAGATCACTTTGCTCTGTAACTCTCTCCAACACCCCACCGTTAACTGAGTAAGCCCTGCCTTGGTTCGGTCGACCAAGATGCATCATCTTGCATTGACCTAAATTAAACTCCATCTGCCATTCAGCAGCCCACTGGCCCAGTTGATTAAGATCCCCGTTGCAATCCAAGATACCTTTCTTCACCAATCTTGGTGTCATCTGCAAATGTCTTAACCACGCCTCCTATATTTTCATCCAAATCATTAATATAAGTGACAAATAACAGTGGACCCAGCAGTAATCCCCGAGGCTGGTCACAGGCCTCCAGTTTGAAAAACATCCCTCTACAACCATCCTGGTCTTGTGGTCATCAAGCTAATTTTGTACTCAATTGGCTCCCTCACCATGAGACTTAACCTTATGCGGTATCTTGTTGCTTTGTGGACTTGCCTGAACAGCCAGAGGAGGCAGGAGATGTTTTCACCTGATTGTAACATCATCTGGTTATAGGGTGGGGATTAATCCCAGTTCACTTTGAACCATTTCCTGAAAGTTTAAAATGTCGTGCCTTTCCTTGATGCTGGAATATGACCCTTCTGTCCAGAACATATTCCCGGATCACACCATTGAGGGCTACTGCATTGCATGTTGTTCAGCAGTGCACTATTAAATGACTCACTTGTAGCTCCGCAAATATCCCCAGCCTCAATTATTGAGGAATCCAGCGAAAGATAAGGCTGAAATGTCGAGTGGATGAGCCATCTCGGCCTCTTCCAGAGGTCCCCAACTTCTCAGTCTCCAGCCAATTTGAGCTTAAAGTTTATTCATTAGTGGCTTATTTTAACATCCTCTAGTCGCCACACTTGGGCACCTGTTTGGGCATATTGAGGGAGAATGTAGCATGGTCAGTGCTACATACCTTTGGACTGTGCGAGGAAACCGGTGCACCCAGAAGAAACCCACGCAGACACGGGTAGAACATGCAAACCACCCAGACAGTCCCCCAAGGCCAGAATTGAACCTGGGTATCCGGTACTGAGAGGCTGCAGTGCTAAATACTGTAGTGTCCTAAGGAAGGTAGATGGCCAGTACAGCTGAAGGCACAGGATACTGCAAAGGCTACAGGCCCTGACAATATTCTGACAAGAATATTGAAGGCCTGTGTTCCAGAACTTGTTGCTCCCCTAGCCAAGCTGTTCCAGAGCAGGTACAACACTGGCATTTGCCCGGCAATGTGGCAAATTACCCAGGTATGTCCTGTAGACAAAGAAACAGGACAATCTATCCCAGCCAATTGCTGCCCTTTCAGTCTGGTCTTGATACTGTTTCAAGTTGAGGAGGAATAGGTTTGGAGTTGAGGAGGAACTTCTTCACTCAAACGGTGATGAATCTCTGGAATTCTCTGCTCATTGAAGCTGTGGGGGCTACCTCGTTGAATATATTTAAGTCACGGGTGGATAGATTTCTGATAGACAAGGGAATTAAGGGTTATGGGGAGAAAACGGGAAAGTGGAACTGATCCACTTCAGATCAGCCATGATCTTATTGAATGGCAGGACAGGCTTGAAGGGCTACTCCTGCTCTTATTTCTTATGTTTTTATATTGAAAAAATTAAGTTAAACAAACAAAGGGACAAGTGAAAAGACGCTGCATCAAACAAAATCAGATTGCAAAGGAAACTTAAAACATCAAACTAAAATGTGATTATGGGGGTTAATAATGCACCTCAGCCCCTGCGGTGCCCAGCGGGCACGGAGAACGTTAATAGTGCCCTTGGACACAGCATGCCTCCTCTCCAGGGACACCCAGCTGTGAATGTAGCCATGGTAGAAGGGCAGACATTCGGGTCAGATTGCCCACTGTTGATGGTGAGTTGGGCCAGTCCCAGAAGCAGGTTCACCATTCTCCTTCCCCATCCCCACTCTCCGCACCGAGTAGATCGGGAACACGGGGCTGATGTGCAAACAAAACTGCACTAAAGGGTTTTACTAATAACTGAGAAAGGAGCACAGTCATATCACACGGTTCATAGACTCCAGAAGTCTACAAAAAAATACAGGCATCTTGGAACTTTTGAACTGATGGATTATATAGTTACACAGCACTGCTGCGTACAACATCCTCCAGCTCTGTTCCAACCGGGCTTGTGTTTGCTATAGTTGTGTTGTTGGGAATTGTGTATCATTTGGAGCTAAAAACTTGCTCTGCCTGGTATTCAATCACATCAAGTGACACAATCTTGAATATCGGGCACTAGATAGAACAGACAGCTGATTGGAAACTCCCTATTCTACATTACCATCTGCGGTGAAACTCTATCTCTGTGTTTCTATTCACACGGTGTGGAGGTGCCAGCGTTGGACTTGGGTAGATACAGTGACAATTCTCACAACACTAGGTTAGAGCCCTACAGGTTTACTTGGTAGTAAATGCCACTACCAAATAAACCTGTTGGACTTTAACCTGGCGTTGTGAGACTTCTTACTGTGTTTCTATTCACACTCCAACCTCTCGATCCACAGCAATGTGATTGCCCCTTTAAATGGCCTAGCAAACTCAGCGGTATCAAGTGGCTGCAAAGTCTATAAATAGGAGTGAAACTGCACGGAATACCCAACGTCAGCCCTGGCACCAGAAACGGCCACAGCAAAACAACCCTGCCAACCCTGCAGAGTCATCTTTACCAGCATCTGGGGTTTGTGCCAAAGTTGGAAGAGCTGTCTCACTGAATAGTCAAGAAACAGCCTGACACAGTCATATTTGCAGAATGATACCTTTCAGAATTTCTCTAAGGTTGACCCAGAGACGCACTTCTTACTCCAGGGCTCAGACTTGAAATCCACCTGATCCCGGCCTCTGCTCACTGTTTGTGTGGAGTCTGCATGTTCTCCCCGTGTCTGTGTGGGCTTCCTCCGGGTGCTCCGGTTTCCTCCCACATTTCAAAGATATGCACGTAAAGTGAGTCAGCCATGTTAAATTGCCCCTTAGTGTATAAAGACGTGTAGGTTAGGGGGATTGGCCATGTTAAATTTCCCTATAGTGTCCAAAGATGTGTAGGTTGAATGGATTAGCCATGCTAAATTACCCCTTAGTGTCAAAAGGCACGTAGGTTAGTTGGATTGGCCATCCTAAATTGCCCCTTAGCGTCCAAAGATGTGCAGGTTAGATGGATTGGCCATGCTAAATTGCCTCTTAGTGTCCAAAGATGTATAGATTTGGTGGATTGGCCATGGTAAATTGCCCCTTAATGTCCAAAAATGTGCAGCTTAGGGAGATTAGAGGGATAAATATGTGGGGTTACGGGGAAAGAACAGGGTGTGGGCCTGGGTAAGGTGTTCTGTCAGAGAGTTGGTGCAGATACGATGGGCGAATGGCCTCCTTCTGCACTATGATTCTATGATAATAGCAGACACAACACTTTAACTCACCGAAAATCCGGCCCAAGGTTACACTGAAGCAATCAGCTATTCAATGTTTCAGTTTGGGGGAAGAATGAGTGTGGGGTGATTAAATATGCAATTTATTTTTGGCTTTACTCTGGATCCAATATCAGTCTCACTAACTGCAGTTCTTACTCTTTTAATTAGACGCCCTCGATAGACAGAGCTATCTAGCCCATGTCCACTGTCTTTCCTGGAGGGCAGGAACTAACTCATTGGAAGGATAAGTGTAAGGCAAACTGTCCCAGCACGGTTGGCTGGATGATAGCGTTTACCCCAGCTGGGCAGACTGTGTACCCAATTTCTCAAAGAGGAAACTCTGAGGTATTGCTGGAAAAAAAATAAACATGTTGTTGAATCTTTGGACCCTGCACTCAGCAGGACAGATGCAAGAATACCAAATTTCAAAGGGAGTAGCAATTTACACTGCACCAGAAACAGGGTGACGATGGGTTGCCAAGTCATAGCGGTTATCATGGAGAACAGACCGGAGACCAGAAATTGTAGGGGCCAATAATTCCCTGGTGCAATCTCCATGGCAAAGCTTCGATCAATCCAAGTTGGTCTGTCAACCAATCAGGATGTTTCTTGCATGCAATATAAATTGTTGCTGGTTTTGCAATTTGGCGTTGTTGTAGCTTGTTCTGATGCGTGCAAGATGAAAAACTTTGACAAGGTGTTTCCATTGACAACACAGTGGCAAATCATCTCCTGTGTTACTAGTGTGTGGCTAATAAATTGTTCCTCAATAAACCACATGGTGTAAAAACCACTTCTGTGTTGTAACATTCAATTCCATATTCAATTCTGTGCATTTAAAAGCACTTTATTGTACTCACTGGGGAGTGAATGTTAGATATTAGTGTTGTTTTGACATGGTCAAATAATCCTAGTTGATGTATCATGCCAGTTGGTATCTCTGTGCTGACTTAATTACTCATTAATTTATTAAAAACAGCAAGAATGCAAAAATGAAAATGTTTTGCCCTTTCTTTCTGTCTAGACACTAAGTCCAATCTTAGAGTCTGGTTTCTAGTCTAGTTAAATGGAAGTTGAAGCTGCTTTTGACAACTGTACTAACAAAGCCAATGGCATAGTGCCATTCAGGGCAAGATGGTACTACCCTCCCCTCTCCTCACCCTCTATTATTAGCACTGCACAAGGATGGAATTAGGGGCAAGTCTTTGCACTATGATTTCCCATCACTTCAAAGGGTTGTAGTTAATAGTGAAGAAGGAGGTTCAAGGAAGGTATCAATGGGTCGGTCAGATGGGCAGAGCAGTTTCAGATGGTGTTTAACCCTGATAAATGCAAGGTGACACACTTTGGAAGAAGTAACAAGAAGAGGGAGTATTTAATGAATGGTAAGACACTGGGAAGCTCAGAGGAACAAAGGAATCTTGGGGTAATTATTACAGATCCCTGAATTTAGCCGTGCAGGTGAATAGGATATTCAAGAAGGCATATGGGATATTTGCTTTCATCAGTTGTGGTATAGTGTAGAAGAGCAAGGAAGTAACGTTGGAGTTGTACAGACCATTGGAGAGGCCACAGTTGGAGCACTGTGTGCTGTTCTAGTTGCCTCACTACAGGAAGGATGTGATAGCACTAGATAGGGTAAAGAGGAGATTTACCACAATGTTGCCTGGGATGGAGCGTTTGAATGATAAGGAGAGAGTGGGTAGGTTGTGATATTTTCTTTAGAGGGGAGAAGGCTGAGGGGAACAAGATTGAGGTGGGTCAGATTGTGATGTGGAGATGCCGCTGTTGGACTGGGATGGGCACACTAAGAAGTTTCACACTACCAGGTCAAAGTCCAACAAGTTTATCTGGAATCAGGAGCTTTGGGAGTGCTGCTCCTTCATCATGTGAGCGGAGAGTTGGGCTCACGAACACAGCATATATTGACAGAGACACAATTGCAAGATAATTATAGATTAGAAAGTGAACAATGGTTGGAATGCGAGTCTTTACAGGTAATCAAGTCTTCACAGATACAGACAGTGTGAGTGGAGAGAGTGATAATTACAGGATAAAGAAATGTGAATTGTCTCCAGCCAGGACAGTTAGTGAGATTTTGCAAGCCCAGGCAAATCATGGGGGATTACAGATAGTGTGATGTGAACCCAAGATCCTGGTTGAGGCCATCCTCTTGTGTGCGGAACTTGGGCTATCAGTTTCTGCTCAGCGATTCTGTGTTGTTGTGTCTTTAAGGCCATGAACAAGATTATGAAGGGTATGGACAGGTAACTAGGGAGCAGCTGTTCCCCTGGGTTGGGCAGAATTTTAGGATGAAGAGCAGGAGATTTAAAGGTGATTTAAGAATAAATATTTTCACTCAGAGGGCAGTAGGAATCTGGAATGCACTGTTTCTTAACTTCCTCTAGCCAATCAGAAAGCGAATAGACATTTTACCACTTGATTGGTTAACCCATGCCTTTCAGTCAGTTCAGAAATGTTCGAAACTATAATATATTTTGAAAAGCTCTGATGACCTTTGCTTGCAGTATTATGCTCTGTGTTGGCAATGCTTTGTCACTGGGATCTCATAGAATCATTGAATCCTACACTGCAGAAGGAGGCCATTCTGCCCATTTAGCCTGCACTGGCTACAATCCCACCCAGACCCCACAACCCCATTGCATGATATTGCATGTCTCTGGATATTTATTGTTTAGAAGCTAGGGAGGTAGAATGTTTGCACTTGCACTTGTGTCAACCTTGGCCAATAACGAAGAGTTGCAAACTTCCTTAGGGAAGACCATTTAAATCTTTCACATGGATCCTACTCTAACCAAAACCACAAGTAGCTATGGAGGATTGTGAACGCAGCCCACTCCACCAAGCAAAACAGCCTCCCATCTATGATTCCATCTACACTTCTGGTCAGACCAGGTAAGGATGGTAGATTTCCTTCCCTAAAGTACATTAGCTCTAATGTACGTAGGGAAACTATGCTTTAGTTATGGAATTAATACAGCACAAAAGGAGGCTCTTCAGCCCATCACATCTGCATTGGATATCAAGCATCTATCTATACCATTCCCCCTACCTAATGCTGAGCAAACAAGGATGAATGCCAACATTATGTTTAAGGAGAATCAAATGATGGCTAAATCTGTTAATGGTCCCTAAGTGTCTCAATTCATTTTGTTTCTTTATTTGAAAGAAACATGGGCATTGCTGGCTGGCCAGCATTTATTGCCTATCCCAAATTGCCCTTGGAGTGCAATTAAGAGTCAGCTACATTGCTGTTGCTCTGGAGTCACCTGTAGGTCAGACCAGGTAAGGATGGTAGATTTCCTTCCCTAAAGTACATTAGCGAGCCAAATGGGTTTTTCTGACAATTGGCAATAGTTTCATAGTCATCAGTAGATTCTTAATTCCAAATACTTTTTATTGATTTCAAATTCCACTATCTGCTGTGGTGGGATTTGAACCTAGGTCCCCAGAACATTAGTTGAGTTTCTGGATTAATTGTCTAGTAATAATACCACTCGGCCAACACTTTCCCTAAAGTGTGATAACCTGTTGGAGCCCCTGAAATCTTCAATGATAGTTTAAGTAATGAATCCTATTCCAGTGATTTTCTGGAGTACAATGTCTCATCTTTTGAAAACTCTCATTTCAGGAAAACTAAAACCCCACCTAGAAATGATTCCTTTTATTACTCGGAGCTCATTTAGTGAAACCATCTGGGTTGCTAAGGCTTGTTGCCCTGGTTACGCGCAGCAGTTACAGGCTATCACAGCTGAGCTCATTTTATGCAGAAAATACCACACTTTATCTGATTGCTTTCACAAAAATCACAAAGATTTGATTGATCTTAGCAAATAATAAATTCGATTAGGCCTATACAACCTTATCAAACCATTAAATACAGTAATTTGTTGATGCTGCACCTGTTTTTCAGGCACAAGATGGACGCCTCAGCATTCAAAATGGCTGTGGTACTTGTGGGCCTATATTATTGAAGGCTGGAATATCGGCATCTTGGGCTGCACTTAAGGTAGACGTTAGACTCATAACGTGTGCGACAGGGAGAGTTAACCGTCGTTATGGTTCACCTTCCCAAATTTGTGCTGCCTATTTGAGTTCTCCCGGTTTTATTAATTGCAATAACTAAGTTTGCAATGGCCTAACTAACCGTTCCTTGAAGGCTCCACTGGAAATCATCATCAGAAGATTAAGTTCCTTAGAATCGCTACGGTAGAGAATGAGGTCATTTGGTCCATCAAGTCTGTATCAACCACAATTCCAGATAGACCCTATTCCTGTAATCCTTATTCACCCTGCTAATCCCCCTGACAGTAAGGGGCAATTTACCACGGCCAATCAACCTAATCTCCACATCTTTGGACTGTGGGAGGGAACTGGAGCACCCGGAGGAAACCCATGCAGACATGGGGAGAATGTGCAGAGTCTACACAGACAGTGACCCAAGGCTGGAATTGAACCTGGGTCCCTGGTGCTGAGAGGCAACAGTGCGTACCATTGTGCCACCCTTCTTGAGCAATACCCGCCTGGATGTGGAGCCAGAGGGCACCAAAAGACTATTGAAGACCTCTGCTCAACTCCTTCCCAATTCCAACCTCTCTTCCCAATTGCCTCAATGTCCCCTTAGCACCCCCGTTCCCCTCATTTCCCACATTCCCAAAAGCAACTGAGGGGTGGCGATTGGCCATTTAAACCTCCCCCTTTGCTTGTTAGTGGTCTGAGGATTGCCAGTACATATCCACATCTCATTGGGCTAGAGTGTCGAGGCCCGATATCAGTTGGGATTGTTCCCAGCATCTTAGTTCCATCCCATTCCAAACTAGTAAGGATGAATTATGAGAAATGGAAAATAGTCAAACCCTTCCCCAATATCAATGTGACCCTATATTCCAAAAATGACCGGACAATATTGTTTAAGTGATTTTCAATTACTAAATTCAAAGTGCCCAACATCAGCTGATATATTTTAGAGTCATAGAATCGTAGAATCCCTACAGTGCAGAAAGAGGCCATTTGGCCCATCAAGTCTGCACCAACACCAATCCCACCCAGGCCCATCCCCGTAACCCCACGTATTTACCCTGCCAATCTCTCTGACACTAGGATTAATTTAGCATGGCCAATCAACCTAACCCACACATCTTTGGAGTGTGGGAGGAAACCAGAGCACCCAGAGGAAACCCACACAGACATGGGAGAACATGCAGATTCCTCACAGACAGTGACCTGGGATTCCAAGGTGAGTGGGCTGAAAGGCCTTCTGTCTTTCTTATGTTCTGTATACTTGGTCCATTTCCAATAGTCCCAGCAATAGTTTGGATGGGAGTGTGATGGAAACAATAGCTGATCAGTCAATGGGAAATCAATGCAGGCCTTGCCAGCGATGCTTAGTCCCAGGAAGATAACTCTTCTGTTCCAACATTTTCTAGACAGGAAATGTATATTTTCTGGAACATTCGCAGCAATTAGTGATTGAAGAACAACCTGACTTCAGTAGAATCCATAAATCCCTACAAGTTGGCACTGATAACAATCCCACCTAGGCCCTGTCCCCACAAATTTACCCTGCTCATCCGTCTAACCTGTGCATCCCGGGACACTAAGGGGCAATTTATCATGGCCAAGGCACCTGTTTCGGGCTGTGGGAGGAAAACCATAGCACCTGGAGGAAACCCACGCAGACACAGGGAGAATGTGCAAACTCCACACAGACAATGACCCGAGGCTGGAATCGAACCCGGGTCCATGGCACCGTGAGGTAGCAGTGCTAACCACTGTGCCACCATGCCAAGTAATAGTTAATGAGAGGATGAGGACACTGACGATTAATCCATTTATTCTGCCCTTGGGATTACGAATCCAGTTCCAATCCATCTGCTCGTGCCAGGGGAATGATATCATTGTGGTTGGAAATTTACTGTGGGAGCTTCTTCCAGTGGGGAAGCTGTAGACTGTCATCTCTTACCAGCCTTAGTGAGTCATGTTAAGCGGTTGAGTAATAGTTTCCCGCGTCCTTGTTACCGGTCTGTCACTCATTATGCTGCCACATTCCCATGGAGCTTCCATGTTTGGGCTTTGTGCTTCCCACAGTCTTGTCTTTTTCTTCTCTGCCACTCCCTCGGGATCGAGGATGCGTTGCTACTGTCCTGCTTTGATGAGTTCTGAGATCAGACTGGAGAATGCTGTCTCTATTCTCTCACCCTAGGTGTTGACAGACCTTCTGTGATTCTCCAGCATTTTCCATCTTTGTTTCAGATTTTCTACTTCTAAAATCTCGATTCCCATCTTATCTTCTACGTACCAACCAACTCAAGAACAACTTCTCCCCTGCTGCCATCAGACTTTTGAATGAACTTATCTTGCATTAAGTTGATTTTTCTCTACACCCTCTCTATGACTGTAACACTACATTCTGCACCGTCTCCTTTCCTTCTCTATGAATAGTATGCTTTGTCTGTATAATGCGCAAGAAACAATACTTTCCTTTGTATACCAATGCACATGACAATAATAAATCAAATAAAATCAAAATAAAATGAAATCAAACCAAATCAAATCAAATCAAAAGTAGACTTGATGGGCTGAATAGCTACCTCTGCACTCAAAGAATCCTATAATATTAAATCCCGTAGAATCCCGTAAAAATTAAACAATCTCTCTAATACTGAAAGAGTATTTAAATATTTAATTCCTCCCTCGTTATAAAAAAATTTTTTCAAAATAATTTAAAATAAGAATTATGATATTTAATAGCTACCTTAATCCTATAAATCTGTCTCAATCCTCTCTCTGAAATGTTAATAAAGGTGGAACATTTAGAGCATTTTCTTTCCAGGTTTCTGTCTGTGGGAATGCTGCAATGTGATTGGCTTCTTTTTCTGCTTGGTTAGATCATTGCTGCTGGATGCCTGGGGCTTCCCTTGACTTGGGTTCAGACTGTTGTTGGGGAAATTGGAAATCCACATATCACAGGATCTTTGTGAATAACTTTCTTCAAAGTTAGTGACGAGTGGTGACACTTCTCCCTGACTGTGGAACCCAGGGCTGGTTTGCTGTGTGCCGTGTAATCTTGTATCGCTGAATGATGCAGACAGGAGAAGCAAGTCTTCATTTCACACGGAAGCCAGAAGAAGGAGGTTCAAGAGCAAGGCTGCAGGAGAAGAGAGCAGTCAACTTGTTGTTCATGACTTCTAATCATTCCTCTATCCTCAAGTTCCCTCTGTCATTCCTAACCTTTGTTACAATTGCTTCATCTTGCATTAAAGAATCTAGTAAGATATCAGGAATATTAATATTATATGGATAATGCAGAATCAGAGGCTGTTACGAAACCACAACAAACCAGAGAGCCAACTAAATAATTTGATGGCCAATTTTACAAACAGAATAAAAAAGAATGCATCAGATGCATGTTCACCTTCTCGAGTTGCCTGTAACCATGGAATTTCCCAGAGAAAGATGTTTCTGTGTGTTTTAAACCCTTGACTTTATGAACAATTTGAATAACCAGCAGCAAGCCTTTTGTGAGTTTAAGTAAAGTAGGAAGATTGTTGGTTAAGAGCTCAGCCTGAAATTTAACACTTTGGCACCTATTCACACAGCCCCACACATACAGACATACATACACAGTGAAAATACAGTTAACAAGAGTAGTGCACTTTTTTACCAGTTATAAGCATGATTGCCTTCTTTTGGAAAACATGTATGGCAGGCCTGATGGACAAGATGCCATCACTTCTGAAGTATAGTTTGAGAATTCAATGGCCAAGACCTTACGCAAAGTGGTTTTCAGGATTCTCTCCAAGAGATAATCTATCTGCAGGTCATGGAGCAAGTGGCTTGTCGACCTTCCAATATACTCATCCAACTTCTGAGTTGTTAAGCTCATGAAGCATTGTCCAGCCCAGGTGGATGCCTGATCTGTTTCCAGATGAAAATGGCCAATGATGAATAGCCCACAACATCGAAGGCCGAAGGGCCTGTTCTGCGCTGTAATGTTCTATGTTCTATGTTCTAAGTGTTGACAAATAAATAACCCATTCATTTTGTGTGACCCATGTGCCTGCTTCTCGCCAGCAGGCTAGAGTTATAATGGACTCTTTTCTATTCGTGTCTTATTTCACCTATATTCTGGTCTGTTCTGAGCTACAGGAGGGGCCATGTTGATTTTGTTTTAAGCAGGTCAGTTTTGGCTAGTTTTCAGGCAGGGACATATGCATGCGGTGTGGCCTTGTTACAGAAAAACCTCCGTGTTCCTCCATCAGGCAGCCCAAGTAAGGGATGAAACACAGGTTGAAACTCACTCTCCATTCTCCTTCAGGCACTGCCAGGGTAGGTGGAGTACCAAGATAATACACAATAAAGCTACATCCTCCGATCTTCATCACAAAGCTCCCTCCACACCCAGCAGCTTATTGTAAATAGATTAGAACCAGCATAATTCAAGGCTTTCAATTACTCTCACCAAATTTATACGCGCACCATAGAAAGCATTCTTTCTGGTTGTATCACAGCTCGGTATGGCTCCTGCTCTGCCCAAGATTGCAAGAAACTACAAAAGGTCATGAATGTAGCCCAATTCATCACACAAACCAGCCTCCCATCCATTGACTCTGTCTACACTTCCCGCTGCCTCGGCAAAGCAGCCAGAATAATCAAGAACCCCATGCACCCCGGACATTCTCCATTCCACCTTCTTCCGTTGTGAAAAAGATACACAAGTCTGACCAACCAACTCAAGAACAGTTTCTTCTCTGCTACTGTCAGACTTTTGAATGGACTGACCTGGCATTAAATCTATCTTTCTCTACACCCTTGCTCTGAATGTAACACTACATGCTGCCCTCTCTTGTTTCCTTCTCTATGAATGGTATGCTTTGTCTGTACAGCACGCAAGAAATACCTTTTACTTTATACTAATACATGTGACAACAATAAATCAAATCAAATCAAATGCAGTATATCAGTTTGGCTCAATCAGAACACTTGTTTTCTACTTAGACAGGCATGTGTTCATTGCATGACTTAGGCTAATAATTAATTAAGAAAAGGCCATCTGTTGGATGAGACATTAAACTGAAGCCTTGCCCGCCTCCTCCCTGGCGAGCTAGAAGGTCCCATGACACCATTTTGAAGAAGAACGGTGGAAGATCGCCCCCTAGTGCTCTGACTGATATTTGTCCCTCTGCCAATATCAGGAAATTAGCATTGTTGGCCATTTGGTTCTTATCGTTTGCTTGGTGTGCCTTGATTTTTTGAAAAAGTTTATTCAGTCGCGTCACGAATAGACTTACATTAACACCACAATGAAGCTACTGTGAAAATCTCCTAGTCGCCACACTCCGGCGCCTATTCGGGTACACCGAGGGAGAACTTAGCATGGCCAATGCGTCTTTCAGACAGTTGGAGGAAACTGGCAGGAACCCACGCTGACAACATGCAGACTCCACACAGTGACCCAAGCCAAGACTCGAACGCGGGTCCCTGGCGCTGTGAGGCAGCAGTGCTAACCACTGTGACGCCCATTTGGTTGATGCGTTCCTTGCATTATAACACTTGTAAAATGATTCACTTGCCGTGATGCGTGTTGGGAGGCCTGAAGTTATTTAAAGCGCCCTATAAAACCAAATCATTTTTTTTTCCCCCTTGTTTCATCTCGAGTTGTCTGCACAATTTGGCAACATCCCTCTAAACCAACTCAGTTATAAATACGCCAAGCCAGGATGCAGTGGGAACTTGCAAGCCTGAATCTTGCAAACTTCCTAGAACTCTGAGAGTGCTCCCACATTCACAGAACCCCCTCCATGTTCCAGCGTCTAATCAAAAGAACATCAGCCACATCAGTCTCTGTAGAATCTGCTACCACATGTCATCGATGTCCTCTGTTCCATTTGTGTAGCCATGGAGACAGTCCTCTTTTGATCTGATGACTGTCAGATTTCTGTGGGTTTCATGTTTTTCATCTGAAAATAAAACTCATTGGAGATCTATTCTTTGCCGACCACAACACATTCGGTCGAGTTTAGTAACACAACTTTTGGGAACTTTTCAGTAAACATTTGTCTATTTTCCATCCAGCTCTCATCTGTTCAACACAGTAAAAAGTCTCACAACACAAGGTTGAACATGATCAACACAACGGCACAACAGAGTTATAGAGTCACAAGAAGTTTACAGCATGGAAACAGGCCCTTCAGCCCAACTTGTCCATGCCACGCTTTTTTTTTAAACCCCTAACCTAATCCCAATTGCTCGCATTTGGCCCATATCCCTTTTTCTATCTAAATGCTTTTTGAAAGACAAGATTGTACCTGCCTCTACTACTACCTTTGGCAGCTTGTTCCAGACATTCACTACCCTCTGTGTGAAAAAATTGCCCCTCTGGTCCCTTTTGTATCTCTCCCCTCTCACTTTAAACCTCTGCCCTCTAGTTTTAGCCTCCTCCATTTTTGGGAAAAGATATTGACTATTTGGCTGATCTATGCTCCTCATTATTTTATAGACCTCTATAAAATTATCCCTCATCTTCACGCATTCCAGAGAAAAAAGTCCTAGACTATCCAGCCTCTCCTTAAATCTCAATCCATCAAGTCCTGCTAGCATCCTGGTAAATCGCTTCTGTACTCTTTCTAATTTAATAATATCCTTTTTGTAATAAGGTGACCAGAACCGTACACAGTATTCCAAGTGTTGCCTTACCAATGTCTTGTACAACTTCAATAAGATGTCCCAACTCCTGTATTCAATTCTGACCAATAAAGCCAAGCATGCTGAATGCCTTCTTCACCACTCTGTCCATCTGTGACTCCACTTTCAAGGAGCTATGAACATATACCCCAAGATCTGTTTGTTCTGTAACTCTCCCCAACGCCTTACCATTAACTGAATAAATCCTGCCCTGGTTTGATCTACCAAAATGCATCACCTCGCATTTATCTAAATTAAACTCCACCTACCATTCATCAGCCCACTGGCCCAATTGATCAAGATCCCATTGCAATCCTAGATAACTTTTTTCACTGTCCACTATGCCATCAATCTTGTGTCATCTGCAAACTTACTAACCACATCTCCAATATTCTCATTGAAATCATTAATATAAATGACAAATAACAGTGGACCCAGCACGATCCCTGAGGCACACCGCTGGTCACAGGTCTCCAGTTTGAAAAACAACTCTCTACAACTTCTGGCTTCTGTGCGGACCTTCTCTGTGTGCTCCAGTTTCCTCCTACATTCTGAAAAATATTCTGGTTAGGTGCATTGACCCGAACAGGCGCCTGACTGAGGCGCCTAGGGGAAATTCACTGTAACTTCATCACAGTGTTAATGTAAGCCTTACTTGTGACTCATAAATAAATTAAGTAAAGCCCAACAGATTTATTTGGAATCACAAGCTTTCGGAGTGCTGCTCCTTCTTCAGGTGAGTGAAGAGGTGGGTTCACAAACATGGCATATATAAACAAAAACAAATTGTAAGATAATTACATATTAGAATGCAAAGAATAATTGGAATTTAAGTCTTTAAAGGTAATAAAGCTTTTACAGGTACAGGCAATGTGAGGAGAGAGAGGGATAATCACAGGTTAAAGAGCTGTGAATTGTCTCAAGCCAGGATAGTTAGTAGGATTTTGAAAACCCAAGCCAAATGTTGGGGTTACATGTAGAGTGACATGAACCCAAGATCACAGATTCAATAGGGTCTTTTAAGAGACTTCTGGATGAGTACGTGGAACTTAATAGGATTGAGCTTTATAGATAAGCCTAGTAGGTAGAGCGATATTCGGCGCAACTTGTGGGCCAAAGGGCCTGTTTGTGCTGTAGTTTTTCTACGTTTCTATCCTGGTGTGTGAGGAGATTGGCTGTCAGTTTCTGATTGGCGATTCTGTGTTGTCAAGTGTCTTGAAGACCAACTTGGAGAACGTTTACCTGAGGATTGGAGGCTAAATGCCCTTGGCTGTGGGAAGAGTTCTCTAACTGGAAAGGAACACTCCTTGTCATGTGGTGACAGATCTTGTAGTACTGCTGAAAAAAAGAGACAGGTTATCAAAACTTTTCATCTTGCACTCCTCAGGACAATTTGCAAGAGTATCAGTTGTAAAAGGAACAACAATTTCTACCGCTTGGGAAGAGAGCGCTGCTGATTGGCAAGTGGATTCTGTTGGCAGAAGCATCGTCCTGGAGGATATGCCAGGAGACAGTTAATTACCAAGCTTTTGATTAAATTAGGAGTCCTTTGCCAACCAGAACTCATGCAATATAAATTGTGGTTTCCTTTCTTGTTGGTCATTCTGATGAATGCAAGATGGAACTTTTCCACACCCCTTACAGTCTTTTGATTTGATTAGATTAGATTTGATTTATTATTGTCACATGTATTAGTATACAGTGAAAAGTATTATTTCTTGCACACCACACAGACAAAGCATACCGTTCATAGAGAAGGAAATGCGAGAGCGCAGAATGTCGTGTTACAATCATAGCTAGGGTGTAGAGAGAGATCAATGCAATGCGAGGTAGATCCATTCAAAGGTCTGATGGCAGTAGGAAAGAAGCTGTTCTTGAATGTGTTGGTACGTGACCTCAGACTTTTTCCTGATGGAAGAAGTGGAAGAGAGAATGTCCGAGGTGCGTGGGGTACTTGATTATATTGGCTGCTTTTCTGAGTGAGTGGGAAGTGTAGACAGAGTCAATGGATGGGAGGCTGATCTGCGTGATGGACTGAGCTTCATTTACAACACTATGTAGTCTTTTTTGCGGTCTTAGACAGAGCAGAAGCCATAACAAGCTTTAATACATCTGGAAATGGGGCTTTATTTTAGTGTTTGACCCATAGGGCTCTATCTCTGACAATATCACACACTCCTGTTGGTGCACTGCAGTACCAATCTTGATTATCATGCTCAAGTTATCAATTTCTTTTGCAATCCATTGATGCTAACCAGAGTTCTCCGATTGTTCACACTGGTGGGATCTTCCGGCCCTGCCGATGGCACTCCCCCATTGCGGGTTTCCTGGGGGCTTGGGGTGGAGTCAATGAGGACTGGAAGATCCCGCTGCTGGCAAACAGTATGCCGCTCCTTGTTGCAGAGAAAGATGCTGTGAGGGGGCCAGAGAATTCGCCCACCCTCTAAATGTCCGATGCATTCTGAATATGTCGATTAAAATCATCCAAACACATATATTACACAGTTGGCCTTTACAATTTTGAATGAATGAATAGTCTTTGCATAATTTATGACATTTAGTCAAAATGCCATTTAATATTGTGAGTGGGCTATTAATACAAAATACATTAGAACCAAACAGGGACTAGAAATATTACTTTAACGGTAGGTGGCATTCCATGAACTGGAGATTGGAGAGAATGCACAGCCTGAGAGAACAGGAGTGATCTAACCTTGTTAAATAATGCCTTACTATCTGACAGTTTTTGGTTCATAGATCGGTGAATGATGCTAAATCGGGAGGTCGGTCAGCAATCAGTAGGCCATCAACACTGTGCATGCGCCAATCTCGGCGTTGGCAGGTCGACACGTGTGCAATAACCTGCTCAGTGCTTATTTCAGCCCCGGAATAGACCCCGTCCCCTAAAATGTAATGATATTCACGCTGGTGGTCTCTGCAGTGCTCAGAATTTGGGAGATTCTTCTCTGAACTCCCACTGAAAAACAAATCAAATGAATTACTCTATTTCCATGCGAATTTGACAGTTTTTGGGAGAATTCTGTCCGATGTCAATTATACTGCTCCAGTAACAATACAGGACGCTGGCTGCAGACAACACGGCGCCGACAATAGATCCTGCAGAGAAACATGATCAAAATGCATTTCTTAAAGGCACAGTACCGTCAGAGAGACAATACCAACAAGAGGCTCTGGAAAGTCTCAGGTACTCATCTGTCTGCAGTATCCCTCCTCATCTGCCTTCCGGTAGTGGAACGGAGTACAGCACTTAGAATTGTTTTTAGAGAATCGGCCTCTATATTTCCAACAGCCGCTGTGGTTTGCATGGCTTTTCACTCACACATTCATGTTATCAGCAGCTAATCCAGTCAAATATTCTGCATAAGATTCACTCAGATACAAGTGTTGGTGAACAGGAAGAGAATCGGGAAAACATTACCCAGGGGACAAAATCGATACAAATCTTTTGCAGCGGTGACCCTTGGGCATTGGCAGGAGAGAGGAAAAAGCAGACCTTCCTCAGCTTTTTCCATTCATGTTTTTTACTTCAATTTAAACTGACCGTTTCCATCCCCCAGAAGTAGGAATTGGCCTTCCAAGATCCAGTGTTGTTTGAAGTTCTTCCCTGTCACTGGGGAGACTCCTTCAGACCCTCCACACATCTGTTCAAGAGACAGGAAGTAGCTCAATGTTCAAAAGAGGAGGGAGAAGGGGGTGGGCTGGGGAATTATTGTCAGAAAGTGGTGTTTATGTTTCCTGTGACCCAGTCCTCTGTTGTCGTTGTCACTAACTGCGGACGGTCAAAGTTACACAAAGCACCAATGTTACAAACTACCCTAGTACTGGATATCCATTGCTAAAGTTTATTTAATTAATTTATTTATTAGTGCCACAAGTCAGTTGTGCTGCTTCACAGCGGCAAGGAACTGGATTCGATTCCCGACTTGGGTCACTATCTGTATGGAGCCTGTGCGTTCTTCCCAAGTCTGTGTAGTTTTCTTCTGGGTGCTCCAGTTTCCTCCCAAAAGACATGCTGGTTAGGGTACGTTGGCCATGCTAAATTCTCCCTCAGTGTACCCGAACAGGCACTGGAGTATGGCGATTAGGGGATTTTCACAGTAACTTCGTTGTGGTGTTAATGTAACTCTACTTGAGACGCTAATAAATAAACTTCAAACTTTTTAAACATTGCAATGAAGTTATTGTGAAAATCCTCTAGTCACTACACTCTGGTGGCTGTTCGGGTACACTGAGGGAGAATTTAGCACGGCCAATACACCCTAACCAGCACCTCTTTTGGAGGAAGAAACCCACACAGACATGGGGAGAACATGCAGATTTCACACAGACAGTAACCCGAGCCGGGAATTGAACCCCAGCCCCTGGTGTTCTGAGGCAGCAGTTCTAACCACTGTGCTACTGTGCCACCCTTTTCTGACCCAATTATGGTGAAGGGTTGGCTTCTGCTGGGTTTTCTGCAGCTTGTATTTACGTAGCGCCTTTTAACATCCCAAAGTGCTTCACCTTATAAAACAACACTGGGAGGGATTTTCCAGCCGCGCTTACTCTGAAATCGGAAAACCCCACCCGAGGTCAACAGACCTTTCCATAGTCCGCCCCTCACTCCATGGCAGGCGGAATGGGAAAATTCACCCCACTGAGTCCCGTAAAGAAATATCAGGTCAGATTGGCCAAAAAAAGTGTGTCGTAAGGAGTGCCTTAAAGGAGGGAAGAGGAGAGAGGTGGAGAGATATAGTGAGGGCATTTCAGAGCTTGGAACCCAGGTCACTGGGGGCATGGCCAACAACGAAAAGAACAAAGAACTAAGAACAACACAGCACAGGAAACAGGCCCTTCGGCCCAACAAGCCCGTGCTGCCATTTTAACATTCTACCTATGATTTTTGCCTACGCCTCCTGGACTCCACAATGAAGGTGTGCAAATTTAGAGAATTATTCATGTGCCAGATTAAGGGAAGTCTAATTTAGGGACAATTTGTTACACCTATCAGCCTAAAAGCACGTTTTTTGTGGTGTGGGAGGAAACTGGAGAATCCAGAGAAAACCCACGCAAGCACGGGGAGAATGTGCAAATTCGCACAGACACTGACACGAGTTGGAGATCCACGTCCATGTATCTGCACAGCAAACAGTGATAGTCACTGAGCTGTCGTGTTGCCCGTCAACTGGTCCAATTTAAGCTTGCACTAACGACGTGAAGCACTGGGCAGCTCTCGAAGTAACATCCAAGAGCAGCCCTCGCACGACCCACCGCGTGTATGCTCCTTGTTGGTCATCGCTGGTGGAACAGTCAAAATGTTACAGAGGGCAGGATTGGATGAACGTAGATATCTTGGAGGCTGTTGGAGATTGGCAGGGGTGACAGAGGAAGGCAGAGCGCAGCTTTGGAGGGATTAGATAACAGGGGCGAGGAGCTCAAAATCTGGGCATTGCTTGGCTGAGAACGAAGGTAGGGTCAAGCAAGCACAAGGTCTTTGGGTGAGCCAACCAACCCACAATTCAATAATCGGTGCTTAACCGGAGAGGAAGCAAATAAAAAAAAATGAAGAAACAACAGCAAAGCGAAAGCAGACAAACGGAGCAGAAAAATTGGCAAACGGGCACAGAACAATGGGGAGAAATGTTCAAGCAGGGATTGATTATTGCAGTGTAGACGCATCCCCACGAGGAATAAATGTGGATCAGTGAGGTTCTTTTGGTGAGCAGAGGATCTACATTTACAATCAGCTTTTAAAAGTGCTGCAAGATAAATGTTGCGTGTGTGGGTTTTTCAGAATGTTGTTTGATATGGGGCCAAGTGGGAACACACACCAACAAACGTGGAGGAATTGCAGGAGATGTCTTTGGAAGAGGGGGCAGGGGGGAGGGTGGATGGGTAGGGACCTAACATGGCTATAAAATGATGATATTTTAAATGGAAGGGAGAAGAAAGGGTGACTGAGGGGATCAGTTCCACAAATGGTGAAATCTGAGAAGTTAAGGTGATCATGTTACGAGGGAGCCTCTGGGAGGTGTGGGGGAGGCGGTTCCTCGGTTTTATAAATAGCAGCTTAAAGTGCAAACACAAATGTCAAACTTTATACAAATCACTGCAGATGCTGGAAATCCAAAATATTTTATTTATTTAGTTATTTATGAGCGTCACAAGCAGGCTTACGGTGGCACAGTGGTTAGCACTGCTGCCTCACAACGTCAGGGACCCAGGTTCGATTCTGGCTTCAGGTCACTGTCTGTGTGGAGTTTGCACATTCTCCCCATGTCTGAGTGGGTTTCCTCCAGATGCTCTGGATTCCTCCCACAGTCCCGAGCTGAGTGGGTTAAGTAGGTTGGCCAAGCTAAATTGCCCTTTACTGTCAGCTAGGGTAAATTATTATGGGGATAGAGCCTGGGTGAGGTTGTGGTTAGTGCAGACTCAATGGACTGAATGGGCTCCTTCTGCACTGTAGGGATTCTATGATTCTATGATACATTAACATTGCAATGAAGTTACTGTGAAAATCCCCTAGTCGTCACACTCTGGTGCCTGTTCAGGTACACTGAGGATGCATTGAGCATGGCCAATGCATCTAAACAGCACATCTTTAAGACTGTGGGAGGAAACCAGGGTACCTGGACAAAACCCACACAGAAATGGGGAGAATGTGCAGATTCCGCACAGACAGTGACCCAAGCTGGGAATTGAACCCGGGTCCCTGGTGCTGTGAAGCGGCCGCGCTAACCATTGTCCACACTTACAAACAGAGTGTGCCGGAAATACTCAGCGGGTCTGGCAATGCCTTTGGAGAGAGAAATCGAATTAACATTTTTTTGTTGTGACTTTTCATCAGAATGTTAAATGAACAGGGATTGGTTAGGTCAAAGAGGAAAGGAATAGCTCATCTTTCATCACCTTGAGCACTTTGCAACCAACAAAATACTTTCGAAAGGTAGTTAGTATTGTAACGTCAGAAAGCATGGAAGCCAATTTATACGCAGCAAGGTTTTGCAAACAGCCGTGCGATAATGTCCAGAATGTCTGTTGAGGAATATCCACTGGACAGAAAATTCTGGATTAACTCAGCAGGTCTGTCAGCATCAGTGGAGAGAAAAACAGAGTTAACATTTCACATCCACATGAGTCTTCTTCAGAAAGGGAGAGATCTCCTCTGCTGTGCTTCAAAATAGTGTTGTGGGATCATGTAATAAATCCTCAGAAGCGGAAATCCCTTTGCCAGGATTCCTTTATTTACAAGATCCAACAACACTATGCCGAGTGCGCTCAGTGTATTTTCCAGAGTGCCAGAGGAACTGACACGCCTGTTTAACTACAGAGCATGGGGTTCCCTGATTGGACCGTCAATTTGGCCCTTTTGATGCCAACCAAATAAACAAAATCGAATTAACTTTGGGATAATTCAAAAGGGGCAGCTCCTTAAAAGGAGGGGAACAGCCTGGAACAGAAGTGGAAAGAAAACTTAAAACATCAAATTAAAACATGAATAAAGGGTCGGTAGTACACCCCGGGGTGCCCAGCGGGCATGGAAGACATCAACTGTGCCCTTGGACCCCGCATGCTCCCTCTCCAGGGAAACGCGGTTGTGAATATAGAGGGGCAGATGGTCAGGTAGGATAACCCCCTTGATTGCCCATTTCCTGCACCTGTAGATGGCACATCTTGCCAGGCCCAGGTGCAGGTTCATGAAGAGATCCCTCACTCTCCCCTCTGGGTGCCCGTAGATCAGGAGCGTGGGCCTGAAGTGGACAGAAAACATCAATAAAAGGTTTCTGGGGAAAATCAGGCACTCCATACTCAGGCAGGCCTACCTCAATTGCCTGATTAAAGTCATCACAGATCTTTTACACCTAATATGTGGAGAATAAGTACTGGTCTCGGGAAAGTGAGATATTGTGGCGTCAGGAAAATAAAACATCTGTTTGTAAACTTTAATTTTTCTTCTGTTATGAGCCACTCAGAGATGGTAGCATTCTAGTTAGGCAGTTCCCCTCCTTTTAAGGAGCTGCCCCTTTTGAATTACCCCTAAGTTAATTCAATTTTGTTTATTTGGTTGGCATCAAAAGATTAAGGGCCAAATTGACGGTCCAATCAGGGAGCCCCATGCTCTGTATTGAAGCAGGCATGTCAGTTCCTCTGGCACTCTGGATAATACACTGAGCGCACTCGGCATAGTGTTGTTGGATCTTGTAAATAAAGGAATCCTGGCAAAGGGATTTCCGCTTCTGAGGATTTATTACATGATCCCACAACACTATTTTGAAGCAGAGCAGAGGAGATCTCTCCCTTTGTGAAGAAGACTCATGTGGATGTGAAATGTTAATCCTGTTTTTCTCTCCACAGATGCTGACAGACCTGCTGAGTTTATCCAGAATTTTCTGTCCAGTGGTCATCCCTCGACGGACATTCTGGGCATTATCGCACAACTGTCTACAAAACCTTGCTGTGCATAAGTTGGCTACTTTAATAATGTGGAGTTCATTTCCCATCATGCTTAACTAGGTAATACCAATTTAGTTCATCATTATCATAGAATCCTCATGGTGCAGAATGAGGGCATTCAGTCCATCGAGCCTGCACCAACAACAATCCCACCCAGACCCTATTTCCATGTATTTACCCTACTAATCTGCGTGCCAATAAGGGGCAATTTACCATGGCCATTTATTTATCTATTATTATTGCCACACTCCAGTACCTGTTCGGGTACACTGCGGGAGAATTTAGCATGGCCCATCTACCTAACCAGCACGTCTTTCAGACTCTGGGAGGAAACTGGAACATCCAGAGGAAACCCACGCAGACATGGGGAGAATGTGCAGACCGTGACCTAAGCCGGGAATTGAACCCCCATCCCTTTCACTGGATGGTGAAAGGGATGCTAACAACTGTGCCACCATGCCACAATCTGAAATAAAAGGCCAGTCTCAGAATGGAACTACCAGATCGTCATTAAATCTCATCCGATTTAAGAATGCCCGTTTAGGGAAGGAAAACTGCCATCCTTACCCAGCCTGGCCTACATGTGACTCCAGATCCAAGCAATGTGACTCTTATCTGCTCTCCTAATGGGTGAACTAAGCCACTCAGCTGTATCAAGCTGTCACCTTCTCAAGGGCACTTAGGGTTGGCTAAAGCACACTCATCTTGCCACCTTGGGACGGCACGGTGGCACAGTGGTCAGCACTGCTGTCTCATTGCACTAGAGACCTGGGTTTGAATCCTGGCTTGGGTCCCGGTCTGTGCGGAATCTGCATGTTCTCCCCGTGTCTGTATGGTTTCTTCTGGGTGCTCTGGTTTCCTCCTACAGTCTGAAAGGCGTGCTGGTTAGGAGTATTGGCTATGCTAAATTCTCCCTCTGTGCACCTGAACAGGCGCCGGAGTGTGGCGACTAGGGGATTTTCACAGTAACTTTATTGTGCTGTTAATGTAAGTCTACTTGAGACACTTTTAAATAAACTTTGACTTGAGACACCAGTACTTTCTACTTAACACACTAATAAATAAACTTTGAACTTGAGACACTAATACTTTCTACTTGAGATACTAATAAATAACTTCATTGTGGTGTTAATGTAAGTCTACTTGAGACACTTTTAAATAAACTTTGAACTTGAGACACTAATACATTCTACTTGAGACACTAATAAATAAACTTTGAACTTTTTAAACACTGCAATGAAGTTACTGTGAAAAATCCTCTAGTCACCACACTTTGGCGGCACAGTCACTTCATTGTAATGTTAATGTAAGCCTACTTGTGACACTAATAGGTAAATTTTAAAACTTTAAATCCACTTCTGAAAAAGGAAATAATCCTAGCGTTACTGGCTGGCATTGCTCCCCACCTCCTTAAGATCATCCTCTCTGCTGTTCCTTTCAGGTGAACGGGACGTGTTTGCGAGAATGAGGATTTTTCCGTTTTAACAACAGCAAAACCACAAAATATAATGAAATAAACAGCCCAATCTGCTTTTGAATTTGCATCACTTTTCTCTGTTGAACAGCGATGGTTATTAAACAATCACCCTGGGCTGGATATCGTTTCTCACAGCACTGAACCACATTCTGGGCCACTTTGATCATAAGTACCTTTGGCAATGTTTTATTATTTATGAAATAGTGAGCTGGCCATGTGTGCATACTTTTGATCCTTTGCCCATTTTCCCTCTCTCGTATCCCTGCTGCAGATTTATTTTGGTTTCAGTCTGTTTCTTATAACTTCCAGGAGGATTTACCATTAAATGATCATTGCAACTTTCTTGGACTAACTCCTCACTCCCCTCCCTCACCCTCCTCAACATTATCGGGGTTCAGTGTTCCAGTTCACACAGGAATCATCGGGTATCAGAGGGCGAAATCACTACTTTCTTCTAGATCAGAGGCCCTGAATTTCTTATCGTCAAAAAATCTCAAACTGAAAATCTTATTCTGAAATGGGAAGGTGAGCAGCCAGAGGTCGTGGGGACTAACGCCATAGGCAGGAAGGATAATGTGGTCCTGCAGTTTAGGGAGCTCGATAGAAAGTTATAAACCAAAACCTCTAGGGTTGTAATCTCAGGATTACTCCCTGTGTTATGTGAGGCTAGGAATAGGAAGATAGTGCAGTTCAACACATAGCTAAACAGCTGGTGTAGGAGGGAGGGTTTCAAACATCTGGACCATTGGGGTCTCTTCCAGGGCAGATGGGACGTGTACAAGAAGGAAGGGTTGCATCTAAACTGGAAGGGCACAAGTACTCTGGAGTTTTACTAGTGTCACATGAGAGGATTTAAACTAGTTTGACAGTGGGTGGGAACCAAAGCAATGGTGAATTAACTGAAGGGGGACCAGAGAGCAGGGCCAGTAAGATCAGAGAAAGAGCAGGCAGGACGGGATTGTTAATCAGAGAAGGTCTGGTGCACTGAAGTACATTTGTTTCAATGCGAGAAGTGTAACAGATAAGGCAGATGAACTCGGAGCTTGGATTAGTACTAGGAACTGCGACATTATTGCCATTACAGAAGGCAAATCAACATCTGGCGTACAGGAGGCTTTCAACTGTCAGTTGACAGGGATTCAGAACCGGCACATTCTTGCAAGGATGAAGGATAAATATGATATGTTTTGGGAAGCTTGGATAATTAAAGATATTGTGAGCCTAGTCAAAGAGAACAAGAAAATGTCCGTCAAAGCTAGGAGGCTGCGAACACGTGAAGCAAGTGTAGAATACAAGGAAACTAGAAAGAAACTTAAGGAAGGAGTAAAAAGGGCTAAGAAGGATCATAAAAAATCATTGGCCAGCAGGATTAAGGAAAATCCCAAGGCTTTTTATACATATATAAAGAGCAAGAGAGTAGCCAGGGAGAGAGTTGGCCCACTCAAGGACAAGGAAAGGAATCTATGCATGGAACCAGGGAAATAAGCAAGGTATTAAATGAATACTTGACGTCAGTATTCACCAAAGAGAAAGACTTGGTGGATGAGGAGTCTGGGAAAAAAATGAGTAAATAGTTTGAGTCATGTTGAGAACAAAAAGGAGAAGATATTGGGGTTCTTGAGAAACATTAAAGTAACAAGTCCCCAGGACTTGATGGGATATACCCCAGAATACTGAGAGAGGCAAAGGAGGAAATTGCTGGGACCTTGAGAGAAATCTTTCTATCCTCACTGGCTACAGGGGAGGTCCCAGAGGATTGGAGAATAGTCAATGTTGTTCCTTTATTTAAGAAGAGTAGCAAGAATAATCCAGGTAATTACAGGCTGGTGAGCCTCTCAACAGTGGTACAGAAATTATTGGAGAGGATTTTTCAAGACAGGATTTATTCCCAATTGGAAATAAGCGGACGTATTAGTGAGAGGCAACATGGTTTTGTGAAGGGGAGGCCGTGTCTCATGAACTCGATCAAGTTTTTTTTTAAGGAAGTGAGAAAGGTGATGGTTGAGGGTAGGGCAGTGGATGTTGTCTACATGGACTTCAGTAAGGACTTTGATGAGATCTCTCATGGCAGACTGATGCAGAAGGTGAAGATCAGCGGTGAGCTGGCAAGGTGAATACAAAATTGGCCCGGTCAAAGGACAGTAAGAAGTCTCACAACACCAGGTTAAAGTCCAATGTTGGACTTTAACCTGGTGTTGTGAGACTTCTGACTGTATTTACCCCAATCCAACACTGCCTCTCCACATCGGTTAAAGAAGACAGAGGGTAGCGGTGGAAGGGTGTGTTTCTGAATGGAGGGCTATGATAAGTGGTGTTCACAGTTAGAAGTCTGACAACAGCAGGTTTAAGCCCAACCAAATTATTTGATAGTAAACTCACCAGCTTTTGGGGTTTGCCCCTTCGTCAGGTGAATGGAGAGTTCTGGTCTCAAACAGAGCATATAACAGCACAGACAGTTTACGATTACTGATTCAAATGCAAGTCTTTACAATTGTTCAAGTCTTAAGGATGCTGACAATGTGAGTGGAAAGAGCATTATGCATAGGTTAAAGAGATGTGTATTGTCTCCAGACAGCACAGTAAGTGAGCTTTTGCAAACCCAGGCAAGTCATGGGGGTTACAGATAGTGCGACATCAACCCAAGATCCTGATTGAGACCGTCCTCATGTGTGCGACACTTGGCTATCAGTCTCTACTCAGTGACTCTACGCTGTCGTGTGTCATGCCTTGGAGAACGCTTACCCGAAGATCAGAGGCCGAATACCCGTGACAACAAAGAACAAAGATCAAAGAACAAAGAACAAAACAGCACGGGAAACAGGCCCTTCGGCCCAACGAGCCTGCACCGCCACCTCGATGTTCCCACTTCTACACGCGATCCCTGTCCATGTTTATAGATCTATGGATTAAAAACCAAATTTGAGACAATTTAGGGAGAATTTGTTTTGCCAATTAGCCTGAGAGCACATCTTTGGGATGTGGCAGGAAACTGGAACTCCCGGAGAAAACCCACGCAAGCACGGGGAGAATGCGTAAACTCCCACAGACACAGGCCCAAATCCATGTATCTGCACAGCACAGCTATAGTCACTGCGCTGTTGTGTTGCCCATCAGATGGTCCAGGTCAAGCATACACTAACGATGTGAAGCAGTAGGATACTCTCGAAAAAGGTCCAAGAGCAGTCCTCTCACGACCCATCGCGTGTATGCCCCTCGTTAGACAACAAGGTGGACCAAAGCACCTGTAGGATAAAAACAAGTACATCAATATCATCATCTATTTACACACTTCCCAGGGACTCCCAAGGCTCATGATCCCTATTTTAAATCAGTTTTCTATACCCCTCCATTCCCATTCTGTTCATGTGCCCATCTAAGTATTTCTTAAATAACTCCAGAGTACCTGCCTCCACCACTTTACTTGGCAGCGCATTCCATACCCCCACCACCCTCTGTGTGAAAAAACTCCCTCTAGCATCCAAATTATACCTTACCCCCCTCACCCTAAGCCCGTGACCCCTCGTGCTATTTGAGTCCATCCTAGGAAAAAGCTTAACCCTGTTTACTCTATCTATCCCCTTCATAATCTTGTACACCTCTATCAGATCTCCTCTAAGTCTACGTCTTTCTAAGGAAAACAGTCCCAATTTGCCTAATCTCTCCTCGTAACTCAGACCTTCCATACCCGGCAGCATCCTGGTAAACCTCCTCTGCACTCTCTCCAGAGTCTCCACGTCCTTCCGGTAGTAAGGCGACCAGAACTGGACGCAGTATTCCAAATGAGGTCTAACCAGCGTTTTATACAACTGCAACATTAAAGGCCAGCTCTTGTACTCTATACCCTTTCTTATAAAGGCTAGCATACTATATGCTTTCTTCACAACCTTCTCCACTTGCTCTGCCACCTTCAGAGACTTGTTCACCTGCACCCCCAGGTCCCTCTGCGTTTCTATACTCTTAATAGGTCTACCCTTTATCATATACCTCCCCCCTACATTTTTTCTCCCGAAATGCATCACCTCACATTTATCAGGATTGAATTCCATCTGCCATCTGTCTGCCCAAGCTACCAGCCTATCTACGTCCTGCTGCATTGCCTGACAATGCTCCTCACTATCCGCAAGTCCAGCCATCTTTGTATCGTCTGCAAACTTGCTGATCACTCCACTTACTCCCTCTTCCAAGTCATTTATATATATTACAAATAGAAGAGGTCCCAGTACCGAGCCCTGCGGCACACCACTAGTGACCGACCTCCAGCTAGAGAAACACCCTTCCGCTATTACTCTCTGTCTCCTATTACCAAGCCAGTTGCTTATCCATCTAGCTACCTGTCCTTGTATCCCATTTGCCTTGACCTTGATGTATCCCATTGCCTTGAACAGCTGAAGTGTTCACCAATAGGAAGGGAGCAGTCTTGCCGGGTGATTATTGAGCAATGTTTATTCGTCCGTTGTCGTAGCGTCTGCATGGTCTCCCCAATGTACCATGCTTCGGAACATCCTTTCCTGCAGTGTATTAGATAGACAACGTTGACTGAGTTGCAATCCACTCATTTACTACCTGATGGATGGTATTCTCACGTGAGATGATGGTATCCGTATCAATGATCCGACATGTCTAACAGAGGTCGCTGTAGCAGAGTTGAGCAGTGTCATGGTCACTGTTCTGAAGGCTGGGTAGCTTGCTGCGAGCAATGGTCACCCACACTCAAACACACAGACAGACTCTCAAACACACACTCACACATGCACGCATACACTCATGCACATACACTCACACACATACACCCACACTCACACACACACTCACAAACACTGATACACATATTCATGCATACACATACCCCCCACACACACACATACACAATCACACACACACACACACACTAATACACACACACACTCATATGTACACACACTCACACGCATGCAGTCATGCTCATATTCACATACACAGGCTCAGACACACATTCACACACACACGCACTCATACACATACATTCACACACACACACACACACCTCTACATAGACACACACACACAAACACACACAGACTCACACACACTCACAGACACACACTCACACACACACTTACCCATACTCCTAAACATGCTTCCACACATATACACACTCACAAAGACACTCACACTCACACTTCGACTCACACACACATACTCACGCATACTCACACTCACACACGCACATACACACTCCACATGCACACAGATTCAGGCACACTCACACCTTCTCTCTCTCTCTCTCACACACACACACACACACACACTTACACACAGGCACTCACTCATGCACACTCACATGGCCACTCACACACACACTCGCACACACCTACACACACACTTGCACATGCCCTCACACACCCGTGCACACAAATACACATGGACCTGGGTGTCCTTGTGCAGGAATCTCAAGGAGTTGGTTTGCAGCTGCAGTAGGTAATTAAGAAGACAAATGGAATTTTGTCCTTCATTGCGAGAAGGATGGAGTTTAAAAACAGGGAGGTTATGTTGCAGCTGTATAAAGGGTTGGTGAGGCCACACCTGGAGTACTGTGTACAGTTTTGGTCTCCTTACTTGAGAAAGGATATACTGGCACTGGAGGGGGCGCAGAGGAGATTCACTAGACTGATTCCGAAGTTGAGAGAGTGGGCTTATGAGATTGAGTAGACTAGGACTACACTCATTGGAATTCAGAAGGATGAGGAGAGATCTTATAGAAACATACAAGATTATGAAGCGAATAGGTAAGATAGAAGCAGGGACATTGTTTCCATTGTTGGGTGAAACTAGAACTTGGGGGCACGGCCTCAAAATAAGGGGGAGCAGATTTAGGACTGAGTTGAGGAGGAACTTCTTCACCCAAAGGATTGTGAATCTGTGGAATTCTCTGCCCAGTGAAGCAGTTGAGGCTACCTCATTGAATGTTTTTAAGGCAAGGGTAGATAGATTTTTGAACAGTAAAAGGATTAAGGGCTATGGTGAGTGGGCAGATAAGCGGAGCTGAGTCCATGAAAAGATCAGCCATGATCTCATTGAATGGCGAAGCAGGCTCAAGGAACCAGATGACCTACACCTGCTCCTAGTTCTTATGCTCTTATGTTCAATTATGGCTGAGAAGTTTCTCAACCCAATTCTCCCCATTATGATTAATCCCCCCCCTAATCAAGAACCTCTCTATCTTTGTCTTAGATGACTTTGTAGACTTTCAACATCCTCTGCACACTTTGCTTTGCCACCCATCTTAGGGTCACTTACGAATTTTGACACACTACACTTTGTCCCCAACTCCAAATCATCTATGTAAATCGTAAACAATTACGGTCTGAACACTGATCCTTGAGGTGCATCACTAGTCACTGATGGCCAACCAGAAAAATTCCCACGTGGCCTCACTCTTTGAATGATGGAGCAGACGCAGTGGACTGAATGGCCTAATTCCGCTCCTATATCTTATGGGCTTCTAACCTTCTAGGACCGAGTGAAAGATTAGCAAGATTATCAAGATTAGATTGGATTTCAGCCGAGGGCACATGTCGTCCAGTAGCTGAGTATCATTCCTCTCTGACTAGTGCTCTCATTGAAACTGACAGCATTCTGCAACAATGACAGGCCAGAGAAAAAAAACCAAAGAGGGAAAAGATATTTACATCGCAAAGCTCAACAGAAGAAATAACAATGTTCAAAGAGCCATACATCTGTGATCTAAAGGAACCACTATTTCTAATATTCCCTCCCAGTGTGTCTGGCAACACTGGATACACACGGGGTTACAACACACACCACACACACACACACACACACAGATAACACACACACAGCCACACATTCACACACACTCACACACACACACACTCACACACACACTCACACACACACTCATACTCACACACACTCACACACACACACACACTCCACACACCTCATACTCACACACACTCACATACACACACACACACACCACTCACACACACTCACATACACACAGTCACTCACAAACGCACACGCACACACATACACACTCATACACACTCACACACACTCACCACATACACACGCACACACACTCACACACATATACACACACACTCACACACACACCGACAACACACATACACACTCCTACAAACACATACACACTACACACACCACTCACACACACACGCACACACACACGCACACACACACACACACATGCACATACACACTCACACACACACACATACGTACACACACACACGCACACACACACACACATGCACATACACACTCACACACACACACACTTACACTTACACACACACTCTCTCTCATAAATGTACACATGGACACATACACTCACACACATACATACAGACTCATACAGTCACACACACACAAGGAGACACACACACACACATACACACTCACACACTCTCTCTCACACACTCATACACATACATGCACACACACACACTCTCTCACACACACACACACACACACATACACATACACACATGCACACACTCGCACACACTCACATACAACCTCACAAACAGACACACACACACATACACACACTCACACACACGTACACATACTCACACACATAACTGCGCTGAAGTTGTCTGTCTGCTCTTGCATGGTGGATAACTGGGCCTACACATCAAGTTAGAAAATATACGGAGTGTCAAAATCTGTCTGAACACGGCAGAAATCCTGCCTTTATTTTCATTTCTTGATTGTTTCATGTGATGTGGGCATCGCGAGCAAGGGCAGCAGTTATTGCCCCTCCCTAGTTGCCCGAGGCCAGTTGAGAGTCAACCACATCGCTGTGGCTCTGGAATCACATGTAGGCCAGACCAGATAAAAATGGCAGATTTCCATCCCTAAAGGACATCAGTGAACCAGATTTTTTTTTACAATTTCATGATCACCATTGACTGAGACTTTCTTTTCTATTCCAGATTTATGAATTGAATTTAAACTTCACCATCTCCCTCTGGGGGAGATGTATGGGCTGGTAGTTTTAATTGCTATCTGAACAGAACCTGTGTCTCGGTCTGTACCGTGAGAGAAAACTGCCCATTTCTTCACAAGCAATTGTTATCATGTTAAAGACATCAGTGACAAGTTCACTTTCTGATATGCTTTGAGGAACAGTCCTCACCTTCTCGGGCCTGGTAAATTGCCAAGGGCAATAATGTGCCAACTGCTGTCAACATGGGCTTTGTGCCAATTTTAAAATGATCATTCTTGGGGCATGGGCTTCGCTGGCTGGCCAGTAATTATTGTCCATCCCTAATTGCCCCTTGAGAAGGCACAATAGCACAGTGGTTAGCACTGCTGCTTCACAGCTCCTGGGTTCGATTCCCAGCTCGGGTCACTATCTTTGTGGAGTTTGCATATTCTCCTTGTGTCTGCGTGGGTTTCGTCCCGGTATTCCAGATTCCTCCCACAGTCCAAAGATGTGCAGATTAGGTTGATTGGCTGTGCTAAAATTGTCCCTTAGTGTCCAGAGATGCATAGGTTATATCCACTAATAGTGCATATAATATGGGGGTAGGGCCTGGTTGAGATTGTGTTCAGTGCAGACTCGATGGGCCGAAGGGCCTCTTTCTGCATTGTAGAGGTTCTATGATATGATTCTAAGGCGGAGGTGAGCTGCCTTTTTGAGTCGTTGCAGTGTAGGTACACCCACAGTGCTGTTAGGGAGAGATATCCAGGATCTTGACCCAGTTACAGCGAAGGAAATGTCGATATATTTCAGTTGGGATGGTGAGTGACTCAGAGGGGAACTTCCAGGTGTGGTGGTGTTTCCAGGGATCTGCTGCCCTTGTCCTCGTAGATCATAGTGGTTTCAGGTTTGGAAGGTGCTGTTGAAGGAGTCTTCGTGAATTCTTGCACTGCCTCTTGGAGATGGTATGTTTGGCAACTACTGTACATCAGTGATGGAGGGAGTAAATGTTTGTGGTTTGCGTGTCGCTCAAGCAGGGGCTGCTTTATCCTGGATGATGTTGAGCTTGTTGAGTGTTGTTGGAGTTGCACCCATCCAGGCAAGTGGGAAGTATTCCAGCACACTCCTGACTTCTGTCCTGTAGGAGGTAGACAGGCTCTGGGGAGTCTGGAGATGAGTTACTCATTGCGAGATTCCCAGCCTCTGACCCACTCTTGTAGCCACAATATTTATATGGCTCGTCCTTTTATTAGAATCATATCACTCAAGACTTAATTTTACTTTTACAAAACAGCATGATCTGGATGCTGAACTGCAATTTTAGCATCTTGTTGCCGGAACAGCTGAAGAAGGAAGGAAGGCCATGCTCATTGTCTCTCTCTCTCTCTCTGTAATTGTATGTGTGGCCATCATCCTGAAGGCAGATGATCCTCATGTGAGTGTAACCAGTCAGTATCTGGACCTGCAAAGCTGAGACCAGTTGGTTAGGACCCCCAGATATCCACCAAGACCACCAACCTGAGTTCACACAAGAGGACTCCAGGTCGAGAGTGTCAGGACCCTGCAGACTTTATCCTTTATTTATTATAACGCCCATCCTCAAAAGCCCATCCCTGCGAAAGGACTCTATCTGGGTGTTTATTTTTGTCTGTGTGTGTGAGAGAGTATGTGTGTGTTTGTGTGTATGTGTGTGTGTTTGTGTGTATGTGAGATTGTGTTTGTGTGTGTGGGTATGATGGTGTGTGCGCATGTATGTGTGTGTGTGTGTGTGTGTGTATGGATGTGTGTGTGTGTATCTGTGTGTGTGAGAATATGTGTGTGTGTGTGTGTGTATGTTTGTGTGAGGGTGTGTATATCTGAGTATGTATGTGTGTGTGTGAGAGACAGTGTATGTGTGTGTGAGAGATTGTGTGTGTGTGAGAATGTGTATGTGTGTGTGTGTGTGTGTATCTGTGTGTGTGTGTGTGTGTGTGTATGTGTGTGTGAGAGACCCGCGCGCACGCGCGCGTGTGTGTGTGTGAAACGTGTGTGTGCGTGAGACTGTGTCTGTGTGTGTGAGTATGTTTGTGTATGTATCTGTGTGTGTGTATGTTTGTGTGTGAGAGCGTGTGTATGTGTGTATGTGTGTGTGTGTGAAACTATGTGTGTGTGTGTATGTTTGTGTGTGAGAGGTGTGTTGTGTGTGTTGTGTGTGTGTGAAACTATGTGTGTGTGTATATTTGTGTGTGAGAGCGTGTGTATCTGTGTGTGTGTGTATGTTTGTGTGTGAGAGCGTGTGTATGTGTGTGTGTGAAACTGTGAGTGTGTGTGTGTGTATGTTTGTGTGTGAGAGCGTGTGTATGTGTGTATGTGTGTGTGTGAAACTGAGTGTGTGTGTGTGTGAGAGTGTGCGTGTGAAGGTGAGTGTGAGTGAGTGTGTGTGTGTGTGTGTGTTTGTGTGCGTATCTGTGTGTGTGAGAGTGCGTGTGTGGGTGGATGTGAGGGTGGTGTGAGGGTGTGTGTATGGTAGGGAAAATGTTTAGGAAGAAATGGATAGTTGTAGTTCTCGATTACCACTATCTGTTAACCAATATAACTTGTTAAAAATAGTTTTGTTTTATAATAAACAATCGCTCAGAATTTGTTGAAAAGTCTCGTTAAAGTCTTTTTTATTCTGCGCATCAGTAATAAGGTAAACAATTGTTCATTTTTATGAGGAAATCAAGCTTTTAGATTAGTGATATAGCCTGCAGAGTAACGAGGTTCGATCATACTTCCACTCCTCCCATCCCTGTTTATAACACAGTTCTGTTTCTGGTCAATGGTAACTATCCAGAGTATTGACTCTGGGGGATTCAGCGATGGTAATGCCATTGGGACAATGGTTTCATTCTGTCTTGTCAGAGATGATCATTGCTTGGGACATATGTGGCGTGAATATTATTTGCCAGGCCAGCCTGAATATTGTCCAGGTCTTGCTGCATTTGGACTGCTTCAGAATCTGGGGAGTCGTGAAAGGTGCTAAACATGGTGCAATCATCAGCGAACATCCCCACTTCTGACCTAATAATGGAAAGAAGGTCATTTTTCTTCTGTTCACTGGTGGGACATGGGTATCACTGGCTGGTCAGCACCTATTGTCCATCCCCTAGTTGCCCTTGAACTGAATAGCTTGCTAGACCATTTCTGAGGGCATTTGAGAGTCAACCCACATTGCTGTGGAGTCGCACGTAGGCCAGATCAGGTAAGGATGGCAGATTTCCTTTCCTAAAGGACATTAGTGAACCAGGTGAGTTTTTTGCGACAATAGTTTCATTGTCATCAGTAGATTTTTAATTTCAGATTTTTTTTTATTGAATTCAAGTTTCACCATCCACTTGTGGCAGGATTCGAACCCAGGTCCCCAGAACATTCGCTGAGTTTCTGGATTAATAGTTTAGCGATAATACCACTAGGCCATTGCCTCCCCTTATGACGAAGCAGCTGAAGATGATTGGGCCTAACACACTACCCTAAGGAACTCTTGCAATAATGTCCTTGACTAACCTCTGCCTTCTCAAGGGGCAATTAGGGATGGGCAATAAATGCTGGCCTAACCAGTGACACCCATATCCCGTGGAAGAATTAAAAAAAGGACGCATAGAAGGAAAATATTTGCAACAAACTTAATTTTGGTGAAGTATAATAAAAGGAAACATGGATTGAAAGATCTACAACATCAGAAATATTATAAAAGGAGCGAGATTAAGCTAAGCCAAGCAACTCTTCTGTTTTCAATTTATCAATTGGATTGGAATTCCTATTAAACAATAAAACCAAACTTCTAAATCTACCGCACAGTAATATCAGGAGACTGAAGGCAAACGGTTGCTGGCTACAGATTTAAAGCCACATTAAATTCAACTACCCTTCCTTCGCACACATAAGGAAGGGAAAAGAAATGCAGAGATCAGCGATTCATGTTTTATGAGTTTGGCTTTACCCCCTTTGCCTGCAGGGGCTGTGCTGTGACTCGTTATGTGACCAAAGCGTGAGGTTCACCAAGATAAAAGGGAAGATTGGAACTCCAACAATTTAGCCCATTAAAAGATGGGCCAGCTGTGTGTATACACTGGGCTGAAAAATCACGGACAATGGCCACAATTAGCTGCTTTGTGCAGTGAGTATTGAAGCTTACTTTTCATTCTCTATTACAAGATTTCAGGAGATAGGAACGCAAGTCTTAGTCGAGCGCCACTTCAGATGTGATTTACAATTTTGCATCCACTGCTAATACTTTATTCCAAAGGCTGATTGGAGACAGGCCCATGATTTAAATTAAGCATGGGAAAACCCTTTGCAATGAGTATAAGGCCAATTTCCTAACTATTAGGGTACATTTCAGAAACCCCAAGGTGCATTATGAAGTCAGACAAGATCTCAACATTTTTCTATTTTGGTATTAGCTTGAGCATACGGTCTGGAATTCTGTTGTCTTCACGCTGGCAGCGCATCCCTGCCCTTTGAGTTTCCCAACGGCATGGGGTGAGGTCAATATGAATTCCCATTGAAAGCAGCGGGACTGGAAAATCCCGCCACTAGCAAAGAATGTGTTGCCAGTGGGAGGTCAGAGAATCTCACCCATTATGTTTCACTCCATGCATGATTCTACTGGAACACTTTTATCAAAACAAATTTTATTTAATAACCCAATTTAACAATGACAAATGAATTAGCTTAACATCTAACAATTGAACAATACTTAAGCGTGACAAGATACAATTCTTAACTGCTGATCTATCACTTTAGAACATAGAACATAGAACATAGAACATTACAGCACAGAACAGGCCCTTCGGCCTTCGATGTTGTGCCGACCAAAATAAAAGCAATGCCCCTCCAAACTAAACCATTCCCTTCTCTTCCATATACTTATCAATTAACCTCTTAAACGCCACCAAACTTGGCGCATCTACAACAGCTGCAGGCAGGGCATTCCACTCCCTAATCACTCTTTGATAAAGAACCTACCTCTGATATCCGTCCTATAACTCATACCCCTTAATTTAAAGCTGTGTCCCCTCGTGCTAGCTTTCTCCATCCTAGGAAAAAGGCTATCACTGTCCAGTTTGAGTTCTAATTTAAGCAATATTCATCCTACAGCCCCAAACTCCTCTTCAAAATCAGTTAACAAACACTGGTTTACGTTCTTGTACTTAGGTTGCCAGTCTTAGAGCTCCCAGACAATCTCCAGAGTGAGAGAAAGTCATGTCTTGCTTCTTTCAGAACCAGGCAGGAACTGCTTGTTTCAAAAAAAATGAAAGAGAAATTGTTTGTTCTTCCTGCAAGCTTAATTCATAGAACATAGAACATAGAACATAGAACAATACAGCACAGAACAGGCCCTTCGGCCTTCGATGTTGTGCCGACCAAAATAAAAAGCAATGCCCCTCCAAACTAAACCATTCCCTTCTCTTCCATATACTTATCAATTAACCTCTTAAACGCCACCAAACTTGGCGCATCTACAACAGCTGCAGGCAGGGCATTCCACTCCCTAATCACTCTTTGAGTAAAGAACCTACCTCTGATATCCGTCCTATAACTCATACCCCTTAATTTAAAGCTGTGTCCCCTCGTGCTAGCTTTCTCCATCCTAGGAAAAAGGCTATCACTGTCCACCCTATCTAAACCTCTAATCATCTTATATGCTTCAATAAGATCCCCTCTTAGCCGCCTCCTTTCTAACGAAAACAACCTCAAATCCTTCAACCTCTCTTCATAGGACCTGCCCTCCATACCAGGCAACATCCTGGTAAACCTCCTCTGTACCCTCTCCAATGCCTCCACATCTTTCTTATAAAGATTCCTTCCGTTGATAGAGATGGAGTCCCATAACTCCATCTCTTTCAATCAACTAATCAATAAAAAAAATCTGCAATTAAGAACCTACTAATGACCATGAAACCATTGTCGATTGTTGGAAAAACCCATCTGGTTCACTAATGTTCTTTAAGGAAAGAAATCTGCCATCCTTACCTGTTCTGGCCCACATGTGACTCCAGAGCCTCAGCAACGTGGTTGACTCTCAATTGTCATCGGGCAACTAGAGAAGAGCAATAAATGCTGGCCAGCCAGCAATGCCCACGTCCCATGAATGAATTTAAAACAACTTTTTTAGTTTGCTGTAGAGGATTCCGGACAATTTTTCTAACATTTAAATTAATGTAAAAAGAAATCACCAGAATGTGGGGAAATAATGTAGTGTGTGTCTTTTTTTTAACTAACCTGACTGTGACTGCAATATGAATATGCAGATCGAGTTGAAAAAGCTTATGTTTCTTACCTCAAGGTCAAACAGAATCCTTGAAGCAATTTAATAAGTACTTGCTGAAAAGCAACAAGAAAACAAACAAACCTAGACATCTGTGTAAAGTCAGACTGTGGATAAAAGCTTCCAAAAGCAGATTTTAAATCCGATTCCATACCACTATAGCTGACAACACAATGGATTCCAGAGTTAAGCAGCCAGGATTTATCCATGAATGCATTTGAATCATACATTGCCACAGCTTCCTGCAGAGATATTATGCAAATTCATTTGTTATCTCTCATGCAACAATTGCAAGAAAACAATGAACGATGTGGATGCAAGATTACCAAAAAAAAGCAAAGCCCCATGGTGATTAGCACTGCTGCCTCACAGCGCAAGAGTCCCAGGTTCGATTCCTGGCTTGGGTCACTGACTTAAAGTTTATTTACTATTGTCACAAGTAGGCTTAAGTTAACACTGCAATGAAGTTACTGTGAAAATCCCCTATTCGCCACACTCTGTTCAGGTACACTGAGGGAGAAATTAGCACGGCCAATGTACCTAACCAGCACATCTTTCAGAGGAAATTGGAGGAAACCCACGCAGACACGGGGAGAATGTGCAAACTCTGCATAAAGAGTGACCCAAGCCAGGAATCGAACCCAGACCCCTGATGATGTGAGGCAGCAGTGCTAACCACTGTGCCACCGTGCCACCCTGTGAGTCTGCACGTTCTCCCTGTGCCTGCATGGGTTTTCTCTGGATTCTCCTATTTCCTCACACAGTCCAAATGAAATGTGGGTTAGGAGGATTAGTCATGGTAAATTCTTCTCTGTGTATCCAAACAGCATGCGGCAACTAGGGGATTTTCACAGTAACAACATTGCAGTGTCCATGTAAGCCTACTTGTGACAATAGTAAATTAAAATTTAATCACCGCATAGAAAACAACAATCTGGACAAAACCACAAGATAAGTAGAACTTTCAATATTTTCTTGATTTTATTGGCCCTTCCTGTGAATAAAATGCTGGAAGAGGTTCGCCAGCATTGGAATAGTCATCAACACGATAGGGAAACCAATGAGTAACCTGGCTTTCCAAAAGGATTCTTGGCACTACTAAGTTCTTGTACCTTTTCTACCATTGATATAATTTCCTAACGGATCAAGTGAACATGTTCATCAGAAGTAGGCCACTCAGCCCCTCAAGCCTACTCTCCCCTTCAATAATGTCTGCGTGGGTTGATTCCGAGTGCTCCGATTTCCTCCCACACTCCAAAGATAGGTTGATTGGCCATGCTAAAATTGACTGTAATGTCAGGCGATTTGTAGGGTAAATATATGGGTTACGGGGATAGGGGCTGGATGGGATTGTGGTTGGTGCGGACATGATGGATCGAATGCTTCCTTCTGCACTGTAGGATTTTATGAAGAAGATCATGGCTAATCTGATTGCAACCTTCACCCCACACCCCTGCCAATCTCCCCAGAATCTTTCACCCCCTTGAATCTATCATTATCTAACAGAGACTAAGAAAATTTGGCACGTCAGTCACGACCCCCATCAACTTTTCCATGCACCATGGGAAGCATGCTTTCTGCTTCTGTCACAGTTTGGTGTAGCTCCTGCTCTACCCAAGACTACAAGGAACTACAAAAGATTGTGAATGTAGCCCAATCCATCAAGCAAACCAGCCTCCCATCCATTGACTCTGTCTACACTG